>JAKCWG010000836.1:0-252282 GCA_021464415.1 Lonicera japonica
GGAAAAATCATTTGAGGTGGTGGATTTTTCGGTGGGGTTGAGTGGTTTGTTTTGTGGTGGGTAATGGAAGAGGGAGGGTGGTGAGGGTGGCCGGAATCATCATAGGACTTATGGTGTTCATAAGAGAGAGAAGAGAGGAGAAAAAGAGAGAATTTTCATACTTCCTCTCTCTAAAAAGTTTCATTGTGTTTTTTATCAAAAAAAATTGCTAAAAAAGAATCGAGTCCTTCATAATTGTTTTACGTGGGAGACAAAATTTTAGTGTGGAGAGATGGGTTTTTTTTTTTTTTTTTTCATTTTACGGAAAAGAGATAAAATTGCTAAAAAATAAATTGTACCATGGAAATTGATTCCTCGGAAAATTTACACAATCAAACACCACATAAGGTGAAAAACGTGGATTCTTGGGCGTTTTCTATGGAATACAAGTGTAATCAAACCCACCCATAATGTTTTAGTGTCACGGAAATTTAGCTTACAAGTTCTAGGTGGCTTAGACTGCAAGCACTCCTCATCCAAATGATTGTACTGTGATAATATGCTCAGTGCATTAACGGGTGTAGAGCTCAATTTGAAAGAAACAAAAAGATGAATGATCATTTGCGTTGTTGCCTTTCAATTTCCAGTGATTAGGAAATGTAAATTTCATGTTTCAAAGTTGCTTGTCGATTCTTTCAAATGATGTTGTATCATCAAGTAATACAAAAGTTAAAAATGAAAATAATTCTTTGCACATAGAAGGGTGGAAAGAAAACGTAGTGCCGAGGGGAGAAAGGAAATAAAAGGAAAACCTAACAAACCCGAAGTTGACTAAAAACCTTTTTGTCTTTTCTTGCAGCCGAAAAAGGAACCAAAGTTTTGAGTCTCCAATATCCTAGAGAGCTTATGAACTTGAACGTCTCAAATCCCATGTCTATGAGCTCACTAGCTTAGTACCCAAATCGATATCCTCCAGTTCAGAATTGATTGCCTCAAATATGGCCAAAGATCTCGATCCAGATCCTAGTCTATGTAATATTGTATATTGCGTTTTATCTAATTGTAGGATGATCAACTATGTTAATATACTACTTTGAACTCACTTTTATTGAATTGGCTCCTTATTCTTGTAGTGGCATAAATTTACCCAGCTCGGCTTTCAATTTTCCCAGCTCACACGCCTAATCAGAACCCGATTAAGAATTGTAATTTCCCAACTCAGCTCATTTATACTTGCTTTTCCTTCCCATTTTTCCAATTTCTAATCCTAAATGCTAAAAGTTGGCAAATGAATGAAATAAGTTTGGCTGCAAACTATACTCGATAGAACCACTAAAATTTCAATAGAATGACTAAAATTATTAGGCTACCTATTGGGGCCATGCTTAATGAAGTAAAAATTGGACAAAGCTCATTGATTGGATATGTATGTGTTTGTAGATGAATTTGATGAGAAGTCTTCAATCAAATAAATGTTGTTCTGATTTGGGCAGCGTTCTACCAGTTGTGAATATCAACACCGTCAACAAGCTGGAAGGTCCAGTCCCTCACTTGAAGGATCACTTAAAGATGAAGATGAAAAGCCAGAGGTACTATTTATTTATATATCTCGATATGGGTTTTCTTGTAATTATAATGGCTGGTGAGAGTGCAATTTGTTGGACCATAGCTAGTGAACTCAATGAAAAGAAAGGCAGCTAACATAATAAGATATATTGACGATGACAAAATGGCCACTCTTTCGACACATAAAACCAACCAATAAAGAAAGTTGTTCTCTTGATTCTTTTGGATATATAAAAGAGGAAAAATGAAGGGAAATTATTTTGGCTACAAGTTGTTCTTTTGTTTTTGTTCATACATTTTTTTTTATTGGCTCCTCTGAATCTTGCAGGAGCAACAGGGGCAAGAGGAAGAACCATCTTGAAATTGCCCTGATCAATTGATGCTATCTGAGGAAGCTGACCTTCTCCTAAACTAATTTTATTTATTTATTTATTGATTTTGTGTAGTACTTGTATTGACTTGATTGTTTATTCTTGCAGCGAGTGCAAACGTGTCCTAATATGGTAGCTGAATGGTACAAATCAGGGATAACTAATACAATTGAGCCTTGAAGACTTTTCTTTAAGAATTTGGACATTGCTGATAAAGTTAACCGTCTTCGATCTTATGTTGAGGACCTCCAACCATAGTCACCTACCTCCAATCCCAACTCAAAACTGTAACACTTTCTCTCTTTATATATATATATATATAATTATATATGTATGTAAGGGTGCGTTTGATTGCAAGCATGGAATTTGCATGGAAAGAAAATAAGTTTCAGGCAATTGAATTGCATGGAAAATTCAATTAAATGTGTTTGATTGCCTTAATTTTCTACTTGGAAAATATTGGTTGTGTTGTGGCATTTTTAATGTAGAAAAAAATATTGATATTTTTTTCACATAATTCTATAGGCATGAGGGATTTTGTTTAATTGATCTTGATTAGTATATTTTAAATTTAAATTTTTTATTAAATTTTGAATTTTGTATTTTAAGTTATAACATTTTTAATGTAGAAAATGGGAAAATGTTTTCCTTCTTTTAGAGGAAAATGTAGAGGAAAATGTAAGTGTGAGCAAAAGTGGAAAAATATTTTCTCTAGAAAAAAAAACCATCAAAACGTTAAGTTGTCAAATCAAGTGGAAATATGGATATTTTCCATGGAAAAAAAAAGCAATCAAACACACCTTAAGTGTCTTTGTTGTGGAATTTGCCTAAATGCAGGAACATGCACACAAAAACAAATAGGCATGCTTTCTTTGATTGATCGCTGAGAAAAAACGTAGGTAAAGAAACAACCAAAACCTTTGCTAAGATGGAGTAGTATCTAGTTTCTAGCTTTAAAACCCAGTGGAACTTTTAGTCACTTCAATAGTCTTTCGCAATCGCTTTTCTTTCCATTTACTAAGTTTTTTAGGCTACCTATTGGCTCCATGTAGAGAAACTTTTTTCCATTTTCTACTCTCTCTCTCTCTCTCTCTCACGTGCGCACACACACATTTACACACCTTTAACTTTATGTTTTGATTGGAAGCATTCTGGCGATTGGAGACATGTATGCTTCAAGCAATTTGGAAGGTCGAGTCCACCATTTGGAAGAGTACGTGAAACTTTGTAGTAAGTCGGCATTCTTTTTTGAAACTTAACACTTTCATTTCAATCATATCGATAAACCAACTAAAAGTTTGATGGGAAAAATTTATTTACTTAGTTGGGATAACATATTCCCATGCAGATTCTATGATGGCAAAAGCTTACTATGTGATACAAGGAGAAAGAGAGCTTGTAGATGTTAATGTGTGGCTATTTTAGATTAGTTCTATTTTAGTTTGATGGTGTTTTGCTTCAGTTATTACTGTAGATATGCATTTTCTGTGTTGCTGACAACAGGTAGATATAACCATTTAACATTGCTTTGAAAGTTTAGGAGATGATAGAGATTGAGAATATAAAAGAATAGAAAATGATTCTCTTTTACAATTTATAGGAGAAACCTAAATTGTTCTAATTTGCAAATCTAAAACTTTGTTCCTTTTTTGAGATATTGAGGATGCAATGGGGATGGGGATTGAACCATTAGCCTTGCAACAACATGTGAAAGTAGTACAATTTGAGTTACGTTGCATTGATGGTCTATGATTCTATTAGTTACAAATCCCTTGCAAAAACCTTTCTAATTGATTTGGATTTTGAGGATGCAATGGGGGTGGGGGATTGAACCTTTGGCCTTGCAACATGTGGAAGCGGTACAATTTGAGTTACATTGCATTGATGGTCTGTGATTCTATTAGTTATAAATCCCTTGCAAAAACCTTTTTAATTGATTGCATTACATAATGTGCACAAAAAGTTTGCATGCAGATGATGTATCAAATATGTAATTGGACAAGTGCATTGGTAGAACCCACCATTTTTTATATATTGAAGTGTCCTAAAATCCAACCAATCGGCATTCATGTAGATGACTTGTCATTTTTGTGAATATTTTATATCTTGGAATCATTTTTTCTCTCTATTCATCGATGGGTACCGACGACAATTAATGTACATTGGTTAGGTGGCAAATCTCTTAACCTGCTATAGCAGGTTAAGGTGACTGTTTTTTTTAATCAATCTTTAAAATTTCTTAAAGATTTCATTTGTTAAACAGACTTAAGATAACACAATTTTGGATTAGGATAAGTGTTTATGGGTGTTTTTGTTATTTCAGTTTTATAATTAATTAATAATATAAGTTTATGGGAAATAACACTTTCTAAATAGATTTGACTTTGAATCTTCATCTTTATATATCAGGTTTACAAATTATATACAACTCTTACTTTTCATTCTTGTTTTTTGTTTATTTTTGGTTTTAGAAAAAAAAAGAGGAAAAAGAAAAAAGAAAAGTAGAATACAAAGCTGTTTTTTTCTTCCTAAGATGAGATCAAATAACTACCGGAAAAGATCAAGAAAAATCAATAAACACTCATTATGATCAGTACATGAATGAAACAATACTTGATTGTCTTGTTTTAGTTAAAAAGAAATAGAAGAGGAAAAACCTCATATTTTATTTCATTATTAGGATCAAGATATTGAAAATCATAACATAAAAGGTAATGACCACTGCTCTCCACAATTAATTGGCTGCATACAAATAAGAAAAATAAATTAGTATAAATCAGACAATATATTATATGAAGAGTTAATATAACTCACTCTTACTTTAAAAATTTGGCGAATATGTACTCCAACACTTCTCATTCTTTTATCCTGAATGCATTTCTAAGTTTAAAATCAAACAAACAAATCTTTACTGGCGTAGTACAACTTTGAGCACGAACTTGATATATTATTCTTTCAATACTAGCATCATTTGATGATTTAGGTTTCTTTGGAGACAAAAAGGAAAACTCCCTACTATCCCCGTAACAGTTATCAGAAGGGTTTATGTCTCTCTTAAGAAACTCTTTATCAATTATAAAATTTTTGATCAAACTTATTTCATTCTTCAAGATTTTAAATTCTTGCTCCGTGCATATTCTCAATTCTTTTTTACTTTCTTTATTAACCTGATCACTTGAACTCATTTTCTTTAAAAACTATTCAATGGATCAAACAAACTAATTGAATATAAGTTAGTGGCTGGTCTTTTGTGAAACTAGTTATCAAGAATTATAAGTAGAAGAGATACTATTTAGACATCTATGGGTGTGTGATAATGCAAATTTTGTGACTTGTGTATTATTATGTAATTAATTATTTGGTTCAATAATCAATGTGTTGTTTTTTTTTAAACAAATTTTAAGATTATCATGTTTTATAAGGGTAAGGAATAAGGATGTCCTGGATTGGAATTATAAAATCATGGAATAAATCTGTAATTTAAGATTCCTTAAAATTAAATAAAAAAAAATGACATGTTATTAGGTAACAAGTTACCCACTTAACTTTGCATTTAATGCTTTGTATTTTTTTAATGTGAATTAACTATGTTAGCCAACTATTCATTTGATCTCAACAAATTGACTTTTCATCAAATGGTTAAATATTACAGTAACCATCCATGGGTAGAAAGAGAAGTAACTATTAAAACCACACCCATATATTTATATGTATATATATACTGATGGTGTCAAAATCTAGAAGTAGATAATTAACCAATTAATAAGCGAATATCGGTGAATAAAAAGTAAACGCTGCGCAATGATGAACAAATGACTTTTTTTGGTAAGGTATGTTCCTCTGGTAGCACTTATGTTATTCCAGTAGTACGTCCTCCTTTTGTGTGTGCTTGCTTTGTATTAGCTTAAAGGCAATTAACATGGTTGAGAATAAAAGCTACCAACTTTCTTCTCTATAATTTCGCTAATTCTATTTATAAGTATAGAATTCGGATTACAAATATTTCAATACGATGAATAATACACTGTGTAGGAGAAGGAGTGTATAAGAGTTATTGGTGTTTTTTGGGGTATGAAAAGAGAGAGTATAAGACCCTTCTTCTTTTTCTTGAATTGGCTTGTATTTGTTGTGTCTTGAATGAATGAATGAGGGGAGGTATTTATAGGTAAATGGAGAATGATAAAAAGGTAAATTTGGTGAAGATGAGGGGTAAAAAGGTAATTTGGTAAAAATTAGTGGATGTGAGTAGAAAAATTATTTAAACGAAAGTGTGGAATATTACGCCAGGGATGGAGACATAATTAGGCCATTGGGTAAATTGGTAATATTTGCCCCTATCAATTATTCTTTTTACATTACTTGATAGTAAAATGGAATATTCTTCCAAATTTAAAGGAAAGTGTTGAATCACTTTTGTACGCCAACGGTAAAATTATTATTTACCCCATCAATTAGAGGCGGGCCTAAACCCAAGCGGTGCCGCAGCCCAAAAGGGGAGTGTTTTCCCCTAAACAAAAATGGCGTATTTTTTATGGGGATTTTTCCCATCTCAAGGATTATTAAGGCAGGGCAGGGCATACATCCGTTTACCAATTTTGACCTCAGTCCCACATCGGGAAGGAGTCGTCATTCCCCTTCTCATATATGGCTTTTCACCACATAAGAGGAGTAACCCCGTAAGCCATATAAGGCAAACGGAGGTGTGCCCTACCCTGCCAAAAGTGAGCTTACTAAGGGACAATCATCTAAACAAAAATGGCGCCTTTTTGATGGAGATTTTTCCCATCTCAAGGATTATTAAGGCAAGGCAAGGCGTATCTCCGTTTACCAATTTTGATCTCAGTCCCACATTGGAAAGGAGTGGTCATTCCCCCTCTCATATATGGCTCTTCACCACAAAGGAGGAGTAACCTCATAAGTCTTAATAATATATGAAAAAATACTCCGATCCAGATATATTGATCAGTACAAGCGTTTCCATGAAATACTGGCTTACGTATCCTGCAAACGGATGCCAGTGACACCTATTAGGCTACAATTCTACTTGAAGAAATATGGTTAGTGGGACCATTTTCATGGATAGTAATGGGATACATATCCATACTTTTGGAGGAGGCGCCAATTATGGGATCAGGAAGTTCTGGAGGAGCAGGTATGGGTTTTGTTGGCGCAACTGAAGATAGAGGGATGACACTTTCTGGTTGGGATTGGCCATATAACAACGGGGAGTTTGAAGGATGAGTTCTTTGAGAAGCAATTGAACTCTGAGGAGCTTTTGGACGTGGTCCTTGGGGATTATATGGTTTAAAAGGGGAACCATGAGAAAGTAGGGGCTGAGGCTTTGTCCATTTAAGAAGAACTCTTTTACTAGAAGGGTTTGGGTTTAAGGACCAAAAATCACCAGAAGTGGTAATTGGTTGTGAACAGAAGGTGGCGGTGCAAGAACTGTATGTTGGGGTATGGACCATTGGTTTGGGATATAAGGCGAACGAAGGTGAGTATTTGGGTTTGGTTTTGCACTGCGCTCTAAAGCTCACAACTGGATTTTAAGATTTTTCTTTTCCCTTTCCTTTTCCATGATGAACTGAGTGACAAACGTAGCACCGTTCACTGTGGTTACAACTTGCATCAATTGCTCATGCAGGGATTGTATTCGAATTCTCAAATCATCAATTGCCGCATCCATATCCGTAACTTGCCATATTTGATTCAATACGTTTCTGAGAAGAAGCAATTTCTGACAACACCTTATTTTTAACAACATCATTTTCTACTTGCCAATTTAAAATAACTTCAGCAGTAGTAACAGACTTTGGTTGATCGTTGGGATCTGTGGACGTGGGATTTCTAACTTTCCACATATGTCTCGTTCATTGATTAAGGTCATTAAAATCTTCACACTTGGAAAAATGGGATTTTTCTGGTTGAGACGTAGGGCTAAACATGTAACAAGGTATAAGCGCAGGTGTATGGGTTGGAAGTTTTGGTTTATGAGTGGGGATTTTGTTGGGCTTTGGTTCTTTTAAGGGCCTTTTTGTAATAAGGATTGAGCGGTTGTGGTGAGTGGGGATTTTGTTGGGCTTTGGTTCTTTTAAAATGGCTTTGAGGGCCTTTTGGTAATAAAGATTGAGCAGTTGTGGTTTGGGAGGTAAAGGCTTTTGTGGTGGTGGAGGTTGTTTTCCATTTGGAATTTCTGGTGATGGTTTGGGGAGAAGACAATCTCCGTAAATCACGAATTAGTCGAATTTTCCAGATGGTTCACCAAGCAACCCAATAGTAGAGTCCCTTGACTGATCATACCGTTCACGAAGAGTTTCTTGCGAACTCTTTTTCTTGCCTTTCCTTCTTTTCCTTCCTTCATCTTCCCATAATTAGTCTTCTCGATCTTTTTCATAACCGACACAATAACATATATCATACTAGATGTGTCCGTCCTAGTCTTTGCCTTGATAACATGGAATGCCATCAAGACTTATGGGGTTACTCCTCCTTTGTGGTGAAGAGCCATAGATGAGAGGGGGAATGACGACTCCTTCCCAATGTGGGACTGAGGTCAAAATTGGTAAATGGAGGTACGCCCTGCCCTGCCTTAATAATCCTTGAGATGGGAAAAATCCCCATCATATACTAAATATAAAAAATGAATACTTAGGTAGTTTTCCCTTTTTTTGTGAAGACAAATATACTCCTCAATTTTAAACAAAAGATTTTAAGATTTACATTAAATAAAATAGTATAACTCCATATACTTTTATGTTAGTATTAGTATTTCAAATAAATTCGAACTCTATTCAATTTTGTTAAAATAATTATTTTTTTAATATAGATTTACATTCTTTATAAATTTAAACTCTACTTTATTTGGCTAAAATAATTGAACAAGTTAGAATTTGTATTGAATTATGTTTTATGTATAAGACTTCTATATAATTTCATAACAAGCTTCCCAAGAAGAAAGCTATTTAATATATCGTATTAAAATTACAAGGATATTTGGTTGGTAAAAAAAAATTGAATTTTACACTTGATACTATGTTTTGTTATTATTTTTATTTCATACTAATTATTCAATTATTATTGTATAAATATTTATTAATGGGTTTAATATATAATATTTGCAAGAACTAAAACCACGTGCAACGCACGTGCACAAACTAGTTATATTAAAATGATGATGAGATATTTTGGTCCCTTTAAAAGAAAAAAAGGAGAGGTTTTAAATCTTGGTGGATCATGTGATCAACCGCACTCTCTACCACTGAACCAAACATAGATCTCTTGTATCGTTCATCTATAATAATACTAGAGTATTGTAGGAGTAAACTTAATTTTCTTTTTTAAAGTAATAGTTGAATATGGGTGTTGAGGGGAGTCTTAGACTTGGAAACGTCAGAGCATACACAATAGTTAAAGTAAATGGAATAAAATTACTCTACACAAATGCAAGAGTAACATGTTAAAATGAAAATAATAATTATAAATTTCACATACTCTCGGTTCAATATAAATTCCTCAACACACAAATTCATGTAAAAGGGAGATTTGGATACCTGATGGAGATGGTATATTTTATGGGCGATGATGTGGATGTAAAGTAGGAACAAAAGTGTGGAATCAATGTCACAGTTCAATATTATGCTTATATTTATCAATTTTAAAGAGCAAAGTGAGAAAAAAATCTTCAAGAGTGTACGTAAAAGATCAATTACCCATACAAATGAATGTCCGTATCTTGTTGGCATTTATTGAACCTCTTTGATGGTGATCCTTCCACATGATTTATGCATTAGAATAAAAAAAAATTACCAAATAATTCATTTCATTTTTTAAGGTTTAATGAATATTAGTTGATTAAGTTTTGAATTACTTTTCGACTTTATCATCATGCTTCAAAAATGACCATAATAATATCTAGAATTCTAAACCATCCTAAATATTGTTGAAATGCCCTCTTCATCTCGTATTAGGAGTTAAAACTTTTTAAGGATACAAAATTAATGGTTGAATAAAATAATTAATTATTATTATATTTGGTACATTGATTATATCTTGAAATATATATATAATCCTTTAATATAAATTTCGAAAAGAAAGTGGAGGGAGAGTTGTTCATTGATTAATTGATATGTGAGGGAGAAAAACCATTAGAGACAAGGAAATTTTAGAGAGAAAAACGCTAACAACACCAAGGAAATAAGTTAAAAGAAAATAAATTAATTACACCGACATATCTTAAACTAATTGAAGATTTCAGTTTGCACCTTAAACAATTTTTTTACACAATTTGCACCCTATACATTTAATTTGCTGGAATAAACTCTAATAGGTAATTTTCTACAAAATTTCTAACTAGCTACCACCACGAACATTTGATATGTGTCTTTTTAAGCCTAATTTCAGCATAATACAAACCAAAATGTACGAAAAACAAACACCACCCTCATTTAATACTAAAAAATCTCCATTTACGCTTAACTTTCAAAAAACCAATCTTATATTTCAGTATGTGCTATCCCAAAATTATGCTAAAAAAAACAAATGTAAGATGCTTGAGGTGGATGCTAGTTAGAAATTTTGCTGAAGTTGGTTGCAACAAATTGAATGTATAGGGCGCAAAAGTTCCTAAAAAATTGTAATTTCACATATAAAGCTTAAATTTCGTTGACCTATGATTTAACTTCTTGTCAAGAATGATAAAAAAGTTCTAGTGTGAATTTACTAATCGAGGACCTTTTATATAGGGTTGAGTAAGGATACAAAAAAAGGGAAATATAAGAAATCCTAAATCTCTCTACAATAATCAAGGGATTTGGGAGGAGTTAATTATGGACAAATGTCCCAAAGGTCAACTATACAATATTATGGTGATTAAAAAAATTATACAATATTATGAGAATATTTTGACAATATTCTAACATCCCCCCAGCAAATTCAAGGTGGTAAATGAGAAACCATCTTGAGTTTGAAAAGCAAATCCTTAAAGCGGCTTGGAAAATGAGCTTTAGTGAAGACATTAGCCAGTTGATCCATGGAGGAAATGGAGACGAGGCGAATAGAATTGCTAGAGACATGTTGATGAAAAATTAAAGTGAGAGTCAATTTCGATATGCTTTGTTCATTCATAGAAAACATTGTTGTGAGCAATCTGTATAGTACTCTTATTATCGCAACCAATAGTGGTCGGAATATATTGAGGGACTCCCATGTACGAAAGCCAGCGTAGTCAGATGAGTTCCTTGGTGGTGCCTGCAAGAGTATGGTATTCTATTTTTGGTACTTGAGTGAGAAACAAGCGATTGTTTCTTGCTACGCCAAGATATAAGTGAATCTCCAAGAAAATATAGTAACTTGTAGTAGATTGTCTATTAGTTGGATCTCCTACCTAGTCGAAAACTCGAAATTAGAGTAGGCATGGAGCTCAAGGGAAGATGCGGATGGAAAGTGGAGAAAATAAAAACCTCCCATCCAAACCAATAACCACCCCTCCAACCACCAACGCCACTGCCACTGCCAGTATTCTAGCTAACCAGCACTCTTCCGCCGCCAATTTTGGCTCCCAATCAAACCCATAATATCGTCTTCTTTCTCTAGAAACACTTTGCAAACATGTTTATATATATATACATAGATTAACGGGCAAACTACAGTGTTGGTGTATCTGGTTGGCCACCTCCGGTTGAAATGGATATATAAAAATGGTGATAGAAACTTACTTGGTCCATTTCAAGCGACTATTATTTTTAAATGTTTAATTGATAGTGCTTTTGGGTCATTTCAACAAATTACAAGTTTAATCATATTTATTGATAAAAATACATATGATAATTTTTGAATTATGCAATGTTAAGTTTTCAGTCTTGATTTTTTAATATATTATTATTATTATTATTATTATTATTATTATTATTATTATTATTATTATTATTATTATTATTATTATTATTATGTATTGGGATTTATTTAACATTAATTTATAATTATACTAGTTATAAAAATGTTCTTGTCAAAAAATAAAAACACATCATACAAAACAAATTTGCACTAGTTTTTTAGAGTGCAGAGTTAAGTTTGCACAAAACACAATTTTAGTTAAAATCCTTATTTTAAAACACAATTTTTAAATACGAAGTTTATGCTAATAAGATTAAAAAATATGCTTTTTTTTTGAAAAAAAAATATTATTCCTTAAGCTTTATTAAAAAAACATTCTTGCGGAGGTTAATTTTTTTTTACCCATTCCCAATTAAATAAACTCAACTAGTAAGTCGGATCCACTGGTGTACAGCTCCACAGTTAGACTTGTATCCAGAAGTTAAGGGAGAATGTATAGCATACAAGAATACAAAGTTAGGATAAGAATAAATAATATTAATTAATCTACTAAAATAACTCATACCGTCATAAGGGCATTTGGTATGTGAACACAAATTTATCATTTGAATCATTGCTTTAAGCCACATAATATAATAAGAAAAAAACCTTTATTTCAATTGGCAATAAGACATACATAATTTAATTGGCAGAAAACCGCTAATCAAATCGCCAATAAAAACATGTATCATATATGTACAAAATTAACATATTTTTCATAACAAATGAATATGCAATAGTTTTATATTGTCTCTCAATTTAAACCTGTCAATAAAACTCCCCTCCCACAAAGTCACTATACATATCGCCAAAAAGCATACACAATAAATTATATATAAATCTCAAAACCATCGTCACGAAAAATGCTTAAGAGATTAAATTAATTATACTAATTGCAATTAAATAGTATTTCAAAAAAATAATTGTTTTTATATTATGTGAATGAGTATCACATGCAATAATGCTACGTTTGTTTCGAGTTTTTGTTCGTTTCTAAAATTCAAAATAATAATTTCACATAAAAAATTTGAATTTCATCAATTTATGATTCAACCTCTTGACATGAATTACGAAAAAGTTTTAGTGTGAATTGTATTTACAATTTTAGAATTTCAGGAATTAAGCAAAATATGAATCCAAGGAGCACCAAAAATGAAAGTTTCACAACAATTGGACTAGTTCACTACACTACTCTTTCTAACTTTAACAAAATTTTATATTCTGCTATAGTTTTTGTCCTTTATTCTTTTACTTTTTATCTTCGAACCATAAATGTATACAAACCGCATCATTCTATCTATTATCCTAGGCAATTTGTTATAAGGTATAGTTATTATCTCATCAAATAATTTAGCACTCAAAATGATTAGCAAATATCCGCAAACAACACAAAAGTTCATCGGAAAGTGTCCCTAAGTATTATTTTTCATTCAAAAGTTTGAATGTACCTTTTTCCTTGCATTTGGCTACTACTTTTACATATAATCAAGAGATTATAGAATTGTAATTGCAATCAATAAATTCACCAAAGAATGTAACTACGAATATTTGAAATTGAAATATTGAAAATCGCAATTCAATGTACACAGGCACACCTTTGGTATTGAATATATTATTTCCTTGGGTGTAGTTCTCTGCTAAAGTGCGAGAGAGAAATCTTTCATTCAATAATATGAGTCTACTTTTGCAATAACATGGGTTCCATTAAATTTGAAAATGACGTTGTTAAGTAAAAAAATAAATAAATAAATTGATGTAGCAGAAAGTGATGAAATTGACAAATCTTGGTTAAGCAAGCAATAAACACTCAATAATATAATTCAATATATAGAAAAACACTCACAATTTTATTCAATAGTAGTCTTCCTTAATGATTACAAAGAAACCTTCTTATAAGTAACATATATAATTGCAAGTAAGGAAATAAATTCAAAATAACTCCAAAAATAAAATAAAATGAAGAAGATCATGGGATAATCATGCTAAGTCAAATATGAAGTTTATAACTTAGCTTATTAGCAAATTCAAACATACTATAAATAGTAAATTTGCGGATTAAGATGCTTAAATGAAGAAATTTGGCCAAGAAAAAACGTCTATCGACACTGACATGATTCTGGTGTCGTCACTTTTTTGGCCTTGGTATGCTTGTAACGATCCATTGTGTCCCCCAAATACCTGTTTTAAATAATATATATATATATATATATATATTAATTTGATAAAGTGAAAAATATTTCGGAATATTGAAAATAAGAATTGTTTGAAAAAGTTTTATGTAAAAGAACCGGGGAATAATAATTTTGTAAATTAAGGACCTATATTTGACCAAACTCTAAAATGAGTGCAAAGTTAACTTTGTAGTAAATTTTTAAATTGTATATTTTTTTGCAATCATGTAAAATTAAGTTTGCAATATATATTTTTTAGCATATTGTTATAAATAAGTATTTAATTGAGGGTGCTTTATTATAATTTTAACAAATTACATATCTAAAACATATTTATTGATAAAATGCACATAATATTTTTTTTCGAATTTATGCAAGGTTAAGTTTGCACTCTTTATTTTCTAAAATATTATTATGTATTTGTATTTATTTGACGTTGTTTTAAAGTTTTATGAATGAAATATAAGAATATAATTATTAAAAAAATACCGGAAAAATAGGTAAAAGGTCTTGCGTGACAATATTTTTGATAAAAAATCAAACGAATAATATTTTTAAGAAATAAGAGCTTAAATATCATTATTATTTTAAAATAAGGGCTTGTTAATCAATTGTGTTTTAAAATAAAGGCTTTGACCGAGCGCAAACTTAATTTTGCAATAAATACATAATAATATTTTAGAAATTAAGGAGTGCAAACTTAACTTTGCATAATTTCAAAAAAATTATTATATTCATTTTATTAAAAAATAGGCTTTGAATATGCAATTTGTTAAAATTATTCTAAAGTATTGTTAATTAAACACTTATGTATAATAATATGCTAAAAAACATGTAGTGCAAATTTAATTTTGCAAGATTCCATAAGAAAATATAATTTAAAAATCCAGTGCAAAGTTAACTTTGCACTCTTTTTAGAATTTGGTTAAATATAGACTCTTAATTTACAAAAATATTATGCCCTAGTTGTTTTGTAGAATTTTTTTTTATATCAACCCTATTTTTTAATATCTCCTAAAAAATATAAATATATCATGCAAAATAAATTTAGATTAATTTTTTTAAATCAGTAAACAAGCCCTTATTCTAAATTAATAATAATATTTAAGCCATAATTTTTAAAAAAATATTATTCATTAATTTTTTACTAAAATTATTATAGACTTTTACCTTAAACTTTCTACCTTATTTCCAAAAATTATTTCTGAAAAACCTGCTAATAAGATAATTAAAAAAAAGGTAGTACCTGGTTCCTGCCTCTCTAATTCATTCCTCGTCTAACTCGTCTTCGATTTCGACGGAAGGCACGTGCCGGATTATGTAAGAGTCTTCTCCTCGAACCTTATCTCCGAATGGCTTGGGCAGATAATGAATCACCAATTCTTGAAATTTAGTGAGAAATTTCAATCCTTCAGGTAGCCTCTTCATTTCCTTGCAGCCACGAATACGTAAAGAAGAAAGAAGGGGTAAAGCTCCTTCATCCACTCGCCAATTCTCTAATTTCGTCAAATACGACAAAATCAGTATTCGCAGTTGAGGGAAACCCCCAGCAGAACAAACCATTTCGTTTCCAACATACGCTTCATCCCTTAATTCAAGAGATTTCAAGTTTGGGAGCTTCTCTAGTGTTGTCATTGGGTCTTCCGTAAGTATAGATGACAGTAAGGATATGCTGGTGAGGCTCGCGGATGAATGGATCTGACGATATTCTGGTAACTTACCTATTTTCCCCCATAACTCCAGGCTCTCGAGTCTACGGATCGTAAACACTTTTCTTGAGACAAGAAAGGGCTCTTCTACCTGAGAAGCAAGTATAATAAAAAGGTATGTAGATCGTAATTGGTGTGAAGTAGCATTTAGATAGTTGATGATTCTTTCCATGTCCTCCTTACACCCCACCCTAACTCTTGCTCTCAAATTTCGCAATTCAGGCAACGTAAAGAGATCTTTCAGGACACACTTACTTGTATGAAAATTCTCCAATATCTCTAGACGGCTCAAGCCATCCAATGTTAATTTTTCATTTACATCAATTATATTAGGAAGATATAGATGTCTTAGGCTTTCCAACTTCCACAATACATTCGGTATAGAAATATCTTCACCACGTATATCAAGGATTTGCAAGAATTGCAAGTTGCCTATTGATGATGGCAACTTAAACATATTCAAGCAGTATGTGAAACTCAAGTACTTCAAGTGGATTAGTTTCCCGATTCCCTCTGCTATCCTCTTTCCACCAAAGCCAAACCCCTCAAAATCTAAAACTCTAAGCAATTTGAATTCCTTGAGATTGGGTAAATCTATTCCCAATCCGAAATAAATTGCAAGTTTACGTGTTTTATTGATACCGGTGGATGAAGAAGATGAGTCACGTACATTTCCATGTGATTGAGAATCTTCCCCCTTTCTCTTTGAGAGGCATAGTTCTCGCATGAGGTCATGAAGACGACAAGTTCCCCCTCGTTCCAATATTCCCCCCCACCGTTCTTCATTTGATAATTCAACTTGGACCATGCTCCTTTGTGCTAGTTCATCCAAATACCGTCCTGCTACATCCATCATTGTTTCTCCTTCCACTTTCTTTTTAGGATCCACCATTCCTTCAGCAATCCATAAAAGACATAGTTTTTCGATGCTCACATCATAATTTTCTTGGAAATTCCCCATATAAAGAAACCAAGACTTCAATTGATATGGTAAGTTGTCATAACTTAAAGTAAGCACTTGTTTAATTCTTTGGTCTTGTCTATCGATGCCTTCCCCCATCAAATACCGACCAAGGCTATAATGCACCCCCTCCCATTCATTTAAGGTATGTCTATTGGCCAATAGTCCCCCGAGCACAATGATAGCAAGTGGTACACCCCCGCATGGTTGTAGCATTTCCCTCCCTTCCTTCTCCATCTGAGTTTCAACTCTAAGCTCTGGATAACAAGAATAAATGACAACTTAAGAATAAAATTGATGCATATTGTTTGTTTGTTAGGCAGCTAATGAGAATACGAGGTGATCGTAACCAATTACTCACGAAAAATGTTTTAGGGAATGTTTGTTTTTTTAACCTCTGGATGTTGAAAACTGAATTACTCTGCATTCTTAATAGTGAACAAAACTTTGATAGAAGAAATATGTTTGATTTTATTTGGGTCCAAAGGTTGAATAGATCACATTTTATGATTTAAACCTTATCATTACGGTATACATCAATAATTAACGAATAGAAAGAACAGGGGCAACATCAGGAAAAAAATAATCATTAAAGTAAAAATTAAGCATTCAACACATGGCTTGCTTCTTAATGTTGAATGATAAATTTTAATTCAATTAAGCACTAAGAGGTAAGAAAACAAACACCAGTTTTACTGTTTAATGCTTAATAGACTTCCATTGAGCATTAGGAGGTATAAACAAAAACTACCTTAAACTACTATTTTAATGGGATTATAAAAGTGTTACAAAAGGCGGTGCCCAAGCGGCTAGGCTCAAGACTGCGTTTAGGCACTAGATTAATCTCTGGATGAATTAGGTGGCCGCTTAATCATGTTAGGCGGGCTACGCAGGTAAACGAGTTTCTTTTCTTTTTCCTTTTTTTTTTCTCTCTTTATTTTAAGAGCAGCCATTTTTTCTTTTTGTTAAAAAAAACCATTGTGGTTTAAGAGAACGGAAGGTAATAAACATTATTTGCTCAACCTTATCATGAACTTTCTTCCATTTTTCTTTCTATTGTAGCTTCTTTCTTTCTTTATTATTTTTTTCACCGGATTTTTTATCGTTGCTCGAAATATTGATAGTTTCGAATGAATGGGAACCTTTGCTCCAATCTTCTTTTTAGTGAATTGAACCTAATGACAATGTTTCATCTGATTTTGCATTACACTAGTATTACATATGTATAATTCAAAACAATGAGTGCCTAGTGCCTAGACGCTCAAATGCTCAATGGCCGCCCTAGGTGCGCCTATTGCCTTTTAGAAACATTGGGTTATGAACTTACCTGTATCTCTTCTTCCTGGGAATGCTTTCTTCACTAGCAACTGCCAACTCTCTTCTCTGTTTAGTAACCTCAGTGGATGCAGAAAAGCATTTGGATCAATGTGGTAAGCCACATCCTTCATACGCGTGGTGAGCAATATTCTGCTACCAGTGTATCCATTTGGGAAGGCTTGTCGTAAGGCATTCCAAACATTATTGTCCCAAATGTCATCAAGAACCACCAAACATTTTTTCTGCTGTTGGATCAGACGAAGTTCCCTTGCTAATTCGTCTTCTATCATTTCTTTGATCTCCTTCTTCTTCTTTTCGTCTGGGCTAATTAGGTTGATTAGGATTCGCTTTAAAACATCCATATTATCCCACTTCTGGGAGACAAAAACCCAAGCAAAACTATCAAAATGGCGTCTAACGTCGGGGTGATGATAAACTTTTGTAGCAAGAGTGGTCTTTCCCAAACCACCCATGCCAAAAATGGAAACAACTCGACGATCTGTGTCTTGATTGACCAATTCCCCTACCAGTGTCTCGATGTCTTTATCAAATCCCACAAAATCCTCTTCGATATAATCGGAAAAAATCCTCCTTACCTGATTTAGTCTTTCGTGACTAGAGCTCGGACCTTCTCCTCCTTCCCTTACTGCTCTTATGCCATTGCGTTCTAAGCTTGCAGTGAGTTTGCTGATTTTGATTTTGATTCTGTCTATCTTTGAGCCAACCCTGTAGATGGCAATTCCTTCGTTGAAGATACAAGCAAATCTCAAGAGGACATTTCTTCTCCTCCTGGATGAGACTTTGAAGGTGTAAAGTTCAAGCACGTCCTCGGCATCATAAGTGACTTTCCTTATCTCTATCACCAAGTTTTGGAGAGTCTCACTCTCCTCTTGTCTTCCATCCTCATCTTTTAAATCTTTTAAGAAGCAACGCATCTCCATCAGTTCATCCTGAAGTTCTTTAAGTTGGTCGTGCACTCCGCACATGAATCTTGCTTCATTGATCAGCAGCTCTCCAATTTTTTCAACAACGAACGTAACAACCTGCTCGGCCATTTTTTCTTTGTGGACTTGAAATTATGAAGTCTCAATTATATTTGATTTGATGTAATATATGAGGATGAGGAGCTCTATCTATATCATTTCTTATGTAATAATATGATCCGTTTCTTCACTTGAGAATTGACATCCCTCTCCTTTACATTTATTTACTTTTGGCTATTTCCTTGTTGTGTACGCATTTTTCTCTCGTAAAGTTTCCGCGTATCTTATACTTTTTTCCCCTCACATTTCAATAGATGAACAACTCTCCCTCCGTTTTCTCTCTGGAATCTAAATTAGTAATCTATAATTTTTTCCTTTTAGGATATAATCAATATACAAAATCTTATGATGGTTAATTATTTTGTTCAAACATTGATTTTATTAAAATTAATGCATCCTTAAAAAGTTTAAACTCTTAATGTGAGACGAAGAGGGAATTTCAACAATCTTTGGGATGGTCTAGATATTGTTATCGTCTTTTTTTTAAGTCACTTTTATTGTAAAGTTGGAAAATAATTCCAAAAAAAATAAAAATATTCATGAAACCTTAAAAAATGAAATGAATTAGTTGGTAAAGAATATTAGGATTTTTTTTTTTTGTTATTATTCTATTGTATAAATTAGTTGCGGCCAAGGTGAGGATCATTCATTTGTATGGGAAATTGATCTTTCACACTTTTGAAGTTTGTCTATTTTTTTTCAATGCAGTCTTTGCGGTTACATTTGATTCAATTTAGTAGTTTATGTTGCATATCACTTTCATTCAAAATTAGATTTCCATCAATTTTTTGGACATAAAATTCATGTGGTCAAGGGTGGTGGGAAAGGCAAACTAAGGGAGCAATTGCCCCCTACCCCCCCCCCCCCCCCCCCCTACCCCCTGAATTTTTAAAAATTGCAAATTACTTTTAAAATTTATAAATATATGCATATTAACTAGTTAAGTTTGCCTCCCTTAAGTTTTTTTAAGCTAACTACTAGTATTAATCATATCTCTGATATTGAATAAAAATAATATTAGTGCTAAATTTATTTTTTTTATTTTCTTTCTTGTAGCTTTGCCCTTGCATGTGGCACATTGATATTTAGTCCGAATAATGATTTTTTTGTTCCAAAAATAGACGGGTAGTCTATGTTAAAATGAAACTGAGACGCAACTTAAATTTTGAGTACTAAAATAAAACTAAAAGAATTTTAAAGATCGAAAGAGTGAACAAGCAAATTTTTCATAAAATCCTTTATAAAATTCATGACAAAAGTGTTTACTTGGTGTGTTCAACTTTAATTATTTAGATGATATTATTATTATTATTATTATTGTTGTTGTTGTTTTAACTTTTTTTTAAATCAGTGCCAACCTGTCAAATCAGTGCATTATTCGTCCTTTATGTTTTTGATGAAGCACTACTCTCAGGAGTCTTAACTCTTTCTTTATTTTTCTTTCCAATATCAAATCATAAATACTTTTTTCCTTTTTTTTTTTAAAAAAAAAGAAGAAGAAAAGCCTAAAGGAAAAAGTACAGAGGAATAAATTCTTGCAATGGTAGCATAAAACACAAGAATAACAAAGGCCTTGTAGTTTCGATGGCCAACACAATTATTTATCCACAATTCTGCAAGCAACTTTTAGTGTGAGAAGAAATTAAAGTATCTCTTATTTGGTATTTAATACAGTAAAATAATAATGTTAATTTTAAATATGATGGTTACAACAATCGATGCACTGTTTATGTTATGAAGAAAAATGGACACTATTTCAATCAAACAACATATTACATTATTTACTATATATGTCAATATCAAACAAAAGTATCGTATATTTCTCTATTTTGATTTAAGCATATGTGTTAGTTTTGGCACAAAGCAACCTTAATACTTTGTTCTTTATTCTTTTTCTTCTTTTTGTATTATAGTATATATGCTAGCTTTCAAAAAAAAGAAACATATATTTTCTTTTCTTTTATTTAAACAACAGATATACATAGATGTGTACATATATATTTTATTCTTTTTTTTCTTCTTATTTATTTTTTAAGAGAAAGGGATAAATCTAATGGATTAAGTGGGAATGGATGTATAGGGGTTTCGAACCATGATATCTTATGTAAATGTATTATTTTTCAATCATTTGAGCTAAGACTCAAATCATAATTAGATGCTAATATTATTCTTATTGTTTTAAAAGCTAACTACTAGTATTAATGATCCTTCTAATATTGAATAAAAATAATATCGGTACTAGATTTATTTTTTTAATTTTCTTCTTTATAGCTTTGCCCCTCCATAACATAAGAATTTATGTATTTAGTTTATTACTTAATAAATGAAGATTACCCGGCCACCATTCTCAAAACACACCTTCTGCATCCTGAAACAGTACTCTTAAGTATACATCTCTTATTTTTGCTCAAAAAAAAAAATTATATCTCTGATTTGATATTTAAAACATCAAAATAATAACGTTAACTTTAAATATGACCGTCACAACGATCGATATGCTACTTATGTTATGGAAAAAAATGGACACTATCTGAATTAAACAAAATATTACATTATTTACTATATATGTCAATTCCAAACAAAAGCATCGTATATTTCTCTATTTTGTTTTAAGCATATGTGTTAGCCTTGGCACAAAGCAACATTCATACTTTATTCTTTATTCTTCTTCTTTTTCTTTATTCTTTTTCTTCTTTTTATATTATAGTATATATGCTAGCTTTCAAAAAAAAGAAACATATATATTCTTTTCTTTCATTTAAACAACATATATACATATATGTATATATATTTTATTCTTTTTTTTTCTTCTTATTTATTTTTTAAAAGAAATGGATAAATCCAATGGATTCAATGCAAAGGGATGTGGATGGTTTTCGAGCCATGATATCTTATGTAAATACATTATTTTTCAATCATTTGAGCTAAGACTCAAATCATATTTAGATGCTAATTATTCTTATTGTTTTAAAAGCTAACTACTAGTATTAATGATCCTTCTAATATTGAATAAAAATAATAGTAGTACTAGATCTATTTTTTTAATTTTCTTCTTTACCGCTTTGCCCCTCCATAACATAAGAGTTTATGTGTTTAGTTTATTACTTAATGAAGAGTACCCACAATCCTCAAAACACAACTTCTACGTCCTAAAACAATACTCTTAAGTATACATCTCTTATTTTTGCTCAAAAAAATAAAATTATATCTCTTATTTGACATTTAAAACATCAAAATAATAACGTTAACTTTAAGTATGACCGTTACAACGATCGATATGCCACTTATGTTATGCAAAAAAATGTACACTATCTGAATTAAACAACATATTACATTATTTACTATATATGTCAATACCAAACAAAAGTATCGTATATTTCTCTATTTTGTTTTAAGCATATGTGTTAGCCTTGGCACAAAGCAACATTCATACTTTATTCTTTATTCTTCTTCTTTTTCTTTATTCTTTTTCTTCTTTTTATATTATAGTATATATGCTAGCTTTCAAAAAAAAGAAACATATATATTCTTTTCTTTCATTTAAACAACATATATACATATATGTATATATATTTTATTCTTTTTTTTTCTTCTTATTTATTTTTTAAAAGAAATGGATAAATCCAATGGATTCAATGCGAAGGGATGTGGATGGTTTTCGAGCCATGATATCTTATGTAAATACATTATTTTTCAATCATTTGAGCTAAGACTCAAATCATATTTAGATGCTAATATTATTCTTATTGTTTTAAAAGCTAACTACTAGTATTAATGATCCTTCTAATATTGAATAAAAATAATAGTAGTACTAGATCTATTTTTTTAATTTTCTTCTTTACAGCTTTGCCCCTCCATAATATAAGAGTTTATGTGTTTAGTTTATTACTTAATGAATGAAGAGTACCCACCATCCTCAAAACACACCTTCTGCATCCTGAAACAATACTCTTAAGTATACATCTCTTATTTTTGCTCAAAAAAATAAAATTATATCTCTTATTTAACATTTAAAACATCAAAATAATAACGTTAACTTTAAATATGACCATTACAACGATCGATATGCTACTTTGTTATGGAAAAAAATGGACACTATCTAAATTAAACAACATACTACATTATTTACTATATATGTCAATACCAAACAAAGCATTGTATATTTCTCTATTTTGTTTTAAGCATATGTGTTAGCCTTGGCACAAAGCAACATTCATACTTTATTCTTTATTCTTCTTCTTTTTCTTTGTTCTTTTTCTTCATATTATAGTATGTATGATAGCTTTCAAAAACAAGAAACATACATATTCTTTTCTTTCATTTAAACAACATATATACATATATGTATATATATTTTATTCTTTTTTTTCTTCTTATTTATTTTTTAAAAGAAATGGATAAATCCAATGGATCCAATGCAAGGGGATGTGGAGGGTTTTCGAACCATGATATCTTATGTAAATACATTATTTTTCAATCATTTGAGCTAAGACTCAAATCATATTAAGATGCTAATCCGATATTTACAATCAATAAAAAAGTTATCTATTTATGAAGTAAAAATTCTATAAATAATGTTGGAACCGGCTAATTTTATTAATTAAACGAAGTTTTAATATTTATTAATTTATCGATAAGTTAATAATTTATTAATTTACTAAAAGAATTGTGTTTCTAATATTGTTCTCTTGAACTTCCTTAGATTTTATTTCATAGAAACTTAATTAAGTAAATTATATTACAATCTCAGTATGGGCGACATATATTCAGGCAATAACAACTGCAAATTGTTTTCGCCCTTGTAAACTTAGATCGTTGGAACACGTAGCTTCAAAAACCTCAGATGACGAAAACATTCGAGAATTGGGTTCAATAATTAAAGAGTTACACTATCATAATCAAATGAATGTTGACTACTTATTGAACTATCTGGGTGAATATAAAGAGAATTTGGAGATTTTAACTGTCGAAGAGATTATTGACAGTGTCACAAAAAATAATTAAGAAGACTAAGTTGAGGATGAAAATTTTGCCCATAGCATGTTTATCGAAAAGAAGTCATCAAAGCAATAATGACACTAAATAAATTCCTCTTCCAAAATGAAAAATGCACACCTGACATGCCGAGCAAATTACAGAAAGTTAGCGTGAAATTCAAGTAAATATAAATTTCAACAAAAAGCAAACATTTTTCTTATATTTTAATAAGGTATGATAGTAGGTCTAAAATGGTGTTTTACTCATATTTTGAAAAGGCATGATAGTAGGTCTAAAAAGGTGAATTATTAATTTATATAACCAATAGGTTTAAGGGGATCTTATAAAAAGAATAGTATCTTATAAATTTAACAAAAATATTAATTTAGCTCTTGAGCCCCAGTTGGGATCGCAAATTTTATTAATTTAAGAAGGTTATTATTTATCCATTTTTTTACCGTACAAATTAAATATGTGACCTAAAATAAACTCTAGCTGCATAGAACTAGCCTTTTGCGTTGCCAAGCTTGTTTACCGTTATTGCACAAAATAGGTGCATACCGGTACCTACTATCCAGAACTTTGAACCACGGAGTAATGATATTGTGTATCGGTATTACATTAACTGGTGTATGCTGGTACTCCCAGGTCCAAAACTTTTTAATCAGCTGCTTTGACATAGTGTACAGGTAGAGATCCATTTGCTCTATACCGATTTGCAGCTCATCAGTGAGGCAACTTTCACAAATATCCACCTTGTCGAACTGGCGAACCTCGATCATAGCCTTTACTCCAACACATGGTCAACAACGCATCAATTCTGCATATCACCCCTCCTTTGATCCTGAAGGACCTGGCTCGTTAAAGCCCCATGCCCCGAAAGACCTTAACATTGAAGGATATCGACCAAAGTCAAGCAATGCTCAAACTTGGTCAGTGGTACCACTTTAGCCAACACATCTGCTGAATTATCCTTGTTGCAAATCTTCTTTAGAAATATTTCACTTCTCTCGATAATCTCTCGTATGAAGTGAAAACGAAATTCTCTATGCTTGGTACTCCCCTGATGAACTTGATTCTTGGCTAAGTAAATTGCGCTTTGACTATCGTAATGCACTTGTTCTTATCTGGTAGCATGATGGTACTCTTGAATGTGTGCGAAGGTGGCTGGAATTTCTGGAAAAACAAGATGCTGAGGAAGCTAAGAAAGTCGAACCAGAGGTATGATTTTGAAAATTTCTTATCCAAAAGTTAATAGATGTTGCAACATATATGTAGAAAGTTCATTCCATGAAAAGAAATAAAATATAGAAAAATGCAATAATATATGCATGCTGGTGTTTAGGACAAACCATATACCGTCACCATTCATGGTTTCACCAGTAGTGTGTGAGATCACTACCCCCACGCCCCCTAACCCTAACCCTAACCCCATACACACCTGTCGGTTTTTAATCTTAGTGGATTCCCTTGAATCAAATGTATGAAAAGTGGTCGATGGAGAATAATTAACTATGTTCTCTTTGACAGCCTGAGGATGTCCTTGCAAATTTGTTGCGTATTATAAATGAGTCAAAGGAAAGCCTTCTAGATATTGAGGAAGATAATACCGAGCCTTTTTTGATTATCAAAGGTGATCCGGATTCTGATCCAAAGGTATGATTTTAAGCCTTTATGTCCAAAAGTTAACAGGTATTGCGATTAATCTATAGTATATATCAAGAGTATGCCAATAGTTTTTGTGTATGCACAAAATTACTAAATTACCCTTCTCACGTATTAAATTATTACAAAATAATGGTATATGGGCGATTTAAACTGATGACCTTTAACATAGAAACACCTTTAATACCACTAGACCAGATGTGATTATATGTTCATAATGTGGAGAATTCCTAAGTATCCCACTAGTTACACGCACGTAGAGTGTGCCTCTAAGCTAGTATATCAAAAGCTTATTCAACTAGAAAAAATATATAAATTAAAAAGGTACTCATTTGAAATACATGCATGAGGTTAACAACGTGGCACCTACTATCACCATTCCTGATGAAATATAATGTATGAATATTAGGGTTGATTTATGTGTTACTTTTGAGTTGCTTAATTGCTTCCAGACCCACACACGGAGACCTGCTAAAACCTATCCCTGCTTGTTGGGAAAATAGTCACTAGATCGCTTACGGTTTTTTGCTGAAGCTGAAGTAATTGTTATTTTGAGTTTTGATTGATGAAAGTTGTTCAATCTTGTAAATTCTTTTCATTCTTTTTCATTACAACATATTGAATAGAGCAATATTCCAAGTCTGGGGTTTATTTAATGTGTTTATTTCAACCCCTTTCTCACGTTTTCTATTATTTATAAGTTGCTCCATTGGATTCATAAAGTTAGAATATAGAGTTGTTTTGGCTATTATTTATGAGTTTGATTATAGGCTTTTTTGGTTTCGTAATAAATGAATTAGATTAGGTTTGCTTTAATATAAGTTGTTTTTTTCCCTAAATAATGAAAATATGTCCCTTTGACGCAGGTTCTTGCCCGTGAATATGGTTTGACATGCTGAACATTATTGCTTGTTTAGGATTGTGTGGTTTGATTCTTGATAGAATATATACATAATTAAACAAAAGAGAATGATCTGAAAATCAGCCAATCGAATTCTAATCATCTTTTTGTATTTTCTCATGATTTTATTTTCCTGTTGAGAAATGAAGATGGAAATGGAACTGATTTCAGTAGTTGTACAAACAGTAAACTAATTAATAAAAATGGTGTCATAATTTCATTGAATGTTTGGTCTTTAGGGGAAGGGAGTATCAACTTAGTGACTAATTAGTACTATGAGAAAGATTGTTATATGAATAAGTCATTATCAGGCCCAACCTTAACGCGGCCCAGGCTATCGCCTAGGGCGCAAACCTTTGGTAGATACTACATTCTATATATGTGCCAACTGTTTTATTTTTAACATTATGAAGTTACATCTATTCTGTTATGACACATAACACTTTTCGCAGCTCATCATTTCATGGTTTTACCTGGTAACCAAATAGACACTAATTCGTTTTCAACATTCCGTATTCTTGTTATTTAGCTTTATTTCTTTACATAATCTGCTTGGTCATACATAATGTATTCTTTATATAATTCTTCTGCATAATAAATTAAATTTTACACTATATATTATTACAAATAATAGTAACAAAAAAAAATAGCAAAAACAATATTGCTTCCTTTATACATGAAGTGTGTATCTGTGCAAGTAAGTGTACACCATTTCATCAAATGTTTTTTTTTAATTGTTTGTTTCATACAATTTTATACTGGATTTAACCTTTCGTGTGGTTTGTTGAGATAAATAATTCTTAATTTAACTTTTTTTTTCTCTTGTGGATCTAATGATATTATTAATGTAGTGCCACAATTAGTTTTTTTTTTTTTTTTTGGTTGTTTTTCTTTACAATGTCTTTGGTATACTGGTTATGATTAATTCTAAATATAAAAATCATAGCTTATGGTTTACCCATTTCTCTTTATATGTAAAGGGTCCCAAATTAGAAATTCATCTAGGTACCCTCAAAGCTCACGACTAGCCCCGGTAACTATTTGCACAGATATCTTTTCCCACTGTTATATCTTAGATTTTAATTGGTGAAGTAAATTTGTAGATGCTTTCTATCTTTAATTTATGAAATGCTATTGACATTTTCAGGCAGTTAATTCTATGCTGCAGAATTGTTGCATGCACATTGACTTGACACCTACAAACACTATCAAAGCACGCTATACTTATTTAGAAAGCTCAGTGTGTT
This sequence comes from Lonicera japonica, assembly GCA_021464415.1. Classification (NCBI taxonomy): domain Eukaryota; kingdom Viridiplantae; phylum Streptophyta; class Magnoliopsida; order Dipsacales; family Caprifoliaceae; genus Lonicera; species Lonicera japonica. The sequence goes on from JAKCWG010000836.1 coordinate 27,778, forward strand.
TGGCTATACTTCATTTCCATGAGAAATGCACAATAGCCCTAATCTTCATCTTTAGTTGTGTTTGATTGTGGTTATAAAGGGAACAATTTTCCTTTGTACTAATTGTAATCAAATTATTTTATTTTCCATGGAATCCATAAACCATTTCCCCCTGAACTTTTGTCTTCACAAAGTCTTTTTCGATGTAAACACTTCCAAGGAATTTAATTTTCCAAGATCTTAACCAATCAGATGCACATTGTTTCATCCACATGTTCCCTATTCATTACCTTTAAGGTGAGCCTGGTTTTGGTTTACACTCAAAAGAATCGAGTCCCTTGGAATTATTTTACATGGAAAACAAAAAAGTTAGGATGGAAAGATGTTGTACCGTGGAAAATTAATTCCTTGGAAAATTTACACAATCAAACGTCATATAAGGTGAATATTTTGGATTCTTGGGCTTTTTCTATGGAATACAAGTGTAATCAAACCCACCCATAATTTTTTAGCATCATAGAAACCTCAAACATCAAGCCCTAGACCTATCCAAGGAGCCAATAAACTATGAGGATGCATTTTTTCTAATTTAATTAAATTTTTTTTGTATTGGCCTTTATATATTATATATATATATATATATCATATAAGATGTTGACAAAAAGATCTACTAGTGTTAGAAATGCAAAATAATATATGTGTAGTACTTCTATTGACTTGATTGCTTATTCTTGCCGCGAGCACAAACGCATCCTAATATGGATAATGAATGGTACAAATCGGGGATAACTAATACAACTGACCCTCGAAGACTTTTCTTTAGGAATTTGGACATGGCTGATTAAGCTAACCGTCTTCGATCTTATGTCGAGGTCCTCCAACCCGTGGTCACCTACATCCAATCCTAACTCAAAACTGTAACTCTATCTCCATATATATATATATATATATGTATATAAGTGTCTTTGTTACGGAATTTGCCTAAATGCACAAACATGCACACAAACAATTAGGCATGCACATGAGATGAGTAGATGACTTATCCATACTTTCTTTGATTGGGAAAAATTATAGGAAAAGAAATAACCACAACCTATGCTGAGATGGAGTAGTACCTAGTTTCTACCTTTAAAGCCCAATGGAACTTTTAGTCACTCCAATAGTCTTTCTTTCAATTTACTAGTCTCTCTCTCTCTCTCTCTCTCTCTCTCTCTCTCTCTCATGCACACGCACACATATATACACACCTTTAACTTTATGTTTTGATTGGCAACATTATGGCAGTTGGAGACATGGATGCTTCAAGCAATCTGGATGGTCGAGTCCACCATTTGGAAGAGCACGTGAAACTTTGTAGTAAGCCAGCATTCTTTTTTAAGACTTGTTTCAATCATATCGATAGAACAACTAGAAGTTTGATGGGAAAAATTAATACTTAGGATAACATTTTCCTAAGCAAATTTTATGATGGCAAAAGCTTACTGTGTGATGCAAGGAGAGAGAACTTATAAATGTTAATGTGTGGCCGTTTTAAATTAGTTCTATTTTAGTTCGATGTTGTTTTGCTTTAGTTATTACTGTAAATATATGTGCATTTTCTGTGTTGGTGACAACAAGTAGATAGAACCATTAAACATTGCTTTAAAAGTTTAGGAGAGGAGAGATTGAGAATTGAAAAGAATGGAAAATGATTCCTTTTACAATTTATAGGAGGAACCTAATTTGTTCTAATTTGCAAATCTAAAACTTTATTCGTTTCTTGAGATAAACATGCGGTTTAAGATTTTGAGAAATGCGATGGGGGTGAGGTATTGAACCCTTGGCCTCGCAACTCAACAAGTGGAAGCAATACAATTTGAGTTACGTTCCATTCGTAGTCTGTGATTCTATTAGTTACATTGCCCTTGCAAAAACCTTTTTAATTGATTTGCGTTACATAATGTGCACTAAAAGTTTGCATGCAGATGATGTGTTCTAAAATCCAACCAATCGGTATTCATGTAGATGATACGTCATTTTTGTCAACGTTTTATATCATTGAATCGTTCTTTTACTATATATATATATTATATATAGAAGTGATGATGAGATCTATTAGTCCCTTTAAAAAAATTAGGGGAGAGAAGTGGGTTCAAATCTTGGTGGATCCTGTGATCAAATACTGTTTTTTTTCTCTTGATTCATGGAAATAAAAAATTGGAAAATTTCATAGAGCGCAACAAGTTTGGAGTACATAATCTTTCTTACCGTTCTTCCTGTTGACGCCACTTTCCAAATATGAAGAAATCAACATAAACCCAGAAATAATCCCCATATGGTAAGAACTAGCCAAATAGTTGTGATCAACTTTCAGCTCGTTTCTTGAATCTATATTGTATAAGAACAAAATATGAGAAGCACCAACTCAAACTGAATTAAGTTTAATGGGAAATTTTTTAATGCACGTCTAATTTGGGATGTAAGACTTCAAGTAATCATAAATAAGAAAAGAAGTGTAATGACGAAATCCCACATCGGAAGCATAATGCGCAAATCCTTGGCTTATATGAGGATTTAAGGAACACAAATTACAACTTGGGCTAGCCATTTTGGGGAGAATCCGGTTTTTTTTTTTAAATAACCATGGATATCGGGACCCCACCCCCACTAATCCCGTGAAGCCCTAGTTGCTCGACCAAGAGACTCCCCCAGTGGCCCAAGAAAGGTTTCACACAGCGGTGAATCGAACCTGAGACCGTGTGCCTACCCACATAGTTTCAAGTTCGCCCTTACCGCTGTGGCAACCCCTTGGGTTAAAATCCGGTTGGTTATTGAGCCCCCCTTAATGAGGATGTTTAGGGCCAATGGGGGGAGTTTGTAACCACCCACATCCCACATCGAAGTGTGTAATGAGGAGATCCTTGGCTTATATGTGGATTTTAAGGAACCCAAATTACAAGTTAGGCTAGCCATTTTGGGTTGGTTATAGAAAGTTCATTATAGTGTCGGATGAAATTACCAGAACAACTACATAATGAAATTTCCAATGTGGAACAAGGGATTCAACGGTGCCTGTGGATTGAGACAAGGTGACCCCATCTCTCCGTACTTGTTTATTCTGCTTATGGAGGCTTTTCTCATTTACTCTTGGTCAATATACTAAGCAAACTGTCTTTAACTTTCATCCCCGGTGTAGTGCTTGTTCTTTGAGGATATCCCATCTCATTTTTGCTGATGACCTCACTATTATGACTGCTGCCAATATTAGCTCTTTTAGCTTGATTAAGAGAGCAATTGATGCTAGAGTACTGCTGAAATTAGATAAAATATGCTGATAATTAATGATATAATGTTGATTTCACACAATTTGATACTAGATTGTCGCCAAGAACTGATGAGACTTTTCAGTTTATTGGGGTGGTGATGAGTTGAAGGCAGAAGGTGAGGTCTACATGGTTGGTGGAGGCTGATTGCAATACTGAAGTGTTTCATATTGTAGAATTACAGATGTAGGACCCTTTGCCTATAGAAAAGGAAATTGCCCAATTTAAAGGACGCTATATTAGGACTGATTCTGTGAGGCATTCATCAAGAGTCTAGAATTCCAGATTGAGTAGCACGGCCCTTGAGTAGTAGATTCAAAGGGCTATGTATTGGCAGGCCGCATGGCCATTCTAGAGCCTTTTTTCCAGGATAGCAAGGATAACCTAAGGAATGCCCTTTTAGGTTTTTGTTCAGAGTTCCAGGCTAACAGTGTGTTGTTCAAGAGCATATATTTTACTTATATTACTATTGTTCTGAAGAAGGAATCTTTTATTTAGGTGACGCATAATATAGGCCGTTTATTCTAGAGAACAGTGTTTGGTTTTGGATCAAACAATTTCTTTGGCTCAGAATGCTTTTGTTGGGGTCCCCGGATTCTGTATGCCGCATTCGTGACAAATGAAGTAGTGGAGGATGATAAGAGATGAAGAATCAAAGCTTTACATTTAGAACTAGGCTTTAAGATTGACACAACACAAAATAGTATTTGCTCAATACTTCCAAGATTGACGAAAAATCTAAATAACCCAACAGATTTTTTCCTCAATAAGATTCTTTGTTTAGAGAGAGAAAATTCTACTCGTATATAATAACCATAAGGAAACCAAAAAATAAATATGCATGCACAGCAAGAAAATCCGAAGAGAAAGAACAGAGAAAGCTATAGTCTTTACCATTGGTTACAGACACAAGTGAATCATTTCTTCTTTGGTTTCCTTTCTTTTTAGAAGATTTGGAGGGTGAGTGTGTTTTCTGCTCTTTCCCACTGGCAACATTCTGGCATCCTTCCCATGTGAGCAAAGCTTCAGATTGCACCAAACCCTCGGATCTTTGGAATGTGACGCAATGAAATACCAACTCTTTGGATGGAAATAGACTAACCAAATCGTCATCAACATTTTCATATACCACATCATCAACTATAATTGGACCTGTCAAGGCAGATGAAACCTATAAAACATGCAAATGCAAGAAATCAGAGATAATGAAGTAATCATTTACTGAAGAGAAATGTGCCTGGTGCTTATCACAGAACAATTTTAATCAAACATTCCATTGTTGTATCAAAGAGATCTATTTCATCTACGGCCTCCCTAACTAGAAAGAAAGAGGGGACGATCTTTATGAGCTGAGAAAATTTCCTTTCACTAAATATTGGGGCCCAATCATAGCTGTTTAAGGCTCATGGTTGAACCTAGAGCAGACACCTCCCATGGGGCATTTTAAATCCCGACCTAAGAAAATCTAATTCGAGTGTTGATGCCAGTCTACTCTTCATCTACTGGACTTGATGACAATTTTTATGAGAAAGTTAGGGAAAAAGATGTGTTATTTGGAGAGATGTTCTCCATCTTATTCTTGTTTTCCATGGAGAATATTCTTACCCAAAACCCCAAGAATTTAATTCCATGTAAAACCAGAAAAAGTAATAGAACATTTCACCAAATCACTCATCTCTCTTTCCTGTTTCTCATACAAATTAGTATTGTTCCCAATCATTTTCCAACATTTTTATCAAACGGACCCCTTGTGAACCTTAAAAGCCAGAGATTCCACCACTTAATAAGGATCAAAATTTAGATGTGGCCCGAAGGAAGGGGAATTACAAAAGTAGGAGCATTGCGCACTTGTAGTGTAGTCGTGTAGATGCAGTTCCAAAATCGATATGCAACAAACATAGACATTCCTTAGACTTAATAAGCATCACTGTTGAGAAATGCAACAATAAACGATAAAGCATGTTATGACAGTGGACTCCTCCTCCTCCTCCCTCCTCCTGTACTTCTTTTGTTATAATAAATGATATTCAGTTTCTTATCAAGGAAAAAAAAGTTAAAGCATGTTAAGCCGTTAAATATGTAGTATTGCAATTAATTAAATGATAGATATCTTTCATTATCACCACACCAACCGAGAACACAAACTTGTTCTATATTTTAATATTTTAATATTTTATGCAGTAAAGTTTATTGGATTAAAGATATAAATATGCGATGGCATGTTTTCTAAAGTTGGATGTCGCTTTTTTTCCCCCTCGTCAATAAACGATGAAATCGGAAAGAATAAGACATCCAGTCAGCATAAACTCAAACTGAAATGGCCTTGTAAGCAAATTTTGAACCTGGTGAACAGCTTTCCGTTGCTTGATTCCATCAACTGCCACCATAAACCTTCAGATAAACACGTCAACAAAAGCAAATGAGTGATGCAGTTTTATGAGATAATTATAGAATGACAGAATGTAAAGTATAAGTATAAAAATGCCATGGGAAAAGAAAAAACAAAGAAGAAAATTCATGCTGAATAGTTTTAGGTACTGGATAAACATATCTAATCAGCACTATCCAGAATCGATCAAATTCATATGAGCTTAATAATTTCTGTTTGCACCAAGTCTGGTCTATAAACAAGTATAAAAGCATGCAAGGAGGTTAGGTCAAATCTTATCAGTGAACTGTCGCACATGACAATAGAGAAAAATTCTTAAAACCCAAACTAACACGAACAAATTAGACATGAAAAAAGGCCTGATGTCCTCGGGGAAAAGACAGAAAGTAGAAGTAGAAATACTAGGTGAAACATACGGAATTTGAGCTCCACTTCCATTTTTCCCTGGTGCCAAATGTTTAACCAGACGGGACAGGTCCTTCTGATAGAGAAAACAAGCAAAATATATCATGTTCATTATTATCATATTACTGTGATAAATTTATATGTAAACAAGAAAGAGGTAAATATTACCTGTATATCATCCATGCTGGCATTACTGTGGCTTGTGTCCAGTAAAACCTTATTTCCACTCACAAAACAAGACGAAAAAATATATATATAAGAGATGTTATGGGAGAAAAAGTACAAACAACAGAGTTGATTGTAGCTGCAGAAAAGATACCATTATCAGACGAGCCACCTTTGAGCTTTCAACGACTGTCCATTAGCCTTCTTCAGAACAGATGAGCCACTCATGAGCCCATGTCTGAAATCTAATGTTCAGTTATACTTTTATAAATTGAAAACTACAATACCCAATATAATCTTTTTGACTAAAACTACAAACACAACAGTAGATATACATCACTCGTCAACTAATAATTATAACTTTCAAATTCCAGTTTCCACGGCCGAATAATTCAAATTACTTTACAAAACATGAATTTGCTGGAGTAAGAGACGAGGAAGAGTAAATGAGTTGATAGTTAACAGATGTGTCATATGCACATTATAGGAATCATGCATATGAGTAGTGGATCAGAGCTTTCAGTGGATTCTGTCACCGATCAATATAAATCACTATATGCATAATATATGTCATGTTACACAAAAGCTCTTAAAATGTCTTCCATTCACATTCAGTTACAAGATCAAATCATTTTTACAATTACCTATCATTATATGTTGGATTTAAGGTTGGTGTAAAATTCAAAAACAAATAAACACTCATTTTTAAACATACAAAGTTACGTATCGGCTTGTCACAAACTTAAATTTTTAGCATTAATGATCCAGAGTTCAGAACTTCCAAATGAGACCTGTGCAAAGGCACAATCACCTTTGAAAAAGCAACATGCAATCTCAACCACACAATTTTTTATCACTTACACATTTTTTGGATTAAAAAACCATTGCCCTTATTACTTAGATGTTGAAATCATATGTACATGTATAAATAGTGTCAAAGACACATATAACTTACCATAAACATGACAGGGGCAGGTGTCCCGTTTATTGCTAGGTTGTGTATCTATATATAATCATATGTAAATCCATATATACGGCCGGTAAGATCACAACCAAGCACTAATTACACAGATGCCCAATATACTTCCACAGGATTTTTAAAACTTAAAGCCGCCACTTAGCTAACGGGTGATTCAATCTTTCCATGGTTTTTTTGAATGAAGTTGGCACGAAGCCTATTATTGAAGAAAAGAAAGAATAACAAGCGAAGGAAACCAAAACAACATCAATCTTCCCATGGTTATAAATGGTGAAAGAGGAATTGTTAGAGGAATTTGCCGGAGTCTATAAGAAGACTAAACAGAGGATAAATTATTGAATAGAACTTGTACCACCATCAAACAAATGAAATCAAGGGACTGGTTCAAAGTTATGAACCAGGGATTTATAATCAATTTATCACGCATTAGTCAATCCTTAATTTGATGACAATTATATGCTGAGCCAAACAAAAATCACATGCTAGTGGTATAATTAAGTGTAAAATAAAAAAATGTACACTGAACATGCATATTTTACTTTGAATCTTTAGTATGAGTATTTTCTAATAAATTTTTGACCGTTGGGTAGTTGAACAGGACATTCTCAAGTGTCAATTTGCCAAAGATAAAAAATTAAAATTAAAAAACCAGCAAGGTAAACTAAATATGCTCAAATTGAAACTAACCTTGGGAACAAGAAAAACCCCACAAGAATACAAGAATGAGCTAGACTGTTGAAGAGCATCAAGAAGCACAGCTTTATAGAAGAACCTAGAGGACCCGGGTTCACCCAGTGTAAGCAGGAGCCTGCGGCCTGGGCTAAAGCTCAGTCAGATCCCCTCCAGCCCCTAATTGCAAATCTTCGAGTGAGTACCGTAGATCAGAACCAATGGCATGTTCTGTGCGGATTCTATTCTCAATATCGAGTGCCTCAAAGAGTCCACAGGCCTAAAAAAATAAATATATGGCAGCTTCTATCAAGCCTCCAAGAAATCATATTCACATGCACTAATTAAGAGTGTGTTTGGTTGGCAAAGTTTTCCATGGAAATCTTGGAATGTATGTACTTTTCCATCTTTTGGTAGTGTTCCACATAATTTTCTAGGCAATTCTAATTCCATCTAATCCTGTGGTACAACTAAATGATGCATAATACTAGGAACTTGAATTCTTACCCTCCTCCAAGGAAAATGAATTCTAGGCTTCTAGGTAAGGTTGAACCGAGCTCAATGGCAAAAAATTCCAATTCTAGGTAAAAAGTGGTAATCAAACACAAAAAGTTGGAAAGTATGTCATTATTGCAGGGGAAAGGTACAAATTTTCACCTAAAAAATAAATATAATCAAACACCTTTAAATGCTTTCTGTAGAATTCAATTACCTAGAATTTAAACTTTTGTACCCTAATTACAATCTTACCATCATACACACCCTGACATCAAAGACTTCCACACAGTGTCATCAAGTAAAAATAGTAACCAAGCCTTGTGAACATGTACGTTCCTCAAATTGGGTGTGTGGGACCTTTTGTCAATATGTCAAAACAACTGCAAAAGTTAACAGAAAAAGAAAAAAAAAATATTGGAGAACCAATATCTCTATCTGATCACCAGAACAATCAATAGTAGTTTGAGTGAACGAAGATGATACTTGATGCATCACGATCGAACTGTCTCTCTTGGCAACCACCATGAAGGTTTGTAGGCTAGGCTTTTTTGATGCTTCTGGGTTATAGCGTAAAGACTCACAATCCACCCATAACGGAACTTGGGGAAAAGCAAACCTAAGAGGAGACAATTTAAGCATTAGTGCTTCTTTCATCAGCAAAAAAATGATAGGACTATGAAAACATATACATCGTAAAACCAAAACAATAAGAAACCCCTAATTTATCCCACAAGAAGTAAGAACGTAAGATACTTTCTTTTTTTCTTTTTCTTAGTCTATCTTTGAATTGGAAAAATCAGAAAAGCTCCATGATAGCATGCGAAACTAAATTTTCACATCAGTTAAACAAAGGTGCAATGAAAAATACCCAAAACATGAGCTTCTGCCAAGGGGAGACAAATAAACTTCCCTCCAGATATTAGAACTTTCTTTGCCTGATAATACACAATCCAAAAGTTGAATCCAGCTTCAGATTTCAACTCTTTATAGCTCATTGAAGTCAATTTTTTTAGCACACACAACTGGATACAATTTGAAAATTTTACTCAAACTTTAGTCCATGATACCTCAGATAAATATTGACTCCCTAGCTTCGGACCGAGTTCTGGCTCCATCAATGCATCTAATCCTCCTTTGTCAACAACGGCATCAAACGTGCCATCTACAAACAGAAAAGACAAAAAAAATAAAAAAATGAGAGAGAATGGGATTAAGGGGGAAATGGGGAGAACTTCAAAAGTTGAAATACTGGGCTTTGGAAGCCTAAAATGAATACTGTGGGCCTACAACAATGAAGCATCATTTTTAGTCCCAGGAGATGTTTAATTCATAGTATATAAGATCTTTGTAATTTTGGTATTAAGTTTGGGGATCTTCCTTTTGTGCTTATCTATCGGGTTTGACTTGGTGGGTTTAATGGGCCCAAACATTCCAAACCTTTACATCAAAAACTGAACTTCCAAGATTCATTACCGGGTTTTCGTTGCCCCAAGTATTACTCCCAGAAGATATAGTAATGTATTAGCTTTATTTTTTGGTATGGAACAAAGAAAGCTCTCAACATCAATTTCTTGAAACTTGTGACGCCTAAAAACCTAGGTTTGATGTCTTTCCTTTTCCCAGAAACACCTTTAATGGTAAGCGTTTGGCAAAGACCCGTGGAAAGCCCCGAGGGCTCCATATTCTATTTTTATACAAAGTGGGGAAAAAGATCACCAAGCACTGAAAGAAATTTGGGGGAGAGGAAAAAAAAATAAAAAAAATAGACCATCAGCACTAAAAGCATGCACCCTCATAACCCGAACCAGCACAGCGGAATCAACTACAAAGAGGAAATAACCAGACTCTTGTGCACATGGTTGTTGACAATGAGAGCTACCCTAGCTTCATCTACTGATATTAGTTCCTCTAATGTTAGCTAATAAAGGTAATTGACGTTGAAGCCCTCCATTATTAAATCTCATCATCCCACCTCAAGCAGTTACGTACTTATGTTCTCATCAAGCAAAATCATCAGTGTTAAAGTTGGATCAAACCTTGAAGAGGAGGGAGGGATACACCTCATTCACTTACCCAACTTATACCGAAACTGTTTAAAAAGACAACCAAAGCAACAACCCCGGAAAATTCTAGGAAGCTCAGTGGCCTCTTGGGAGTGTAATCGTACATTATCACTGAAAGTTGCAACTTCAATTTAATAATGATATTGAGGGAAGTTATGTTAAAGAGTATATCATTGCTATGCACTGCCAAACCACTGTTTAAGAAATGCCATTTGGAGTTGACCTTTGGGTTATGGACTGGTCAAAGCTTCCCAAGAAGAAGAAGATGAAGAAAAAAGGCCATTGGAAGATGTTCAAACTAAGTGATCTTCCACTGGATATTCAAAAACACCTCATCCCCGAAAGAGAAAAATAATGTCCTGAAATTTCGGAACAAAACATTATTGAGGGGTTGAGTTACCTGTAACAGCCTCTTTAACTGAAGCTGATACCAAAGAGTTCTCTAGAATCATAAGCGTAATATAGAAGAGTGGCTGAACTACAAACTAGTTAGTAGACATTAAAATTTCAATTTTTCATACAATGTCGCCTGTAGGGCTACTGTTTTTTTGGGTAAAATTTGAATATCATTACTGATCAAAAAAATCAATTCAGCCTAACTCCAACTGCTCTCTATACAACAAAATCTATACACAAAGAAAGAACGCACAGAAAAGACAGCGCTAACTATACAAGCAATTTATCATCTCTTAGATTCCATTCCCTGCAAATAAACCAGTTCTCGTAATTTCTAGCATATTTCCAGTCCCAAGTTGCTTCTCTAATGATTCCTTCAACTTGTTAACAAAGCTCCAAGCTTGTTCGTGCAAGTAAGACCTAATGTCTGAACCTCCTTCAGCAACTAGAACTGACTTGGGAATAATAGGCAGTAACGAATGGTTTCAATTGGACATATTTAAAAATTACAATTCATCAATTTCAGAGTTCTAAAAGCCTCATCCAGCCAAACTCCATTTATAAGGCCGAAGAAAATTTAGCAAATGATCTGCTTAAAGAGCTTAGAATGTGCCTTAGAAATTTCCTAACATAAAAGGATGTAAAGAGAGTGGAAAAGACGACTAAGGGTTTCTCTCCAACAGGGAGGAATTTGGATCTCGGGTCTCCAACCCTCTAGTCTAAGAAAACATGTAAACGAATAGGATTGGGAACTGATCTGATAAGAGTACGTTTACCTCCATACAAGAAAAGTTAGGAATTCTAACCCTCTAGTCAACATGTTATCTGGACTTTCCCAGCCTAGTGTCCTGTTCAGTTGTTCTTCTCTGTCTTTCTGCACCCAGAACCTAAAAAAGTCTATCTTCACATTCATGTTATGGAGTTTAATACCTGTTTGGCAAGCTCCTTATCTTGCCTCAGCTTTCTAAAAACCGACCTATTCATTCCAGCAGTATCTAAAAACTAATGATATCATCAGAAATATTTCAAAATTATCCAAGTATCTCAAAACCTCTATTGATTCCAATACTACTGATAAGCATTTTAAAGTAATATCTATAAAAGTTTATTCAGTCACCTTAATACGGACAAAATTGTAAAAGATGAATGAAAGAAACACTCATTAGAGAGCAATGAACTTGATTAAACAACAAAATAACTTAGGTGAACTGTTTCACATCATCGTTGGAACTCACTTTTCTTTCTCAGAGTTGCAATGCATCCACGGATTGAACTAGGGATTTTCCTAAGTGAGGTAATTTGTACTGATTCTCCCCCCCCCCCAAAAAAAAAAAAAACTAGGGGAGAAAATAATTTTCTCCCAAAATCCAACATTACTTGAAACTTCATTATTTCTTGTCTTCTTAGTCTTACTAATTACAAAACAAAGCTACTATTTTAACCTCGTTCATCGTATCCTTGTTCATTAAGAACAAGATGATTACTACAGTTAACTATTTTGGTTAAACATAATAGAAAAATAGGTGACCTCATAAATTTGAAGTACTATTCCCACTACGATCAGCATGTCATCCTACTCAAAATTCATATTTCGCTCTCAGAATTTCAATATATGCCCTTGTTGGCATTACTCAAACAGTCAAACTAGACCATGACATCCCTTCTCGGTAATGTGATCACTCCTCTAAGAAATCATTTCATTACATTGTTTGTCAGTGGTGTTTGTTTTGTTGTCAAAATCAAAATACTTAATCTGAAGATTATCCCTTCAAAATACTTATTTGCATTTTAGACATTTTCGGGTATGCTTCGGGTTTAAAGATTAATTTGTCAAAAAGCGAAGTGGTGGGCATTAATATAGAAGAGGAGGAGTTGAATTCATTAGCTGCCAGAATTGGGTGTTCAGTGGGAAGTTGGCCTATGTCTTATTTGGGGTTGCCTTTGGGGGATAATCCGAAAAGGTTGGGTTTTTGGAGTCCGGTTATTGAAAAGGTATGTAGAAGGCTCGAAGGTTGGTTGAGGGGATGCGTTTCAAGAGGTGGTAAGCTGACGTTGATTCAGTCGGTTTTGGAAAGCATTCCAATTTACTATCTTTCTCTTTTTAAAATTCCCGTTTCGGTAGCCAAGACTATTGAAAAATTAATGAGGAATTTTCTCTGGGAGGGGTTTGAGTAGGGAAAAGGGGATCATTTGGTGGGCTGGGAGTCTGTTTCCAGGTGTAAAAGAGATGGGGGTTTGGGTATAGGTAATTTGATTAAGAGGAATGAGGCTCTTTTGGGTAAATGGTTGTGGCAATTTCCGATTGAACAAAATGCATTTTGGTATTCCATTATCAAAAGTAAATATGGAGTGCTAGACAATGGTTGGAGTTCTAAGTCCGTGGTTAGAGGGTCATTTTGCAATCCATGGAAGGCAATTTCTAGAGGTATTGTCAAGTTTGAGAGGAGTTTTCGATTCAAGGTTGGAGATGGTGCTAATATTCGTTTTTGGTTAGATAGATGGTTGGGAGAGGACATATTGGCAGTGCAGTTTCCTCATCTACATAGAGCGGCAGTCAATCCAAGAGCTTTAATAGCTGATTATATTCTCTGGGATTCAAGTGACAACTTTACATGGGACATTATATTTAGAAGAAATTTTTCGGAAGTGGAAGAGATCGAGTATATGATGATGATGGGGTTAATCAATAATATGCAAATATCTAGATTCGAGAGGGATTCAAGAATATGGGAGAAAGATAAATCTGGGCTGTTTTCTGTAAGATCATTTTTTGAATTTCTGTCACAGGCCAACGGAGAAGGAAACTTTGAACCATGCGATATGATTTGGAAGAATGGTATACCGGCTAAGGTTAAGGTATACCGGCTAAGATTAAGGTTTTGGCTTGGTTAGCTGCTTTAAAGAAAGTAAACACAGCAGATTTGCTGCAATTGAGAAGACTGTACTTACAAATCTCTCCATCTTGGTGTGTTTTGTGTAAAAGAGAGGGAGAATGTATTGATCATATGTTACTCCATTGTTCGTTCGTACATTTTATTTGGTGCAACATTCGAAGAGAATTAGGTTTGATTTCGGCTTTTCCAAACTCATGGCATAGGTTACTCTCTTTAAAGTGGTATTTGAAGGGTAACAAAAAGAAGTCTAAAACTTTATGGAGAAGTAGTTGCATGGCAGTTGTATGGTGCGTGTGGAGGGAAAGGAATTCCAGATTGTTTGACGACAAGGAGGCTAACAATGAGGAAGTTTGGCAGAGGGTCAAGGCTACGGCTTCGCTATGGGCATATTCTACGAAAGTTTTTGGGGCTCTTTCCTTGTCAGACATTGCCAGAGACTGGTCAGCTGCAGTCATATAGATTGAGTGTAGTTTTTTGCCGTTGGTGTTGTTTTTTTGTTTTTGGGTAGGGTTTGGTAGCAGGCTTGTTCTTAGGATGTCTGTTGTCTGCTGGTTTCTTTGTGTTTCTTTTGCTTTTTATTCTTATTGTTGTGCAGGCTGTTAGTGGATTCCTCATTCACTTTCAGTCTTTCTTCTGCTTGTATTTTCTTTTTCTGATTAATATAAGTGGTGTTTCTGATCAAAAAAAATCTGAAGTCTAAAGACCTAGCCTCCAAAACAAATTTGTTTCTTGTCCAGATGTAATACCTGAATAGAGGTTAAGCATATTGCTTTGACCATTTTTCCCTGTTTTTATCCTTAAAAGGTTAGTTGATGACAAAATGGGTAGTAAAGTATACAACAATTAAGATGTAAGGATCCTCCTTAAGGATTCAGAGGCATATTAAGAGGTTGCATCTGAATTTTCAACACCTCAACTCACCTCTGAAGTCTGAATTTTGGGCTTATAAACTTAAGAGGTGCAAAACAAACACACCCTTAATGAATTGAAGAATATTGGTACTGTTTATTCAGTCTACAATAAATATATATATATATATATATATATTTAATTGCCTTTACAAGTTACAAATCGTATATATTTGACTCAGTTTGTTTATGCAAACCTGCATACTAGTCATGTCCATTACTCGCCACCTCAAACCGGGCCGCAACCGCACATTTCGCCTCAACATTTCCGAGATTACAACTTTGGAGAAATCAATATTGGTGATATCGCGAAACCCCGCGTCGTACAGGTGTTCAGAGAGCCGAGAATTGCCGCAACCGGGGACCAGGATCTGTGCCGAAGAAGAAGCTTCAGCTTCTCCGGCTGCGGCGGCGGAGGAGGAGGAGGAGGAATCAGGTGGTTCATCGGTGGACAGTTGGGAGAGAAGGGGGCGGCGGAGTTGAGGCCAATCGGCGTACCACTCGAAGGAGTCGTCGGTACCTCGGATGCTGAAGAATTTGTCCCAGTTGTCTTTGCTGGTGAAGTCTTCTAGGGTTTTGAGCAGCTCTTCTTGTTGCTGTTGCTCCTTCTTCCCCATTTTCTTCTTCTTCTTTTCTCACTCTTTGTGTTTCTCTTTTGTTCTTGTGGGGTTTTGTTTTACAAGGGTTTTACTTTGGAAGGGTTCACCTCGGGGGAGAGATGTGATTGTGTGACATCGCAGGTGAGTCAGCGTTGAGAAAGGGTGGTTCTTAAACGTGTCATAAACATTCTTTTTTAAATTTAATTAAAAATATATTTTAATATTTTTTTATTATCTAATATTAGATAAATATTTAGTATGCACTCTCTTTGTATTAATTGAGTTTAAGCGAGTTCTTCTAAACACTAACTTTAAATGAAGCAAGTGTGAGTTATTGCATTCACTTTTTATTAGGTGAGTTTTGTGGCTGTTATTGATTAAAAATTTATTTTATGCGGTATTTGTAACAAGGTGGGTAATTATGACAAATATGACAATTATAAATAACACCGTCCCAGAGAAATGGTTTTTTGAATTTTTTTATTTTATATGGCAATAATTAAATGGATTTTATAATATATTACTATTTAAATTAATTGTATTTTAAAATTAGAGTGCCAATTAAGATAGAAATGATATTATTGGAAAAATTTTATTTAAAATTTTTTTATCTAAACAATTATATTATCAAATAGACAGAAAAATGCATTAAAAGCACTCTAACACATGGGAAATAAATAAATTTATAAAAAATACCATTGGAGATGGCCGAAAGAACAATAGCTCTTGGGGTGTTTTCGGTTTTAATCAGGATAAAAGTTAGGAAACTCATATTCAAATCGAATTTGAAAGTTCAGTTTCAATTTTTAAATCTTTCGAACTTAAATCCGAACTAAACTTTTCGTTTTAGTTTGGGTTTGGTTTCATAATTTAAAAAAAAAAGAAAAAAAAAACCTAAATATATTGTAAAATAACACTTATTTTTTTTGGAAAAATACATATTTTGGATTGTAAAAATATTAACTTTTCCGATTATAATAAAACTTCTATATTTATTATAGACCAAAGAGTTAATTTCTCACGACTTTGTAAATTTTATGAATATAAAATTTTAAATATTGAAGTAATTTTATTTTCGAGTCACGTATTCAATCATTCGGTTTGGTTTTACAATGTTACACCAAACCCGAA
This sequence comes from Lonicera japonica, assembly GCA_021464415.1. Lineage (NCBI taxonomy): Eukaryota > Viridiplantae > Streptophyta > Magnoliopsida > Dipsacales > Caprifoliaceae > Lonicera > Lonicera japonica. The sequence continues at coordinate 44,155 of JAKCWG010000836.1, forward strand.
CCAAACATATTCGGATTTGGTTTGGTTTCTTTGCTTCGGTTTCGATTTTTTCAGTTCGATTTTTTACGGATCAGTTTAGTATGGTTCGGCCGTTCAGTTTTCGAGTTCTCCACAACACCCCTACTCGCATCTAATAAAAATATCGAATAAAATTTAAAACATCAAATATAATAATTTGTGGGATTATTCAATCTAATGTTATATGGGATAAATCGTATTTTATTCTATATGGAGTTGAGACAAACATGATATTAAAATATTTAATTATATCCCCCTCTTAATCTAGCATATCAAACATAGCCTTGGTGGCTTGGTGCATTATGTTATTATAATAATAATACATGTGCCTACTACACAACCATATATAAAATAAATTAATTTTACTTTTTGGGAGAATTATGAAACAATTGAAAAGGACGGGCTTGGGTGTGTTTGTCTAAATCCCTTACTCGCCTGGAAATATAAATGGACTAGCCTTCTATCTGTATACTAATAGTAATACGGAGGAAATTCTCCTTTTCCTCTATAATTCTCTTAAATATCATTTATTACTAAAGTTATTAATTGCGTCTTCTCTTCTCTCTGTAACATTTTCTCTTCATTCTGTTTGCAATCCCAATGCATGATTGTTGTATCCCTATCATTTACTCTCTGAATGTATCTCTTTTGTTAACTTTCATTTTTGAACAAGTATTATAATATATGTGTGTGCGCGCGCGTGTGTTCTCTTGCTGTTGTAGATAACTGTTTCTTAATTTTAGTTTTTTTATCATATTGGGATATGATATCCGGTTCTATTATGGGCCTGAACAGGTAGCACACTAGTATTTTAAGGTCTATAGCACACCAACCTTTCTAATCTTATTAATGTATAAACTAACCTTACAAGAGATAGCATTAAACCTATGTTTAGGGTGAGGTAATTTGCATGATGAATAAAAAAAGGTCAAATTTGCATGATGGATAAAAGGAGGTCATCTTTTGAAAAATGTGGCATTTTGAATCTAATACTTTATTAACAAAAACATTCGTACAACTAAACATATATATAGTTATCCATTTTAGATTAATCAATTGAATTTAATAATCAAAATCAAATAATTAATATAGATAACATTAGTTTAACAAATGCCATTATAAAAGCTCCATATACTACTGGGTTTTTTGAAAAATCTTGGGCAAGGAGATTATTGTCCTGGTAGAATACACCTTTATTATAATTTTAGAAGTTTTAATTATTTAATTAACGACAAGGGTAACCTTTTTCCCTTTTATCTATTTATATAAATACATACATATGTGGGCTTAAATAAACTTTTTCAAAGATAAATTGGCAAATTATGGCGAAAAGCCCAATAAAAAGCTAAAGACGGAATTTTGGTTTAAAAGATGAGAATAACGTGTAACTTTGGGCCTAAAAAAGCCCAATCACCTAATATATATATATATGGCTACAAAATAATTCTTTAGAATATAAAGTTATCAACAAAAGTCTATTATAGAAACAATGGAGATTGAATATGCCATAGGATGCTATAAAAATCTTGCTTACAAACAGATCAGGCCATCAATCCCTACTGTTGTCATTGAAGATAGCTCACAACTAAGTTAAAGCCCAAGGAACATTTAATACTTTAGGCCCACTTGACACACACACCACTTGACACCTATCAGTTTAAAACTGAGTATGATTTTGTTGACCCTCTTCAAAGAGGATGATGGTAGTCCTTATATTTGATTGTTGAATGTAATAAAAATGTGGAGCACACCATAACTATTTTATCACTATTTTATTATATCCATTAATTAAATGTAAAGGTTACCAACAAAATCCTACTCTTTAAACCTTGTCAAAACTCATGAAACACAGAGAGCACGGAAAAAAAATAAACCTCTTCCTTCTTTACCAGAAATCTTCCTCACTTTTTATTCATTTTTGTAACTCGTGTTGTATAGTTTGTTCTATATTATCACAAGTGACGCCTCAGAAATACATTATACTACCTTCCCCAGTACTTTTCTTTATCATTATTCACTTATAAATCCCTTTACTTTCACTATTGTACCATTTTTCAGTAATAGTGTGATGCAACTTACATCATCTTCTTCTGTGATGCAACTTACATCATCATCATCATCATCTTCTTCTTCTTCTTCTTCATTTAATACAAGTATGAATCTATTTATATAGAAGTTTAAACTTGCAAGTTAGCATACAATGAAGAAGTTCTTTATGATTTATTTTTATTGCGATTATAAAAAATTTCTTTACTTTACTTTTCTTCTATTATTTGTGAAGAAATATCTTAAGGTTTACAAATCTATAAAAGTAATTAACCTTTTTTGTCTTGATTGTTCAAAAGTTGAAATAAGCAAATAATTATTTTGTATGTAACTCATAAGGTTACTATTTATTTTTATATATGGTAGTAATAGTAAGTCTTAGTTGTCCATTAGAAAACCATTATTTTATGTATTTGGTTTTGTATATATAAAGTTTTTTCGATTACAAATATGGATTCCAAACTTAATTCATCTTTTGATTTTATAATTTCATAAATCAATATGTTCTAATTGTAAATATTTTTTTATACAAAAGGTACATAGATCTAGTAGCTTAATTAGGGAAGAAGAAGGGATGGGGCTCCAAACGTAATGGCCCATGAGTTTTAACATAATTTATTCCACTTGTCCACAATGCCATATTTTAACATAATTTATTTTTTTATACAAAACGTAATGCCATACTTATACAATTTGGAGGAAACACAATTCTACTCACATAAATATCAATTTAGTTATTTAATTTATTAGTTCAAATACTAGAATCAATATTCCTATTTCTACACAATGTAAATGTTTAAGATATGGGTTGCCCAGGATTAGTGCAAATGAATTTACCCTGCCCTCAAGTTTTTAAGAATTTTTTTCTGTTAATAAATTAACGAGGGTGACTACTACATTCACGTTATAAGCATAAAAGTAATTATTAATTTTGTAATTTAAAATTTCATTGCAACACACCCATGCATTGTGTGATTGTACACTAGTTAACTTTGAAAATTCGAAGCCATCGCATTTACTATATGGTTGAACCCACTCAGCCTTAACAGCACTGACCTACTATAATTATATGGTATTATAATATTATTTAGAGAAAAAAACATTATATACAGGTTGATTTGAGTTTAATTGGACTAATTTACATAAACTTGAACTCGATCGAATCCAAATCATATTTGTATTGAGAACTCATATCTACTCATTAGAGTTAGGTTGGATGAAAACACATCGATTAGCCTTTTATCATCTTAATTGCCTCTATTAAGTAATTTCGGCTTTAATAACATTTTATTAGTTTAGCATAAGCCCTATTGCTTTCCCAGTAACATTGATTTATTTTTATATATAACATTTTTATAAATCGTTTAAATTATAAACACAAACACATTTAAAAATAATTCATCTACCCTTAACATAATGTAATCAGGATGTGACAATTTGATGATATTATATACACTCCTTTTTACTGGTAAGACACCACAAATTAAAAACAATTTTTTATAGGGACAATCAAAATATCAACCATTTAGTGATGTGGCTACAAAATTAGGGTGTTGATTGCCCAATCACATAAAATACAATTTAGTAGTAAGTTGTCGATTTAAAGGTTCGCATTTGGTAACCATTTACTGATTTAGATCGAGATTAAAATTTAGCTACATGTTGCCGACATCAAATGTATGTCTAAAAATTAACTTGGCCAAAGGTTTCTGCTTAGGCCAAGTTGGTGAAAATTTATTGAATCGAATGTCAAAGTTTTGCAACAAAACGCCGATTAAACACTTAAATTTGGGGTGTCCCCATATGGGGTACCATCAGCAATAATTCAAAAAATGGTAGTATTAAAAATACAATGATATTTTAGTCATAAAATCGAAGTGCTTATAATATCACCCTTTATTAAGGAAGTTTTAATGACACTTCCTTTTCTCCGATTATTATTATTTGACTAATCAATTTTAGTCTGAGCTTCCTATAGTAATTCCGCCACTGTCTAACGTCAAACAAACAGGGGGATAGATCTCGGCCGCACATTTGATGATCAATGGCTCGGAGAGCTTTGTATGACAGCACAATGAATGATCAGTTCTTCCATTTTTCTCATATCTCAGCTCTGAAAATGTTGAGCTCATGCATTTACTTTATTTTATATTTTATTTTTGAATATCAAAAATATGTTTTTAGCTAAAATCCATATTTATGTTTATAAAAAAAAGCAAAAGGTATAAAATTTGTAATTTCAAAATGTTTTATTTATTTAGAGTTATTCATATTGTCTCTGTCAAAAAAAATAAAAAATTGCTAGAGTGTAATACTACTTAAAGAAATTGTACTGGATATTTTTAAAACTGAACATTACTTTAACAATAGTATCACTCTTATAAGAATATTTGATTAGAATGGGACTATCAAAAATTTATTTGACATGTAATATATATTTGTAGTAATCGCTAAACACGTGTATGCAAATATAATCACTATTATTGTCTTAACCATCCTTTTTTCCTTTCTGATAAAATTATCATAAAATTTCGGCTAATAAAATCCTAACAAAAATAATTAAAAATTCCACTTTGTTTTTTATTTGAAATTACTGGGGCTAAATTTGACTTATAATCTTTTATTATTTTAGGTTTTGTCTGTGGGCTTCACAACAGTATTTTCTTGCTTCTTGTGGCAATTTTTAAAATAATAATAATAATAATAATAATAATAATAATAATAATAATAATAATAATAATAATAATAATAATAATAATAAGCAAAAGATACAAAAGAGCATATTAACATTCTAAACTATACATTAAGTACTAAATAAAAAGCATAAATAATCATAAAAAAATCAATTTGTCACCTGACTTGGATATATCTAACATGAATTTTTTTATTATCTAACTCAAATTTTCCAATGACAAATTTATCACTCGGATCCAATCTTTCACGGACAATTTGATTAACTATATATCTCCAATCTACATATGACAAACCTTTGTATCAGTAAATCTTCACTTTTTGCTGTTACAAAATAAGGACCCAAGTAAATAAAAGTACAGTTATATATGCTCACCAAAATGTTTTGATGATTAAATTCATTGTAGCCCAGACTTTGGTACATCAATTTGATAATATATCAAATGAGTACCAAAATGCATTGTGGTTGTTGTACCCTTATGAGAGTACAATGCTCAAACACATTTTGGGGCATGTGGCATTATTGGGTTTTCTTTGTTACTACATACATCATTATTCAAAAGAATCAACAAGCAACTTTTGTCCATGTGTCTATTTATTTTATTTTATTTTATTTATTTATTGCGCTAGTCATTGTTATCAACACTATCCATAATGGTGAGAAAATAAATATTAGCTTATGTTGAGTAAAACCCTTAAGGCAATACGATAAACTTCATATAGAAAAACACCTTGTAACGTAGAAGCCATAGGATCCAAGGTCGTCAAGTGAGAAACTTAGCAGAAAAACAAGTTGTAATGTTTACATTACGAGTTCTGAAGTCATGGACTTGGGATTTGAGGTCAATGACTTTGGCTTTGAGGTCAGTGACTTGGGATATAAGGTCAGAGATTTGGGATTTAAGGCTAGGGACTTGGAATTTGAGGTCTTGGACTTGGGATCTAAGGCCAAGCACGTACTTTAGTGTTGAAGTTACAGAAATCAAAATTAATCTTAAGCATTTTTGATATGAGGTCATGGACTCTGGATATGAGATCAATGAGATTTTTATCGGCCATCTTAGATTCGGATTTATGGGTTTTGCGGAGAATTTTTTTAATATCTGAGATACTAACATTTGATTCTTGCTGCTCCTCCTTCAGTCGCTGCAAGAAAAAAAGGGAGCCAAGTCAAAAATTCAAATAGTTTTCCTCTCTTACGGAAAAGAATCAATAAACAACTTTCTTGGTTATCATATACACTGCTACCCATTTCTAATCATCAAATGACCACTTGTGGTTTGTTTGATATTGTGCGATTCTGGATACATTTCACATTGTGATGAGGAGATTATATTGGCACATATTGCACTTGTTCTCCATGGATGATGTCCAAGAAGGCAAGAATTCATCATTTTTCACCTTTTTGCTTTTTGACTGCATAAATGTTCTATAGTACTCTTTGTTATAGAGCAATTTTTTCTTGTATCCATGGAATTGGATTCCTTTGACAGATTCTGAAATAAAATTAGGTTAAAACAAGTTGTAACATCAAAACATCAAAATGATTTCTTGAAAATTTAATGCAACCAAAAAAATAAATTAAATTAAATTAAAGATAGACCATGTGGAAATTTAATTATGAATTTAGAATTTCTAACTTAGCAACCAATCAGACCATTAAATTTCAAGCTTAGTAATCCCATCAGGCTTGAATGGGTCCTAGTGTGTGCCGCAAAGATATATTTACACTAGTCTTTGAGCACGTGCGATACACATGATTATTAATTGTCATAATTTTTACTAACTTCTTCATCGATCAACAAACAAATCAATTTTTGAATCGTTTTTATTTGTCTGCTGAAATTACCATTGCATCTTTTAAGTACTACCCTACCTCATATTATCAGTAATCATTGCTTATATTTTTTAATTAATCATTATATGTTAACACTAATTAATACACATATAATTGCATTTCATGTTTAGGTCTCTACTTTTGTTTTTCTATGTAATTATATATTGGCCTTTATATTAATAAATGCTGAAACAATAAGTTTAATACAATATTAAATCTTTTACAATTATTTTATATTATTTATAAAATATTAACCACTCAAGATCCGAATATTTGTCCATACAAAGAAAAGAAAAAAATACTTATGATTTTCGAAGTTTTTTTATATGTATATATATTGAGAGAGAGAGAGATAAAGAGAATTACAAGTCTGGATTGGAGAAGATCAAGCTAGCAACTGATAACGGAAAGCGTCTCAGCTACTTCCGACCGTATGTCTGGAGGAATTGTAGTCAGTATCGCACCAGATGTAAATGCTGGTGCTTGCTTCAGCCCATGCGATTAAGAATGAGGAGTCAAGTTCGTAAAGTTACAAAATACACAGTAGGTTAACACTTTTTTTGTTTTTCTTCATGAAATCCAATTCTTTGATAGATTTTTAGAAAACGCTTTGATAGAAAAAGCAGAAAACTGGAAGAAACGTCTAGTCTTGTCTCATTAAATCACTCTTTCCTTTTTTAACATCTAATGAAAACTTGATTGTTTTTCAATCATCCAAACTTTTGTTTTTCTCAAAATACCAAATGGACCCTTACAATCCCCCCCAAAAAACAACAAATCCAATTACATTAGAGTGTGAAGTGAAGTAATATAATCAACATACATTGATATTCAGAGTTTTATATAGATATATACGCGCGCGCGCACACACACACATATATATATATATATATTCAAAGAAGTATAGAAAAACAAAAAGTGAAACTTACAGCCATAATTCTACTTCTTTAAAACGAAGAGCTTCAGGGTTAGAACTCAAAGAGAATCATTTACAGTTGATTGATTGACTTGATTGATTGACTGCTTCTTCATATATTGAGTAATGGAGTGAGTGAGAGAGACTAGTGGGATTCCGTTGGAGAACATCCACGCCAATGTAACAAACCAATTTTTAGTTCTAAAATGGTGCACATATAAGGACAAGGTACTTATTGTCCGCAGAGTAGGTCCGTTGATTGGGTTATATAAGTTGGGCTCGAGATTCTTCACGTTCAGCCCGAATTATTTTGAGCATTCTAAAAATTGATCTCAGCACAAAGTAAAACTCACTTATATGCTCAATCGCAGCTCATAATGTAATACGGGCTTTGGGCCTAAGTTCGGGACTTCCAGTATAAAATTTATAAGAATTGTCTAAAAATTTGCAAAGACTAAGTATTAACTAACAAGCATTCATAAATTATATAGTATGAAAAGTGTAAGGTATTCTAAAGAACATCTAAGTTATGAAATACCATGCATAAAATTGTTCCAAGAAACTAATGTAATGTCAAAAATGACTAAGTAAAAGTGGTGTGATGTATGGGCAAGTTTAAAATTGAGCAATAGTGGACAAGTAAACTATATTACACACTAACATAATTTAATGGGTTAAATGAGCAGGCTTTAAATTTGCTCGGTCCAATTGACAGATGTATATAGCGCAAAATATTTAGAGGACTCAACCAGGCTAAAGCCCAAGCTTAGCTTGATTTTAAGGGAGCAATATAGTAAGTAGTCGCATGAGATTTAGGTCCCTTATTATTTTGACATCTTTTAGACCAGCCTAAAATTTCAACACAACATTAATTTTCTTTGGGTGATTTTGTTTCTATTTACTAAATCTTACAGTTAATCCACCTTTAAATAATGAAAATTTTGAGCACAATTTCACAATATTACCCTTTTTTAGATTAATAAGTATATCCATCAATTAAAATTAAATTATAATTATATAAATTTAAATTTCATTTTAATTAAGAATCTTAATTTAAATATGATTCCTAATCTAAATATGACTGCACACTCACATAGGTAAAACTCAAACAATACAGCACAACCCATTGGGGTTTTTTGCCTTCGAGTTGTAGTAGTGAGAATATAGAAATTGACATAGGTATAGAAGAATAGAAGAAGTATTAATTACAAGGTTTTTGTTTTCTCATTTTTTGGGGCTTTGGATGATCGAGCATTGTAAATCGTGAGAGAAAGTGAAATTTGGATTTTTGTTAGAATGGTGGGAGGTGTGGTTCAGTGGGCTAAAACTGTGATTAATTTGAGTTACAGAAGAAAACGCCAATGCACACAAACAATAGACAAAAATTCATCAAAAATGGCTTATAGCTATTTCAACATCTCCCCAATCATTTCAATTTTTGTTTTCTTTCTCTTTTTTACTTCTTCTGTTTCCAGCCCTGTCAAAGAATACCATCAAAAAAATCAGGCTTTCTGGCCAGGCAAACAATTACGCAAGTTGAAGGCAATTAGAGCTCATCTCATGAAGATCAACAAGACTTCTCTCAAAACAATTCAGGCATTTTTCTCTTCCCCTGTTTTGTCCGGCTTCTTGTTTTCAATCTCATGGGGTGTTTATCTTATTATTACACTCCCTCCGTCCCAAATTGTTAGTCCATCTTTTCTTTTGAAACGTCTCAAAATAAATGTCCACTTTTCATAAGAGATAAAAATATGCATGTTTTGCTTTTGTACTTTCAGTAAAAGTTTTAAATAGAAAAAAGAGTAAAAAGAATAAGTCAATGTAAATTAAGCAAAAAATACAATAATAATTTTAAGTTTTTAATAAGTTGGATTCCCTAAAAAAGATTAACAATTTAAGATGGAGGGAGTAATTTTTTCTATACAACCATTTAAATGATGCCGTCTCAAGAAAGAGAGAAACCTGTCGAAAGAGAGAGAGAATGGATCTGGTGGATTATAATGGAGGAAGGAGATGAGCAGCTCAATTGCTTTTTCGTAGAGAGAGAAAGGGTCTGTTGCTTTTGTTTTTTTTTTTTTTTTTTTTAAATTAAAAAACAAACAATAGCTATGTTAAGTCAAGCCTTCCTCCGTTACTTTTAAAGTGGGACCCACGTCATATTCTACAAATGGGTATGAAATAATGCACGTAAGAAAGGAGCCACATCTATATTATAAAATATTAAATTTGACTTTAAAAGTATAAAGATTTAATAGTTAAAAATACATATATTATAGTTTGCATTAATTCTACACTATTGAATGAGTTTTATATAAACATTAAAATGTCACATCAAAGTTAAAACACTCATACCAATAATATACACACAATAAACTCTCACAAACTAATAATTTTGTCTATACTAAAAATGATATAGCTTAAAATAAAAAATTCAAAATTTAATAAAAATTTAATTTTTAAAATTTACTAATTAATATCAATAAAACAAGATCCATCATGATTATAAAATTATGTAAAAAAAATCAAGAAAGATTATTGAGTAACATTTAAGAATCCATACATTATTAGATTATTTTTACATTTTCCGTTGATGTTTGTTGAAATAAAATAATGATGTTTGTCTATTTAGATTTAGAGCACGTTACTCTTTTTTTATTATATTATTTTAACGTGCCGGATGGCACGGGTACACTCTAGTATATATATATATATACCTATGTATGAAATCAAAACATATAATGCTGGTAATTAAAGTTATAATCTCTTACTCTTGTGATATTGGGTGCATAAGATTTAATAATTCTAATTTATAAAATATTTTATTTTTGAATATCGATTATCTTTAAATTAGGGCATTCTTTACAAATGTAAAATTTCACCATGGGCGTGGTGGGGGTTGGGAAAGAAAGGGACGATAAGGGTGAGGAAGCATGCTGGGTTAATTTTTGGTTATGTTATTTTACTTTAAAGTAAATTAAGATTTATTTATTGTTTAATTAGTATCTAAATTTATAAAGTGGTTGAACTTATTAATTTAGTGGATATTTTAATATTAAATTATTATTTAAAACAATATTTATAAAATTAAATTCATAATATTTTTTTGTCAATTTATCCACGCTCGTAGATTAACTTAATAGGTAATGCTGATTAACTTAACAATGCGAATTAACGGTAAGATTTGATGGATATAAACAAAAATCACCCATTTTTCTTTTAGCCCCCCTACAGTTTCGAAGAATATCTTTCGCGACTACCACCAACTAGTGATACTTGTTAATAGGGTATACTTATTGGCAAAATAGTTATCTCTTTAGTAAAAAATAATACAATTTTTAAAAATTGCACCGTATATTTTTAAAATTATACATTGCTAATAATAGTAATAATTATTTTGGCAATAATATCACCATTGTTAATATTATGTAATGAATTATTAATTTTTTTGTCCAATAATGAATTATCAAATCATCTAGTTCAAAACTTGGAAAGAATTTAAAAATCATAGTTCGTTATATTCTAATATTAAATACATGTTATTAGTTGCATATATATTATAGTTGAATTATATAAATTTTTGTTCCTTTATAATTTGAATTTTTTTATTCATATTTTTTAATGTTGAATATTATAGCAACCTGGGGTGAAATGTTTTTTGTTTCCGCCACTACTTATTGAGAAATTTGACATCGCGCCCCACGTTATTTTTGTTAATTTGTATCTCACATTTTATTTTATTTGTGTTTGCACCTGTCGTGATTAGAATTTGTTTGCCATTGTATTGATCAAAATGCCCTTGTGACTTTTTATCTCAAGTAATAGCTTTTCTTAATTAAAGATGTGTGATGGTGTCAAAATCTAGAAATAGATAATTAACCAATCAATAAGCGAATATCGGTGAATAAAAAATAAATGCGGCGCAATGATGAATATATGACTTTTTTTTAAGGTAGGTTCCCCCGGTAGCGCTTATGCTATTCCAGTGGTACGTCCTCCTTTTGTGTGTGCTTGCTTTGTATTAGCTCAAAGGCGATCAATTTGGATGATAATACAAGCTACCAACTTCTCTCTCTCTATAATTTCCTTAATTCTATTTATAAGTATAGAATTAGGATTACAAATATTTCAACAAAATAAATAATAAATTGTGTAGGAGAGAGAGTGTATAAGGGTTGTTGGTATTTTTTGGAGTATGAAAATAGAGAGTATAAGACCCTTCTATTTTTTGGGGTATGAAAACAGAGAGTATAAGACCCTTCTATTTCTGGGGGTATGAAAAGAGAGAGTATATGACTCCTCTATTTCTTCTCGAATTGGCTTGTATTTGTATTGCCAATGGATTTATATCTCTTGAAAGAGATAGATGGATCTTAAGAGAGAGAAGATATATTTTTGTTGTGTCTTGAATGAATAAATGGTGGGGGGTATTTATAGGTAAATGGAGAATGACAAAAATGTAAATTTGATAAAAATAAAGGGCAAAATGGTCATTTTTGGTGGTGGTAGGTGAGGTAGGTGAGATGTGGTAGGTGTGGTAGGTGAGGTGTGGTAGGTGAGGAGGTAAAAATGAGATTTTACCGGGGGTAAAAATGAGATTTTACCGGGGGTAAAATTGGAATTTTATCGGGGGTAAAATTGGAATTTTATCTGAGGTAAAAAATATTGAAAATTATCTTTGTAGACCAATAGTAAAATTAATTTTTTTACTTTTATAGGCCAATGGTAAATTATTATTTACCCTATCAATGTGGATAGAAAACTGTGCACAAAAATATTTCAACAAGGCTCGGTTCGATAACAAGATAGAAAATAATACAAAAACAATTAATTTGTGTGAGAAATTAGAAAATAAAAAATGAAATATGTAAGAAATTTTAGGCTTCCATTGATTTAATTTTTTAAGGATTACAAAATCTGGATTAATGATTGAGGCCAATTGAAATTATATAACCCATAAATGTGATATAAAGTGTATGGGTCTTTATGGTGTACCTTAGTCACATGTGATTGTGAGCTAGAAAGATATGGTTATAGGTTGGTTATCAAGATAAATATATATGGTATTTTATTATATATGGTTAAATTCAAACTTGATAAATAGGTAAGGAATTTTATTCCGGTATACCTACGACTTGATCATAAACAATATAAGGTGTTTATTCTAGGTAAACTCTTAATGGGTAGAGTTTACTTAGCCTATAAATAGCTTGGTCCCTAGTCTGACAAAAAATAAGCTCAATACATTTTAACCTAGTTCCATTGAAAAGTTTGAGGATAAGGTTTGAAGAGAGTGGAAGATCCAAGTTCAAACAATCACATTTTTCCATAATCAGATTCACACTTTTATAATCATTAAGTTTTAGGTATTTCTAGTGTGTATTTTAAGTAAGTGCGTGATAATAACGATCCTTAATTAAATTATCCTACAAGATGGTAATTTACTTTTGAACTTTTTCCATTGAAAAAATTCCTTTGAGTACATGTTGAGGAAGATAAAATCCATTAAGGACTAAAATCCATTACCAATTTAAGTAAGTGGATGACCCAAATACAAAAAGGACTAAAATTCATTACCAATTTTAGTTATTTAGGTTCTGTTTGATAACATGAAAAATGAAAATAAAAACACTTAATTTGTGTGAGATGATAAAAATAAGTTGAAATATGTAATAAAATATCGTTCATTTCATGGTCATTTTTATGAGTAGGTGTCATTCATCATTTATTAGTTTTTTGAGAAAAAAATTTCTTTATTTAAACAAAATAATTCAATCCGACCTTAGAGCATCTCCAACGGTGTTCTATGTCTATGTTTTGTGTATAATTTACACAAGTTGTAAATTTTTTTTTGTCTCCAACAGTCTTGTAAAATGAAAGTTTGTATAAAATGAATGTATAAAATATACTCACATTCACAATGGCACGTCAACTTTATCTCTTTAATTTTTTTTATAAAATTTTAAAATGTAATAAGTTCAAATGTAAAATATGAATTTTAATAAAAACTATATAATTCAAATTTATTCATTAATATCTATAAATTAAGATCTATTGTAATTATAAGATTATTTATAAAAAAAAATCAAAAATAATAATAATAATAATAATAATAATAATAATAATAATAATAATAATAATAATAATAAATTTCTTAAATTAATATTTAACATGTGTTAAAATTTTATTAATTATTTTAAAATTAACACAAAATTTTACAAAAAAATTGAATTAACGCGTATGATTTAGAGTATTTAAGACAAGGACTCCTCATGGAGCCGTCCTTTGTACAAACACAAAGTACAAAATGAAAACAGAGTTACTAACTCTGATTGCCGGAATGATCAAAATGAAAACAAACACAAAGTACACTATTAGTTTTGTCAAAAAATTTATACAATGATCAAAGCGTAAAATGGGTAAAAGTACATTGTATATTTTTTTAATTAACCCTTACAGAAAAGATAAATTAATTGATTTTCTAACCAAACGAGGCCCTCAAAGTAAAAACAAACACCACCGACTCCTCATAAAGCGGTCCTTTGTGTTAAATTCCTTCTTTATGCTCAAAATTATTCAAATCTTTTCCTCCCTCTCGCGCTCTTGTTACTTCAGTTCTTTGGTGGGTAGGCTACTGATTGAATTGAAGCTCCTCTTCTTCTTCTTCTTGAATTCTTCAAGAAGATTAATAATGGCAGCAAGTAATAGTTCACTTCCATTTCTACTTCCATTTATTTTCCCAACGATTTAATTTCTATATATATATATTCATTCCCAAAATTAGGTTTCAGTTTTTTCTTATCTTCCGATTGATTTCATTTGTTAATTCTTAACCTCTTTCATAATTATTATTATTTGTAGTTCTTGATGAATGAATGTTCCATTATTATTACTATTTCAATCTATGTATGTAGGGGGTTCTTGGTTGTCATTTTGGTGTTGAAGAATCATTATATAGGGGCATTATTATTAGGTTTTCATTTGTAGCCAACTCACAGCTAGGTTGTTTTTAGGGAAATTTTGTGGATAATTTAGTTTATTTTGCTCCCTTTTATATATTTGTTGTTCTTAATTGCTTCTACAAGATGAGATGACAGTGTTGTCATCAAGCGAGTTTGGGTTTTAGGCCTTTTTTGGTTGGCTTCACTTCACTCTGGAATTTAATTCTTCTTCTTTGATATTATGAAATGCTAATATGCATGTTATACCAGATTTGGCGCTGTTGCCAACATTCAGTTCTTTATGTTAACCAACCAAATTCACCCTTCCCCTTTTTCCACCTTCATTCCCGCGAGGTGTGCTTGCCTGGTTTTGGTTTACGCTGGAAATAATTGAGTTCCTTGGGATTGTTTTACATAGTATCGGAATGAGAAGGAAGTTGCTCTAAAACAAGTTGTACCATGGGAAGTTTAGGCAATCAAATACCACAAAAGGCGAAATGTATGGAGTCTTGGTCATTTTCTGCAGCATATAGCTAGTACAATCCAGACACCCATAGTTTTGTTAGCATCAAGGATAATGAGCTCTCCCATAAAACCAAGAAAGTGCACCATACATGGTTCAATGCACTAATAAAATTTTCCCTAACAACTTTGTTTCACATGGCTCAGTATTCTTGTAACAGCAGGAGGGCATCAAAGAAGTAGATGATTTAGAAAGCAATAAACTTGTTCCTAGCAAAACTGTAACTATTTTCTCTTCACATCTTTGTTGTGAAATTTGGCATGAGCAAACTGAAACATGATATGACCCATCCCTGCTTGTGGGACAAACATTGGATTGCCCATGGGAATTTGCTAAAGCTGAATCAATTACATACATTTCTTTCAATTTTATATTCTTGTTGTATATAAGTTTTCTACAGTCTTTGGATTGAACATACTTCTTTTTTGACCCACCAAACTATGATGTCTCTTCAAATCCTTTGTCTGCACCTTTTCCTCTCGTCTTTTTTATTCATTTATTCAAGGAAGTCCTCATGTCACTTACAAGCATCTCTTACTCTGAGCATCGTTCCTCCTTTTTTTTTTTATTAGTGAAAAATAAGGATGGAAATGGAACTCATATCAAGTAATGATTTCAGCCAATCTGGTCTTCACTTTATTTATCTAGTAAGAGTAATTGCTGTAGCATTTAAGATAGTCTAATTAGGAACTACTAATGGACTAAGAATTTATTAAATTGAGCTTTAGATTCCATTTAAGATGGCCTCTCAAGCCTCATCTGTAAGTAAATTAAGCTGTCCTTTATATATGTGAGAATCTCCCAACCAGGACGAATGTCCCATTAAAATAGGATGTACTTTCGAAATCTGGTGCTCCTCTCTCTCTAGTTCTCGTTCTCGTTCTCGTCACAAATATTGTTAAGCTGTCCTTTAAGTAATTTGCATTTTGTGTTACTTATGAGTTAATATTTGTAGATGCCTATCTTAAACTCATCAAATATTGTAGTCATATTCAGGCAGTTATATGTGCACTGACATGACACCTGCAAAAATAACCCAAAAATACTGTACTTCTTTAGAAAGATCTAAGAGTGTCTTTCATTGCACTTCTTTCCCTTGGGAAAGCCCAGAGTTCCACGCGGTTCATCTTTATTGGTGTTTGATTGCATTAAACTACCAAGAATTCAATTTCATGCTGCAACTTGATTTAGCCAAAGTTTATTTTCCCGTATCGATGAAATCCATGCAAGGAATTCAATTCTTTATCATGTTAATCTATCAAATTCACCCTGCCTCATTTTTGTAATTTATTCCCTTAAGGTGTGCCTGGTCCTACCTTACACCGGAAATAATTGAGTTCCTTGCAATTCTTTTACAAAGTAAACAAAACTAGTAAGATGGTTTTTTGATTTGATGGAAAAGATAAATAGTTTCTGTAGAAATAGCTGTACCATGGGAGATATTGAAATAATTGTAATTGAAATATTGAAAATCTAAATTCAATGTACACAGACACACCTTTGGTATTGAATATATTATTTCCTTGGGTGTAGTTCTCTGCTAAAGTGCGAGAGAGAAATCTTTCATTCAATAATATGAGTCTATTTTTGCCATAACATGGGTTCCATTAAATTTGAAAATGATGTTGTTAAGTTAAAAAATAAATTGATGTAGCAGAAAGTTATGAAATTGACGAATCTTGGTTAAGCAAGCAATAAACACTCAATAATTCAATATATAGAAAAGCACTCACAATTTTATTCAATAGTAGTTTTCCTTAATGATTACAAAGAAACCTTCTTATAAGTAACATATATAATTGCAAGTAAGGAAATAAATTCAAAATAACTCCCAAAAATAAAAAATTAAAAAGATCGTAGGATAATCATGCTAAGTCAAATATGACATTCATAACTCGGCTTATTAGCAAATTCAAACATGTTATAAATAGTAAATTTGTGGATTAAGATGCCTAAATGAAGGAATTTGGCCGAAAAATAACGTCCATCGACAGTGACATGAATTCTCTAGGCTATTTTGGGTCAAAAAATTGTGGTCCACATGATTTTGGCGTCATCACTTTTTTGGCCTTGGTATGCTTGTAAGTTGTAACAATCCACTGTGTCCCCCCCAACTAGGCTTCTGCTACCTGTTTTAAATAATATATATATATATATATATATATTAATTTGATAAAGTGAAAAATATTTAGGAATATTGAAAAATAGGAATTGTTTGAAAAAGTTTTATGTAAAAGAACCGGGGAATAATAATTTTGTAAATTAAGGACCTATATTTGACCAAACTTCAAAATAAGTGCAAAGTTAACTTTGTAGTAAATTTTTAAATTGTATTTTTTTTATGTAATCATGCAAAATTAAGTTTGCTCTATATATTTTTTAGCATATTGTTATAAATAAGTGTTTAATTGAGGGTGTTTTAGAATAATTTTAACAAATTACATATTCAAAACTTATTTATAAACAAAATGCACATAATAATTTTTTAGAATTTATGCAAAGTTGAGTTTGCACTCATTATTTTCTAAAGCATTATTATGCATTTGTGTTTATTTGATGTTGTTTTAAAGTTTTATAAATGAAACATAAGAATATATTTGTTAAAAAATATAAATTTATCATGCAAAATAAATTTGCATCAATTTTTTTTAGATTGATAAACAAGCTCTTATTCTAAATTGATAATGATATTTATGTCCTTATTTTTAAAAATATATTATTTGTTGATCTTTTTACAAAAAATATTATAACCCAAAGACTTTAAACTTATTTCCAAAAACTATTTACAAAAAAAACAGCTCATAAGATAATTAAGAAAAGTAGTACCTGGTTCCAGCCTCTCCAATTCATCAATCATCCTCTGATCCGATTTTGACGGAAGGCACATGCCGGATAATGTAAGAGTCTTCTCCTCGAACCTTATCTCCGAATGCTTTGGGCATTAAATAAATATCAAATTTTTGAAGTTTAGTGAGAAATTTCAGTCCTTCAGGAAGTCTCTTCATTTCCTTGCAGAGACTAATATGTAAAGAAGAAAGATGGGGTAAAGCTCCTTCATCCACTCGCCAATTCTCTAATTTGGTCAACGACGACAAATGTAGACGTCGCAATTGAGGGAAACCCCCAGCAGAACAAACCATTTCGTTTCCAACATATGCTTCCACCCCTAATTCAAGATATTTCAAGTTTGGGAGCTTCTCTAGTGTTGTCATTGGGTCTTCCGTAAGTCCAGATTCATATAAGGATATTTTGGTGAGGCTCGCGGATGAATTGATCTGATGATATTCTGGTAAGTTACCTATTTTCCCCCATACCTCCAAGCTCTCGAGTCTATGGATCGTAAACACTTTTCTTGAGACAAGAAAGGGCTCTTCTTCCTCAAAATAAAGCATAATACGAAGGTATGTAGATCGCAATTGGTGTGAAGTAGCATTTAGATAGTTGATGATTGTTTCCATGTCCTCCTTACACCCCACGCTAACTGTTGCTTTCAAATTTCGCAATTCGGGCAATTTAAAGAGATCTTCCGGGACACACGTACTTGGATCAAAATTCTCCAATATCTCTAGACGGCTCAAGCCATCCAATGTTAATTTTTCATTTTTGCAACTAGTATAATAAGGAAGATATAGATGTCTTAGGCTTTCCAACTTCCACAATTCATTCGGTATAGAAATATGATAACATCCACGTATATCAAGGATTTGCAAGAATTGCAAGTTGCCTATTGATGATGGCAACTTCCCCCCACCCCAGCAGTCTCTGAAACTCAAGTACTTCAAGTGGATTAGTTTCCCGATTCCCTCTGGTATCCCTTTTATACCAAATTTAAACCCCTCAAAATCTAAAACTCTAAGCAATTTGAATTCCTTGAGATCGGGTAAATCTCTTGGAAATCCGAAATAAATGGCAAGTTTACGTGTTTTAGTGATACCCGTTGATAAAGAAGATGAATCGTGTACATTTCCATGTGATTCAAAATCTTCCCCCTTTCTCTTTGAGAGGCATAGTTCTCGCATGAGGTCATGAAGACAACAAGTTTCCTCTTGTTCTTTGTCATTTGATGATTCAACTTGGACCATGCTCCTTTGTGCTAGTTCACCCAAATAGCGTTTTGCTACATCCACCATTGTTTCTTCATTCTCTCTGTCTTCTGGAACTACTATTCCTTCAGCAATCCATAAAAGAAATAGTTTTTCATTGCTCACCTTAAAATCTTCTTGGAAATTCCCCAGATAAAGAAAGCAAGACTTCAATTGATATGGCAAGTCGTTGTAACTTAAAGCAAGCACTTGTTGAACAGATTTTTGGTCTTGTGGATCGAAGCCTTCCCCCCTTTTCAAATACCGATCAAGACTATGATGCACTTTCTCCCACTCATCTAAGGTATATCTATTCACCAATAGTCCCCCGACTACAACAATAGCAAGTGGTACATCCCCGCATCTTTCTAGTATTTCCTTCCCTTTCTTCTCCATCTGAGTTTCAACTCTAGGATCTGGGTAACAAGAAATGAATGACAACTTAAGAATAAAATAGGTGCACATTGTTTGATTGTAAGGCAGCTAATGAGATTAGGGGTGATCGTAACCAATTACTCACGAAAAATGTTTTTAGGGAATGTTTGTTTTTTTAACCTCTGGATGCTGAAAACTGAATAGCTCTGAATTCTTATTTGGGTCTGATAGTTGAATAGATCACGTTTTACGATTTAAACTTTATTATTACGGTATACATCAATAACTAATGAATAGAAAGAATAGGGGCACCATTGGGAAAAAAAATCTTTAAAGTAGAAGTAAGCATTCAACACATGACTTGCTTCTTAACGTTGAATGTTAAATTTCAATTCCATTTAGCATTAGGTGGTGAGAAAACAAACATAACTTTTACCCTTTAATGTTGAATAGACTTCCATTGAGCATTAAGAGGTATAAACAAAAACTACCTAAAACAACTATTTTAACGGGATTATAAATGTGTTACAAAAGGCGGTGCCCAAGCACCACCTAGGTGCTAGACTGCGCTTAGGCATTTGATTAATCGCCGGATGAATTGGGCGGATTTAGGTCGCCGCTTGGTACAGTAGATAAACGAGTTTTGTTTTGTTTTTTTTCCTCTTTACTTAAACAGCAGCTAATATTATTTTCATTAAAAAAAAAGAAAAAAGAAAAAACATTACCATTTAAGAGAAGGAAAGGGAATAAACATTATTTGCTCAACTTTATCTTGAACTTTCTTCCTTTTTTTCCTTCTATTGTAGCTTCTTTCTTTCTTATATTTTCACAGGCCTTTTTATCATTGCTCGAAATATTGATAGTTTCGTAAGAATGGGAACATTTGCTCCAATCTTGCTTTTTTTAGTGAACCTAATGACAGTGTTTCATCTTATTTTGCATTACACTAGTATATATATATATCTAAAAAATAAGCGCCTACTGCCCAGATGCTCAAATGATCAATGGCCACCCTACATTTGCTTATTGCCTTTTGATGGGTGCTGGAGATTTCTACAACCAGTTTCAGCTGACTTGAGGAGAGTGGTGAATGATCTCCCTCCAATTGGAGGATCCTAGTATGATATGATTGAATGGGTTCCTAGTCCTTCTAAAAAATACACTAGTGCTTCTGCCAGGGAGGTCATCAGAAACAGGGGTGAAAGGGTCAACTGGTACTCGGTTGTGTGGTTTAAAGGGCATGTTCCTAGGATGGCTTTCATTCTATGGATGTTGTTTAAATGGAAATTACTTACTAAAGTGCGGCTTAAGAATTGGGGGTGCAATGTTGATGACAATTGTGTTCTATGCAATGTAGATTCAAAAGATGTGAGTCATTTGTTTTTTAAGTGCTGCTTTGCTCGAAGAATTTGGAAAGAGGTGTTGAAAACGAATGTCCTTCGTAGAGATCCTGATGATTGGGAAGGGGAGAGTACTAAAGCTGTTGTTGAGATGAAAGGGAATACTTTCTTGACCAAAATCAGAGGTGTGTCATTGGCTGCTATGGTTTATTTCATTTGGCAAGAAAGGAACTATAGAGTGTTCAATCAAGAAGGGCATGACTAGCAATTTGTTTTGGCAAAAATTGATGAGGCTGTTAGGGAGGCTGCTTGGGATTGGAGAGCTCCTAGAACTTTTCAAAACTGGATCTTATGTAGAGATTAGGGGCTGCAAGATTTTAAGGTGCTCAGTTTATGTATTCTAAGCACACATCTTTGGCCGGATTTGAGGTAATTAATTCTGAACCCTAGGATATCGACTTGGGTGTTGAGCTCATAGACATGGGATTTGAGATGTTCAAGTTCATAAGCTCTCTGGGATATTGGAGAGTCAAACTTTGGTTTCTTTTTCGGCTGCAAGAAAAGAGAAAAATTGATGCACATTGTTTGTTTGTTAGGCAGCTAATGAGATTACGAGGTGCTTGTAACCAATTACTCATGAAAAATGTTTTAGGGAATGTTTTTTTTTAACCTTTGGATGTTGAAAACTAAATAACTCTGCGTTCTTAATACTGAACAAAACTTTGATAGAAGAAATATGTTTGATTTTATTTGGATATGAAGGTTGAATAGATCACATTTTACGATTTAAACCTTATCATTATGGTATACATCAATAATTAATGAATAGAAAGAACAGGGGCAACATTGGGAAAAAAATTAATCGTTAAAGTAAAATTGAGCATTCAACACATGGCTTGCTTCTTAATGTTGAATGTTAAATTTTAATTCAATTAAGCATTAAGAGGTGAGAAAACAAACACAAGTTTTACCGTTTAATGTTGAACAAGCTTCCATTGAACATTAGGAGGTAAAAACAAAAACTACCTTAAACAACTATTTTAATGGGATTATTAAAGTGTTACAAAAGGCGGTGCCCAAGCGGCACCTAGGCTATAGACAGCGCTTAGGCACTTGATTAATCGCTGGATGAATTAGGCGGATTTAGGAGGCCATTTAATCGTGTTAGATGGGCTATGTAGATAAATGAATTTTTTTTCTTTTTTCATTTTTTTTTCTCTGGTTATGTAAAGAACAGCCATTGTTTCTTTTTGTTAAAAAATAATTGTGATTTAAGAGAATGGAAGGAATAAACATTATTTGCTCATTGTAGCTTCTTTCTATCTTTCTTTCTTTCTTTCTTTCTTTTTTCACAGGCTTTTTTATCGTTGCTCGAAATATTGATAGTTTCGAATGAATGGGAAACTTTGCTCTAATCGTTTTTTTTTAGTGAATTGAACCAAATGACTAGGTTTCATCTGATTTTGCATTACACTAGTATTATATATAATTCAAAACAATGAGTGCCTAGTGCCTAGACGTTCAAATGATCAATGGCTGCCCTAGGTGCGCCTATTGCCTTTTAGAAAAATTGGGTTATGAACTTACTTGTATCTCTTCTTCCTGGGAATGCTTTCTTCAGTAGCAACTGCCAACTCTCTTCTCTGTTTAGGAACCCCAGTTGATGATGAAAACCACATCGATCAATGTGGCAAGCCACTTCCTTCTTACGCGTGGTGAGCAATATTCTGCTACCAGCATCTCCATCTGGGAAGGCTTGTTGTAAGGCATTCCAAACATAATTGTCCCAAATGTCATCAAGAACCACCAAACATTTTTTCTGCTGTTGGATCTCATAAAGTTGCTTTACTAATTCTGCATCCATCATTTGTTTGATCTCCGACGTTTTCTCTGGGATAAGTTTTATTAGGATTCCTTTTAAAACATCCATCTTTTCCCACATTTGGGAGATACAAACCCAAGCGAAGTTATCAAAATGGCATCTAACGTTGGGGTGATGATAAACTTTCTTAGCAAGAGTGGTCTTTCCCAAACCACCCATGCCAAAAATGGAAACAACTCGATGATCTTGATTGACCAATTTCTCTACCAATGTCTTGATGTCTTCATCAAATCCCACAACATCTTCTTCGATAACATGGGAATAAGACCTCCTTACTTGATTTAGTCTTTCGTGACTAGAGCTCGGACCTTCTCCTCCTTCCCTTACGGCTTTTATGCCACTGCGTTCCAATCTTGCAGTGAGTTTGCTGAATTTGATTTTGATACTATCTATCTTTGAGCCAACCCTGTAGAGGGCGATTCCTTCATTGAAGATGCAAGCAAATCTCAAGAGGACGTTTCTTCTCCTCCTTCTAGATGAGACTTTGAAGGCGTAAAGTTCAAGCACGTCCTCAGCATCGCAAGTGACTTTCCTTATATCTATCACCAAGTCTTGGACAGTTGCGTTCTCCTCTTGTCTTCCATCCACATCTTTTAAGAAGCAGCACATCTGCCTCAGTTCCGCTTGAAGTTCTTCAAGTTGGTTGCGCACTCTGCACATGAATCTTGCTTCATTGATCAGCAGCTGTCCAACTTTTTCAACAAGTAACGTAACAACCTGCTCGGCCATTTTTCTTTGTGAGAATTGGAATTATGATGAACTCTCAATTATATTTGATTTGATGCAATATATGAGGATGAGGAGCTCTATCTATATCATTTCTTTAAGTAATAATATCATATGTTTCTTTACTTGAGAATTGACATCCCTCTCCTTTTCATTTATTCACTCTTACCTTATTTCCTTGCTGGCGTGCTGAAAGTTTCCGCGTACTTATTTTTGTTTTGATATTGAAAATTGTGGTTTATTTGAAAAAAAAAATTAGAAAATAATATTTTTGTAAATTAAGATCGAATCTATATTTGACCAAATTTTTTAAAAAAGTGTAAAGTTAATTTCGCAGTTTTTTTTTTAATTGTAACTTTTTATGGAATCGTGCAAAATTAAATTTATAGTATATTTTTTTAACATATTATTATAAATAAGTATTTAATTGACAGTGCTTTATAATAATTTCAATAAATTACATATTTAAAATTTATTTATTAATAAAATACAATAGAGTCTAACTAATGAGACAACAAGACGAGTTAGGTTTAATTGTAAAATTCATACTAGTCGAGTCTAGTTAGAGATTTATTAAGTAGCTCAAATTTGAATTTTCCAAACATTCTCTATTTATAATAGATAAATTTATGTGGCTTTAGTAAAATACGGCCTATTGTCACCCCGAGATTAAATTGCCAACGGCCAACGGTAGGGTCAGTCATTTGTCTAGGTGATTGATTCTTCCAGCCTTTTAAGTTTGTCCTTCTCTTTTTTTTTTTTTTGTTAAACTTTTCTTCGGTGCTTGAAGTTCTAAGGAAAATGTATACATATATATATATATATATAATTTAGTAAATAAAGTTTGAATTATACATCACTTTTATTGAAAAATTATATCCAACAACACGATGACATAAAAAATATTAATAATATAAAAATATTAAGATTGGAAAAAAAAAGTGTCTGGGCAACAATCCAAAATATACATTAAAAAAATTACATATTAAAAAAATCACATAACAAAATTGCAAAGTCATGAATTAGAAATTATTATTATCGGGATGGGAATAGGCCTATTTTACTAAATCAACATAAATGATCTATCATAAATAGATATGGTTTGGTAAATCTGGACTCGAGCTACTTAATGAATCTCTGACCAGACCCGACTGAGGTGGATGGTGGATTTTACAATTAAATCCAAACCCGTCTTGCCGCCTTATTAGGGTCGAATTAGACTCATTTACCATCCCTAATCATTCACCATTATATTCAAAAATTTAAATGTGATTTCTAAAAAGAGTTTTACTTTGCACAAAATTGTGTTAAGTGCAAACTTATCTTTGCAATCAAAAAAATTTAGTGCAAATTTGTTTTGCATAATGTGTTTATATTTTTTAACAAGTATATTCTTATATTTCATTCATAAAACTTTAAAACAACGTCAAATAAACACAAATACATAATAATATTTTAGAAAATAAAGAGTGCAAACTTAACTTTGCATAACTTCGAAAAAATTATTATGTACATTTTATTAATAAATAGGTTTTGAATATATAATTTGTTAAAATTATTCTAAATCACCGTCAATTAAACACTTATTTTTATAGTAATATGCTAAAAAACATGTAGTGCAAACTTGATTTTGCATGATTCCATTAAAAAATACAATTTAAAAATTTAGTGCATAGTTAACTTTGCATTTTCTTTGGAATTTGGTCAAATATAGGCCCTTAATTTAAAAAAACATTATTCCCTAGATCTTTTGTAGAATTTTTTTCCATACGAGCCCTATTTTTCAATATGCCGTTGATTTAATATGAAAGGGTCGCAAAATCCGAATTAAAGATTTAGACCAATTTATGGATTTAATTATATAAGCTCTAAATAGTAATATAAAGTTTATGGGTTTCAAGGTGTATTTTAGCCACATATGATTGTGAGCTTGAAAGATATGGATAGCTTCATAGCTATATTGTAATTATAAAATTATGTATAGATAATACAATAAAAATTGCATAAAAATAACATTTAATATGTGTTGATGATATCTTATTGGTTTTTCCAAATTTTGCACGAGTACAAAACTACCGTCTTATAATATATTTTTAGACTTTATGTTTTGTGTAAAATTGGGTAGACACAACTATTAGAGATGTTCTTATACCAGTAATTCAGTGAACTTGACTAGTGTTGGATACAAATTAGAATTGGCATATATAATTGCAGTTCAAATAAAATACAATAAGCCCAAATGATGAAATTCCATTATGTAAAGTACCAAATTGATGAATTATAAGATAAATTCTACAATAAAGAAGAAAAAAGAGGCAACAGAAAATGAGGAATAATTGCAAATGTAACAAAAACATAATCTATTTACACTTCTATATGATAATACTATAGAAGTAGAAATGCCATTTCCAGAATGACAGAGGAATGACTTGAGATAAGC
The DNA here is from genome assembly GCA_021464415.1 of Lonicera japonica. Lineage (NCBI taxonomy): Eukaryota > Viridiplantae > Streptophyta > Magnoliopsida > Dipsacales > Caprifoliaceae > Lonicera > Lonicera japonica. The sequence goes on from JAKCWG010000836.1 coordinate 69,969, forward strand.
TAGAGAACAAAATATGTCCTCTTCGATTCCAATTTCAATATTTAAACTGCACGCAATACCAACATTTTTTTATAAACTTTTCTTTGACTTATTGCATTCCGATCCTTTTTGAGTTAACTGCACGCAATTCCAACATTTTTCTATGAACTTTTCTTTGACTTCTTGCATTCCTTTTTGAGTTATGAAAAATAAAAAGGTGAGATTTGAAGGGAGAAACCTATTTTTTCGGAAATACAAATCATATACAGCACAAACGCTAAATTGCTATTTTATTGTTAAAATTATTTATTCTTTTTTTGGTGAAAAAAAAGTTTTGGTGAGGAGAACTAGGCTTCTCCAATACAAGATTAAGGCATGCCACCAGACTTAATGATCATTTATAGTAGTTCTTTGAACCTAAGCCTTACGAGCGAAGTATTCGAATCATTATCAACTCAATTAACCCTCGTTGGCTATTAAAATTATGTACTTTTGAAAATTACAATTTATGCACATTAGTTAAATTTGTCTCTCTTAAATTTTTAAAAGCTAACTACAAGTATTAATCATGCTCTTAATATTGAATAAAAATAATATTAGTAAAACATTTTTTTTATTATTAATTTTGCAAAAATTGACTTCAGTAATTTAGTATTAAACTTGTCCTTTTTTAAAAAAATGTAAATATATAGTTCTGCCCAGTGGCGGAAGCCCTTTTAGCTCATTACCTCATAAATATACTCATAAACAATATAAAGTGTTTCACTTTAAGTTGAACTCTTAATGGGTAAAATTTACCTATTCTATAAATAGCTTGGTTCATTCTCTCACAAAATAATTCGTTCAATTAAGTTTAGCCTAGTCTCATTGAAAGGCTTTGAGCAGAAGGTCCGACTCATCTGTTGTGTTTTAAATAAGTGTATGCTAAAATTATAAATTTATAAATATCTCACAATTATTATAAATATTTAATACGATTATCTTATACCAGTAAATTCAACTGCGTGTTAAATGCAAATTAGAATAGGCTTATATCTCCACAGGCCAAAGAAAATACAATAAGATCAATGCATGGAATTCCATTATGAAAAGTACCAAATTGATGAATTTGAAGATAAATTCTGTAGTAAAGAAGAAAAAAAAGGCAACAGAAAAATGAATAACAATTGCGTATATAACAAAAACATAACCTATTTACTCATTAAGCTTAAAAAAATTTGGTATGGTATGGTATATTACCAAAAACAATAAGCTTAAAAAAATAGTGGGCTTTTGTAATTATAGGTATACGCAAAATTGTAAATCAAAACAAACTCAAAACTATAACTAAATAAAGAAAAAAAATTACTCCCACATCAACATAACAAAACAATTAAAAGGAAAGCCATATCCAACCGTAGAACAAAACAAGCTCATACCCACTATCCAACAGTGGCTGCCTAGGCACTGTTAGGTCTATTTTTAGTTGGCATTATTCTCTCGACAAAAACACAATTTGTATTTTGTAAAATGTTCTGTATCGCTCTTGTTCACACTTGATGAAAAACTCGAAACTCTAGAAGCCATAGATTACATCTCATGTTCGCATTAGGTTGGTGAGTTTTGAATTATTTAATCCTAGGTGGTTAAAAAATTTAACTTAAAATCCTTGTTTTCAAAACTAAATTTTAGAATTTCAACTTAAATCTTTTTTGGATTTCACCTTTGAAAAATGTCAAATCTTTTGTGAAAACCAAGAATATTTTTAATGTTAATTTAGCTGAAATTTGATCAAAATTTATTAACTAAGTTTTGGTAAAAATCTTTGAAAACATTGAAGTTTTAAAAAAAATCTTTGTTAGTTTTTCAACATTGCCCACTTGTTTTGTGCATCTTTGAACACCTTTTTCCATGGGCATAAAATTCATTGATTGACAACTCAATTTGAGATATTTTCCAACAAGTTGCGTAGACTTTTGATATGAAATTTTCCTATATGAACAAAGCTATGCTCCTTGTTTTGGATTTCACCTTTGAAAAATGTCAAATCATTTTTGAAAACCAAGAATATTTTTTGTGTTAATTTAGTTGAAATCTGACCAAAATTTATTAACCAAGTTTTGGTAAAAATCTTTGAAAACTTTGAAGTTGAAAAAAAAAATCTTTGTTAATTTTTCAACATTGCCCACTTGTTTTGTACATCTTTGAACACCATTTTTTTCCATGGGCATAAAATTCATTGATTGACAACTCATTTTGAGAAATTTTCTAACAAGTTGCATAAACTTTTGATATGATATTTTCCTATATAAACAAAGATAGGTTCCTTGTTTTTAATAAGCTTTTCTTTGTAGAAAAATATCCTTTTTCCATATTTTTGAAAAGCTTATTAAAAACAAGGATTTTAAGTTGAATTTTTTAGCCACCTAGGATTAAATAATTCAAAGCTCACCAAAACAATGCAAACATAGGAAGTAATCTACAACTTCTAGAATTTTGAGTTTTTCATCGAGTGTGAACACAAGTGACACATAACATTTTACAAAATACAAATTTTGTTTTTGTCGAGAGAATAATGCCACCTAAAAATAGACCTAACAATCTCCCCCTTTGGTTATTCCGAGATAAAACACATTACAACCTAAACAGACTCGATGACTCGATAATTATAAAGACTCAATCCCGTACGTAATTACAATTACATAAATCAATTAAGCCTATTACAATCTATGTATTGCGCTAAGTGTGTATTGTATTATGGGGGAGAGAATTGAGTGAATTTTGAATTGATTTCATATGCGGTCTGTGTATTGTGCTAAGTGTGTATGTATTAAGGGGAGAGAATTGAGTGAATTTTGGTTTTTATTTGGTTTTTGAATTAGAGTTTGGCTTGTAACTTTAACTTCTAATTTAGACATTTAGTTTTATGTTTTTGTATGCCAACTGTTTTAGGTTTTAGTTGTGCCAACTGTTAGATATTGTGTGGAGTTGAGATTGCTGGATATTGTGCCTGTTAGGTCTATTTTTAGTTGGCATTATTCTCTTGACAAAAACACAATTTGTATTTTGTAAAATGTTACGTGTCGCTCGTGTTCACACTTGATGAAAAACTCAAAACTCTAGAAGCCGTATATTACATTTCATGTTCGCATTGGGTTGGTGAGCTTTGAATTATTTAATCCTATGTGGTTAAAAAATGATGTACCGAGAAATTAGTACATTGTAACCCACTAATTTATACTTTGTAGAGTATATATTTTTATATTTGTTGTATTTTAAGTGTTTTTCAGGTGTTTAGAATTAAATTGGAAGATTTCAAAGTAAGAAGAGATTGGCTGCGCACATCACCTGTATTCAAGAGATTTTTGGCATTAATCCGTAAGGAATTTAAAGAAAACTCTAGAGACAAAAGTTTGATATCTTTGAGTTGGCTAATCTTGGGCGAAAACCTTGCATCAATCGGATTTCGGAGCAGAAAGTTATGGCTGAAATACGATCAGTGTGCCAAAATATTAATTCCAGCGAGCCCATCTAATTAATTAGAGAATTGGCCCACTTGCAGTCCATCAAAGCCCACTCGCCCAGCCTGTTACTCAGCTCCCAAGCCCACCTATAGGTTAGCCCAGTGCAACCAAATAAATGGACCAAGTCTCACTTGTAGCAGCCCACTCATTAAGTACACAAGCCCAGAAGCATCACCTAATTAAACCCAAGGCCACATGGCCCAGCCTTGTCCCTGGTCCTTGAATGCAAGACCAAGCCCACAACTCAAGAAAACCCTAAGCCACCAACCATCCTAAACCCTAAGCCATTGTCTTCATTATAAATAGAATCACCTGAAGCAGTTAACGGGGGAGACAGAGAGAGGAACAATCTACACAGGAGCGGCAGAGCAAACAATTCTCTCATTCTTTTTCCTTTCTTCTGTCCTTTTCATTTCTTTCTTCAATTTTTGCCAGACCCTTTATTTTTATTGTTGATTGGATGCTTTGTAAATTATTGCAATTAATTCAGAATTATTTTCCTCTTCTTCAATTTATTTGCGCGTACTCAAGTAAGTATTTAATTTATTTATTTGTGTATTATTTAATTATGTTTTGTGTTTTAATTGCCAGCATGCTAGGCTAGATTATTATCTAGGGTAGAGAATGATTATATTTGATTGATTCTCTTGCACATATTCATGCCAATTAATTCTACCCATTTAATGCTTTAATGTTAAAAAAATAATTCTTCCTATTGAATGCCTATTTTAGTTGATATAAAAATAAAATTGGATTCTCATTATAATTTGTTGAATTCATTTTATGATTTGTTAAAAGCGGATATAAATTGTGTTTTGACGGATATAGTGAGTGTTTTGATTTTTTTATATATAAGTTTGGCTATGGAAGAATTAATAATTAGACTTTAAAAATTAATTAGGCTTAAATGATTTTATTTTCCGCATCTAATAGAGTCGAGAGACCAAATTAATGCGAGACAAAGAGTAGAATTTATTAGGCATGAATATTAGGAACATGATATCAAATATATGATTTCTCCACCCTAGTATTTTATAAATTGATTATTTTTTTAATATTTTATTAATTGATTATTTAGTTAGTATTTTATTAATTAAATATTTTATTAGTGTTTTTAATTGATAAATCACAATCTCCCAATTTTTAAACTAGATTAGGAATTAATCAAAAATTAGTAAGTGGTAAAAATATCAAGTCTCTTGGGTTCGACCTCGCACTTGCATAAACTATACTATATACCGATTCGTGCGCTTGCGAGTAAATAAAACAAGTTTTTGACGCAACAAAAAACTCAACTTAAACTCCTTGTTTTAAATAAGCTTTTCAAAAGTATGGAATAAGGATATTTTTCTACAAGGAAATGCTTATTAAAAACAAGGAGCATAGCTTTGTTTATATAGGAAAATTTCAGATCAAAACTCTATGCAACTTATTGGAAAATTTCTCAAAATGAGTTGTCAATCAATAAATTTTATGCCCATGGAAAAAGGTGTTCAAAGATGTACAAAACAAGTCGGCAATGTTGAAAAATTAACAAAGATTATTAAAAAAAATTTCAATTTCAAAGTTTTCAAAGATTTTTACCAAAACTTAGTCAATAAATTTTTGTCAAATATCAAATAAATTAACACTAAAAATATTCTTGGTTTTCACAAAAGATTTGACATTTTTCAAAGGTGAAATCCAAAAATGATTTAAGTTGAAATTCTAAAATTTAGTTTTGAAAACAAGTATTTTAAGTTGAATTTTTTAACCACCTAAGATTAAATAATTCAAAGCTCACCAACCCAATGCAAACATGAGATGTAATCTACGGCTTCTAGAGTTTTGAGTTTTTCATCGAGTGTGAACACGAGCGACACAGAACATTTTTACAAAATACAAATTGTGTTTTTATCGAGAGAATAATTCCAACTAAAAAGAGACCTAACAGGCACAATATCCAGCAATCTCCACACAATATCTAATAGTGGCACAACTAAAAGCTAAAAAGTTGGCATACAAAAACATAAAACTAAACTTCTAAATTATAAGTTAAAGTTACAAGCCAAACTCTAATTCAAAAACCAAATAAAATATCCGGTTCTTTTGCGGATGAAGCATTGAACTTGCAGAAGATTGAGAGGTCACGCCTACATTAAAAATATAAAATATAAAATAAAAATAATGAAACATATTTCATTTAGAACAAGAATTGAAGGTGGATACTAAATACCAACTTAAATACTTAATAACAAAAATCACTACGTACATAAATTAAAGCATATCTTACTTGATTCCGCATCTTCCATCTCCTTATAAAATTGAAGTATCTTGTACACTAGTTCCATGTCGAAATTAAATTCTTCCGTTCTAATCCAATCATTGGTACAAACTAATGTCTCTACCAATTTAGGAGTTAAGAATGCCCTAAAAGGATCCACAACCCCCTCCTCCTTAAACTAAATGCATTCTCACTTGCAATGGTGGAAGTGGTTATTGCAAAAATATTTTGGGCAATTTTTAAAAGGATTGAAAAATTTATTATATTCCATTTCTACAAATTCAATATATCAAAATGACCACTCAAAGGAATTTCAAAAGGAGCGTCACAGTAGTTATCAACTTCATTGGATATTTCATCAAATTGTTGTTCCCTCATCTCTTGGACAAGGGCTTTTAACATTTTAAGTATATTCAAATCACCTCACGAGATTAAAGCATGGCATCTTCATTTTGTAGAACAATTTCCCTTTTAGAATCAATGAGAGAACGCCCTTTTATACTCATTGTTTTGGTATTTGGTATTAATGTTATAATTGGTAATAGTGTTATATAGTACAAATACCGATCGGTACTGTATCATTAGGAAACTTGGGTACAATTAATAGTAGAGTATTTTATGGGTTGGTATGGTACTTGTGTTACAAAAATCTACTATGAATGATAATAATGGAGAGGTAGAAATACTAATTCTAGAACGATAATTAAAGAAATGACAAGAGATAAGCTAGAGAGCAAAATTACTTGGTTTTTTTTATGTTACTCTCATTTATAGCTTAACCTTTTCAATTACAATAAACTACATAGAATACCAACAGTTTCTAATAAACTTTTCTTTTAATTCTTGCATTCCTTTTTGAGTTATAAAAAAAAGTGAGATTTGAAGGAAGAAACATATTTTTGGGAAATACAAAGCATATACTGCACAAAAGGAATATATATAACATATAAAATCATTTTATATTAAAAAAAAATATAAATTAAATGTATGTTAATATTTCACTCATCTATGTGAAGAAGACAATGATAAGTCGAGAAATCAAAGGAATTAAACCAAACAATTAATTAGTGTAGTGAAGACTTTTAAAAAAGGGTGTTTTTAAGTGTACCCACAAATGATTATAGCACGTTGATGTTTTGGATTAGAGGCCACTGTTAAAAAATCGCTCTTCTTTGCATTTTCGAAGGTTTTCATAGGTGCTTGTCTGATCGTTATCTTTTTAATCAATTATTTGAATCCTAAAATTAAAACTTAAAGCTTTTACAATCACTTCCATTTAATCCTAAACGTCAAACTAACATTCAAACAACACCCTCATTAAACAGAAAAAAGAAAAAAGAAAGAAAGAAGGTCCTCTCTGCACTTTCGAAGCATGCCAAATTCAATGAATTTCTTTCATCATTGAATTTTTAAAATTTAAAGATGTATTACTTAATTATTTGGATTAAAGAATTAAAATTTGGTTTTAGGAATTTATTTTTCTTTATACTTCTTTATTTTTTACTCTTTCTGGGAACTAATTAATTAAAGAAGATAGTTAGGTGTTAGTTTCGTTTAGAGCAATAGAGTTTGGTAATTATGGATGTGGATTTTGAAATAACGAAGATAATCAGTACTTTCGCTGGAATTTTAGGTGTAAGAACATTATGCCTACAAAGAGATGGTTAAAAGGGGTTTTATTGACTTGCTTCACTTTGTAAATTTTGGTGGTTAGTATAAAGGAATTGAAAGAATTTAGTAGGGTGATTTGCAAGTTATTCCAAATTGGGGCGAGAAAAATAAATCGGCGGGTTCATTTAAGAAACTATAATCTAAAATGGGCCAAGAATGCATAAACCACAAAAGAAGGCTCAAAATATATTCCAAATATGCATAACCACGAACACCATTACGAAAGGGACAAGACACAACAAAGATTCGTTCGAGCCATGGAGACACATCGTTAAAGGAGAGATACATCCTTTGTGCATCTTGCAAACACAGGGAGGATTGACGAACATCGAATTCTCCGGAGTTCGCGCACATCTAAATGTAAAAGCCTTTTTGAATGTGGGAGAACCCAATGAACTAAACCTCCATAAGATATCTGGACAAGAAACTAACCGTTCTAGATTTGGATTACTCAAATATAAAGTTTAGAGTTTGCAGATCTGGTGGTGAGAGGCTGGCCAAAAAGTGAATCGTGACAAACCATTAAAGAAAATGGCACATTAGAAATGGCTCTGGCGTCTTCGACTAATACTCCGACAATAGTCTTGGCGGCGGCTTTAGTGGCGGTGGTGGAACTCTAAAGAGAGTTAGGATTGTTGAAAAGCAAGTAGCCATGAAGGCAGAGAAAATGGGAACACATAGATTCAAAAGAAACTCTAGGATAACTCTCCACAAGAAAATCAAAACTCTAATCAAACAAAGACTAATTTTATCTTTAATTATATTCTCTCTACTTTTCTCCCCTTGATATTCTCCCTCCAATTTCTTTGGGGAGTCAACGAATTGATCACAGATGGTATACATAGTAGTTCATGGGGGAAAACACAATAATTGGCCTTTAGTTTTAGCATTCTTTACCTTAATTAATTCATTTTTATTGTAGAGATAATGAGTGAATTTGTGGATATATAGTGAGAAAAATAGTTAAAGATATATTGAAGTTAGGAGAAGTTAATGGAGTACAAAATAATCAAGACGATTGCTGGAGATGGGCAGAGTGGTAATTGGTGGCAAAGAGAGATTGATGGGAAGAGAGGAGATAGAATGTCAATGAGGGGGAGAGAGAGAAATTAAAGAAAGATAATTTTTTGTTTAGCAATTGAAAAATAGTTGGGGTGAGTTTACATGATTTTGTAAGATTTGATTGGGTGCGTTTAATGTTATTAAAATAGCGGTTAGTTGAATAATTTTGAGGGTGTATTTAAAAACACCTTTTAAAAATAGGGTGTTACTATTGGCATTCCATAAAAAATACTTTAGCACTCCAAAACAGTTTTTAGGAACACAAAACCATTACCAACAATCATGAAAATGTGTATCTAAATGTTATTGTGGAGTGAAATAATACTTTTATGGAGTGCTAATATTCACTCATTTTGAAAATACTAAATCATATAAAGAGGCTGATGAGTTAATAGGGATATTTGGAAGGGCAGTACTTTAACGTATGGAAATTAAAGCAACGTTTATAATTAAGAATGAATAACAAAACAACTTGTGTAATTTAGGTTATCTCTAATATTGGTCATTTCTACCAACCCAAATTTGCATAATTGAAATCCAAAGTACTAAAAATTATCTCCAATGGTAGTTTCTATATCCATTTCCATATGATGTGGCAATTGAGTCATATAGAAATTTTCTATCAGCATTTCTACATGTAGAAATGATCATAAAAAATTTCTATCCTATATGGAAACAAATAAATGGACCCCCGAAACTCTTTAACCAATCAAATTAGTTATATTTTTTAAGATAAGGTGCCACCTCATGAGAAAGTAAGATATAGAAAACAAAATTGTAGATTATTGCTTTTAGACTTTTCTATCAACACAATTATACTGCAAAATTGATATAGAAATTTCTTAAATATATAATGACAAATAGGATATAAATGAATTTTTAGAAAAAAACCATTGGAGATGGCTTTAGGAAGTGCTAAGATAAAGGAAAATGTTTATATGGGTTAGTAATAGTATAATAGAAAGAGAAAATACAATTAATGACATTATTAGGTAAAGTAATTGAAAATGGTTAAAGATGGCACTAATTGCATCTACTTCCTCTGGAATACAAAGTACCTGGGTGTAACCCACTCGATGCGTGGACGCTTTTACCATAGTTGACTAAATTGCAATATGTCCAACTCTAACTCGCTTATTGAATATAATTACAAAAGACATAAGTTGCTAAAGAAATTAAGCGAGCAACAAAGGGGCCTATCAATTTTTCTGACAAGCTCTTCTATCAGGCAATTAATCAAACTCTACATTAGAGGTTTATTCTGCTGTCATTGCTAGCAAGACAACGAAGCAAGAATAAAGACATTATGAAATGTATAATTAACTTATCAATTGATCACAAACTCATGTAATATAGAAACAAATGATTCATCAGTAGCTTCACAAAGTTCGTAGTAAATTAAGAACATACTTAATGAAAGTAGCCTTGGAAGATATTATATTAACATAAATATCATGGATCTTGAACTCGAGTAAGAAAATAAAGTTGTAACATTATCAGGGAGAGAGACAGAGAGATGCAATCAAAAGGGGGAGGAGATTAAGGCCTTTGATGGTGTTTGCTGGAGTGAATAAGATAATTGTTGCCCAAAAGCTTTAGCTCAAGGGCCATTGGTGTTGGATTTGAAATTTCAAAACTTCAAAATAAATCCCCATTAAAATACAATTAATATTATTATTATTATTATGATAATTATTTTGACTTTATTATATTTGTAACTCTTGTTTTAATTCTATTAAATGAGAGGAATTATTATAATTTAATTTTGTAATTAACTTGCTTAACCTCTAGCACTATATAAAGGGGGTGATCATTTCATTTGGAGATATGACAACAAGAAAATATATACAAGTCTATTCTCACACCATTTCTTCCTCTCATACTATTTTGTCATATACTACTTTCAATATTTTGTTGGCCAATTTGATCGGATTGGTTCTATATTGTCTTCCTGTGGACGTGCACATAGAGGAGGCTTTGCTGAGAGTTGTACGGGTTTTATCTTGGAGACTTTGTTGATCGTTAGTACCCGCACGTAGGGAGACAATAAAGTCTTTAGGACAGCGTGTTTTATCGCGACTCTCATACAGGCCAGCTTTTATTTTATTCTATTTGTTTCTCATTATTTTGTTTGTTAAATATATAACGTGGTTAGTTTTCTACAAAACTTGATACACTAATTTTATATTTATATATGCAAAACTAAATTTTCTAACAATCTAAAGACTTTATTGTTCCATATATAAAAGAATAAGTGCTCTAGTTCTTTGGAAAACTTTCTGGTTTGTTTAAGAATAAAAATACAGTTTTTATGTTGAAAAAGAAAAAAAAACAGTTTTAATTAAAAATAAAATAACTGTTTTAATTAAAAACAGTTTCTGTTTTGGGGAAAACAGTTTTAATTTAAAACAGTTTCCTAGGGAAAGAAAATTACAAAATAAAACTGTTTTAAGGAGGAAAGAAAACAGTTTTAATTAGGGGGAAAAAAACAGTTTTCTTGTTTGGAGAAGAGAAAAATCTGTTTTCTGTTTTCGGGTGATAGGGAAAAAAATCAGTTTCTGTTTGAAACAAAAAAAGAGAAGACCTGTTTTACAGTTTAATTTAATTCTATTTTTTTAAAAAAAAGAGAAAAAAACAGTTTTAATTTTGGGAAAATGAAACAGTTTTAATTTGGAAAAAAAAAAACAGTTTTAATTCTTGGGAAAAAAAAAACATTTTTAATTTGGGAAAAAAAAAACTGTTTTATTAGGGAGGAAAAAAAACTGTTTTATTAGGGGAAAAAAACTGTTTTATTAAGGGAAAAAAACAGTTTTAATTTGGAAACAAAAAACTGTTTTTTGTTTTAAAAGAAATAGTTTGTACATTCTTTATTGGGAGGAGTTTTTTGTTTTAAAAGAAATAGTTTGTACATTCTTTATTGGGAGGAGTTTTACTAAAATATAATTTTGGATAAATACTTTGAAGACAAGTATTGAGTTTGGTTTGTTTTCTCCCATACAGTTTATAGCCTTTGCCTTAGTATTTTCCTTGGGAACAATGGCATCACATGAGGAAACCAATTCCTTGAAACCGGAAAAATTTAACGGTCAAAATTTTAAAAGATGGCAAAAACAAATGAGGTATTGGCTAACTGTTCTTGGCCTCTTTTCTGTTATTGAAGAAGAGAATCCAAATGAATCTAGTGGAGTCACTTCTTGGTACACACCACAACAAGCAAACTTCCATTGTCTTAATAAGATTCTTAGTGCCCTTCCCGACCGTCTTTTTGATGTCTATCAAAATAGTACTACGAATGCTAAAGAATTGTGGGACGTTTTAGAGGCCGAGTATGGAATAGCCGATGCCGGTATAGAACGTTTCAATGCCTCAAGCTTTAACAAATATGTCACGGTAGACGAGAAGAGCATAAATGAGCAAATTCATGAATTTCTTGATTACTTAAGAGCCGTAGAGAAAGAAGGTAGCGTCTTTAGTGAGGACTTTAAAGCCTCATGTCTTATAGATAAACTACCACCATCATGGTCCGATTTTGCAAAAACCCTTAGATATAAACAAGGAACCTTAACGTTGACCCAAGCGTTTAATTCATTAAGGATAGAAGAAAAACATAGGCAAGAGTTAAAAGTAGATAATAAAACGGTAGCAAAGGTTAATTTGGTTGAGAGTAATAGAGCCCCAAACATGGCAAATCATCTCCAAACTCGGGGGAATACTTTTAGAAGGAACAATAAAAATAGGAAGAGTCGTGAAAATTTTAAGCCCAAACATTTTCGATCTAAGCAAAATAACCAAGTTAATCGTCGCAATCAAAACCAAAACTCCCGGGATACTAAAGGCAAAGGTGTTGTAATGCCGAGACCGTGCTATGTTTGTGGAAGAATAAATCATATTGCTCGAAATTGCTATTACATAAAAATCGAGGAGTACAAGCCCAATTTTAAAAATCAAGGAGATCAAGTCAACATGGTGTTGGATGGTGAACCCTCAATTAGGTGTGAATCTAAGCATTCTTTAGTAAATTTAACTTGTGACAATAATGATTGGTGGTTAGATTCTGGAGCTAATGTACATGTTTGTTTTGATCGTACTTTGTTTAAAAATCATCAAAAATCAAGTAGAGGAAGTGTGACTTTAGGGAATGGAAGTGCCGCACACGTGCTAGGTATTGTAAGAATTGACTTGAAGATGACATCGGGCAAAACATTGGTTCTAAATGAAGTGGGGCATGTACCAGATGTTAGAAGAAATTTAGTTTGTGGGTCATCCTTAGTTTAACAAGGATATAGAGTCATGATGGAGTCTAATAAAGTTGTAATAAATAGGAATAATTTGTTTGTTGGGAAAGGATATGTAAGTGATGGGTTATTCAAATTGAGTGTTTTGATTAATTTAAATAAAACTTCTTCTTTGGTTTTGTGAGAATCCGGACCCGCGACCCGAAAAGAATAAAAGAGTCCTCGTTCTCGGTTTTATTTGAAATAGTGTTTTGTAGAGTCGCCAGTTTGTTTTACGAGAAAACAAACAAGAGATCGTACGAAGGACAATTCGAAAACGAACTATCTTTCATACGTTTGAAACCAGAGATTTGTTTTTAAAATTAACTTTGCTAGGGTTCGGGAACTACGTTACATATTGGGAAGGTGTTAGGCACCCAATTCGCCCTTTCGGTCTCTTAATGGATCATGCATCTAATTCCTATTTTAGATATCTTGCAAGTAGTTCGAATGGTTTTCAGAATAGTCCTTTTCGGATAAATTCAGTTTAAAACAGTATTTTAAAATCAGACTCGAGCTTTGCGAGCGCCTACGTATTCATTCGTAGAATGAAATCAGAGTCTCGTAGTTCCTTTCTTTGGGAAACTGTTTTTGTATTTTTGTTTGTTTTGAAAACGTGTCAAAACGAGTTTTAGATTTCTTGTAAAATTTAGAAAGGATTTATTTTGAAAGCAATGAACTTCTTTGCAAATTATCTAATTTTCTGAATTAAAACGAATTTAAATGCGGTATTGAAATTAAAGAGGGATGTAGAAAATATACCTGATGCGCCTGACAAAGAAAGATTGCTTGCTTTGATTGCCTTGCTTGCTTGCTTCTCTCTAGGACTTTCTCTCTCTAGATTTCTTCTCTCTAAAACTTTCTCTCTCTAGAAATTCTCTCTCTAAAAACTCTCTCTCTAAAATGACTCTCTAATAATTTCGACAGAGTTTCTACTAACTAAAGACACTATTAAGTGTTGATGATCTCAAATGAGACCCCAAGGGTCCTATTTATAGCAAAAATCCTCCAAAAACGCTCCAAAGGAGGCCAACCGCAGGGGGTAACCGCAGGGGGTAGCCGCAGGGGGTGCGGCTAGGGCGTGCGACTAGGTGCCAGCCGTACGGTTGGGAGCCAACCGTGCGGCTAGGGGGCGTGCGGCTAGGTGCCAACCGTACGGTTGGGAGCCAACCGTGCGGTTAGTGTATGCGGCTAGGAGGCAACTGTGCGGCTAGGGCGTGCGGCTATGGCTTGCGGCTCGAAGCCAACCGTACGGTTGGGAGCCAACCGTGCGGTTGGGGGGCGTGCGGCTGGCTATAAAAAAACACAATTTTTCTAACGGGGCGCTGCCCCGCACCCCGCGACCTGACCGGGCAGGTCGATCCCCGTCCTAGTAAGCGAAGTGGCAACAAGGCTGTAGTAGATTCTCGGCGCGCTCGAAAAAGAAGGATTTTCTTAATGGTCTTCTATATGCATGATGACTCAAGACTTGATGCAGAATGCTTGTTAGGTTCACACGAGGGTCGTGGATTGGGGTGTTCACAGGTTTATAATATTGAATCTAGTGACGTATGGCATGAAAGGTTGGGACACGTGAGTCGTGGGAAGGTTAAAAGGCTAATGGACCTAGGTTTAATTCCGAAGACCAATTTTGATATTAAGTGTAAATGTGAAATTTGTGTACAAGCAAAACAACCAAAAAAACCCTTATAGTTCGGTCCAAAGGAATTCAAATATTTTAGAACTTATACATAGTGATGTATGTGACTCTAACCGTCCTCCTACTAGAGCCGGCAATAAGTATTTTGTGACCATTATAGATGACTTTTTTAAATATTGTTATGTGTATCTTATAAAAACCAAAGATGAGGTGTTCAATAAATTTAAGGTTTATAAAACTGAGGTTCAAAACCAAATAGAGAAAAAAATTAAGGTTCTTAGGTCTGACAGGGGTGGAGAATATACTTTGAATGAATTTAAGGAGTTTTGTGAAGAGAATGGAATAATACATGAAGTAACGCCTCGTTATTCTCTACAATCTAATGGTGTAGCAGAGAGGAAAAATAGAACATTAATGGATATGGTTAATGCTATGTTGTTAAATTCTGGAGCACCCAAGAACTTGTGGGGGGAAGCTGTCTTATCATCATGTTATATACTTAATAGAGTTACTATAAAGGATAATGATAAAACTCCTTTGGAGTTATGGAAAAATAGGGCACCTAGGCTAGATTTTCTTAAAGTGTGGGGGTGTTTAGCCAAAGTGTCTATACCCGAACCTAAAAGAAAGAAAATAGGGCCTAAAACCATAGATGCAATATTTATAGGTTATGCCCAAAATAGTAGTGCAAACAGGTTCTTGGTTATAAATTCTGAAGTTAGCGATTATTCCAATAACACAATAATAGAAGCTAGAGATGCCACATTTTTTGAAGATATTTTTCCTTTTAAAAGTAGGATTCCAAATCAATCCTTAGGTTATAAAACCCAAGCTAGTGGTAATACGCCATTTACTAGTAAAACCATAGATATATATTCGGAGACACCTTTTGAGCCTAGGAGAAGTAAGAGAGCTAGAGTAGAAAATAACTTTGGAGAAGACTTTTACACATTTGTGGTTGAAGGTGAACCTAAAACATACAAAGAAGCTATATCGTCTATAGATGCACCTGTTTGGAAGGAAGCAATTAATGATGAATATAATTCTATTATTCAAAATAATACTTGGGTGTTATCTGACTTACCTCCCGGGAACAAGCCTATAGGTTGTAAATGGGTTTTTAAAAAAAAGTTAAAACCCGATGGTAGTATAGATAAATACAAAGAAAGCTAGATTGGTGGCAAAAGGGTTTACTCAAAAAGAAGGTATCGATTATTTTGACACATATTCTCCCGTTACTAGAATTACTACCATTATAATTTTACTAGCTTTAGCATCAATTCATGATTTAGTTATACATCAAATGGATGTAAAGACCGCATTTTTGAATGGAGACTTAGATGAGGAAATCTATATGGAATAACCTGATGGTTTTAAGGTTAAAGGTCAAGAACATAAGGTGTGTAAGTTAAAAAAATCTTTGTATGGTTTGGAACAAGCTCCCAAATAGTGGCATGAAAAATTTGATAAAATTATTTTGGCTTATGGGTTTATTATCAATCAACATGATAAGTGTTTATATTACAAAGAGGAAGAAGGTGATCATGTTATATTGTGCTTATACGTGGATGACATATTGATATTTGGGACTAACTTAGAGCTTGTTAAAGATGTAAAATCCTACTTATTTAGGAATTTTGATATGAAAGATTTGGGAGAGGCTAATATAATTTTAGGGATGAAATTAAGTAGAACGCCTAATGGAATATTGTTGAGCCAATCAAGTGCTCTAGAAAAAATGTTAAAGAAGTTTGGGCATAATAATAATAATCCAGTATCTACACCTTATGATTCTAGCATAAGTTTAAAGAAAAATTTAGGAGAACCTATATCCCAACTAAAATACTCGTAAATCATAGGATCATTGTTATATTTCTTGAATAGGACTAGGCCGGATATAGCATATGCGGTTGGGAGACTTAGTAGATATACCCATAATCCCAATGAACAACATTGGAGTGCTTTAGAAAGAGTTCTAAGATATCTTAGAGGAACGATAAAATATTCGTTATGTACCGAGGTTTTCCTAATGTAATAGAGGGATATAGTGATGCGAATTGGATAACGGATAATTTAGATGTTAAATATACTAGTGGATATATATTTATGTTGGGAGGAGCAGCGATATCTTGGGCTTCTAAAAAAAAACTATTATCTCTAAAAGTACTATGGAGTCTGAATTGATAGCATTAGACACAACTTGCAACGAGGCTGAATGGTTAAGAAATCTCTTACTAGATATGCCAATAGTGAGTAAACCAATACCGGCCATATCGATACAATGTGATTGTAAAGTTGTTATAGACCTTGTTAAACAGTCTCACACTAATAGAAAGATGAATAGACATGTGTAAGTAAGATATAAATCTGTCAAAGGATTGATAAATAAGAATGTGGTATCCCTTAACTTTGTGAGATCCGAAAAGAATATGGCCGATGGTTTGACCAAAGGTCTACCCAAAAAGGGTGTTTATGAATCATCGAGGGGGATGGGGCTAAGCCCATAGAAAGTCACCAATAAGAGTAACCCAACCTTTGTGATTGGAAATCCCATGAAGAAGGTTCAATGTGGTAGAAACAACCTATAGAGCGTGACTTAAAATAAAAGCACTATTTTATAGGAGAGTGTCTCCTCCCCATCCCTATGGTGATAGTGCTTATTTGTGTGACATTAAGGAAGGGTTTGACCCTGAATAAGCCCGAGGCGAATATTTTCGCGAGGTACATGTCACAGTGCCCTTGGAGGACTCACCTAAGTAAGAGCCGTCGTGAGGCCGCGACCGTGGGAATTGGGCTATTCTCTAAAACTCTCACGAGAATCAAGATTAGAGCACATGGCCATTAATAGTGCTACCCGCTTTTGAACCATGTCTAGATTGATATTGTGTGTGTGACGATCAAAGTTTGATCAAGGGACCTAATTCAAGGCGTAGTCCATTATGGCTCTCTCAAATGTAAATCGTCAACACTAAGTGTAGGCTCAAGTCCGGTAGATTCCTACACCTATTGCACAATATATAATTGCCCAAATATATTGTCTTTATGTATATATGATTTTGGTTTTGAAGTTTTAAAACTTGTGGGGGACTGTTGGATTTGAAATTTCAAAACTTCAAAATAAATCCCCATTAAAATACAATTAATATTATTATTATTATGATAATTATTTTGATTTTATTATATTTGTAACTCTTGTTTTAATTCTATTAAATGAGAGGAATTATTATAATTTAATTTTGTAATTAACTTGCTTAACCTTTAGCACTATATAAAGGGGGTGGGCATTTCATTTGGAGATATGACAACAAGAAAATATATACAAGTCTATTCTCACACCATTTCTTCCTCTCATACTATTTTGTCATATACTACTTTCAATATTTTGTTGGCCAATTTGATCGGATTGGTTCTATATTGTCTTCCTGTGGACGTGCACATAGAGGAGGCTTTGCTGAGAGCTGTACGGGTTTTATCTTGGAGACTTTGTTGATCGTTAGTACCCGCACGTAGGGAGACAATAAAGTCTTTAGAATAGCGTGTTTTATCGCGACTCTCATACATGCCAGCTTTTATTTTATTCTATTTGTTTCTCATTATTTTGTTTGTTAAATATATAACGTGGTTATTTTCTACAAAACTTGATACACTAATTTTATATATGCAAAACTAAATTTTCTAACAATTGGCCCTTACTTTCCATTTGGAAGATATTGTGAGTTCCATTTTACTCGTAGGATTTGTAATATTTCCAAAGGAAAAGACTTTAGACCTCCCTTTTTTTTGGGCTGAGGCAAAAAAGCTCAAAACCAAACAACTTATAGAGCTATAAAGGAAGCATGCATATGATTTCTCTAACATGGAAGTCTCCATCTCACTCCCTTACGTCCACACGTGGCTGAAATTATATTTTACTGCATCGTGAGTGCACACTATTTCGGAGTAGGGCAAATATGGAGGCTACAAAGGAGCCACCTCCATTCACTATTTTTCATTCAAATAAAGGCCAATAACCTTAAAAAATATGCAAAACTAACTTAAATTATTATTTAATTAGTGGCAAGGGCTTTAATTTAACTGCTATTGTGATATCAGAATATCTAACTATAAAACTATTACTATTGGCATGAATATCCTTACCTGAAAAGTTTTGTTGTAGTAACTATGGCTCACATCAAAATCACAAAAAAATAAAATAAGAATTAGTTGTATATTTATACTAAGAGTTACAAACGAAAAAAGACAATTTAGCTAACATAGCATATAAAATGGCTGAAAATTTCAAGTCCTTAAATGTACATTTTCAAGTAGTTGAGAAAATTGGTGCAAATAAATACCGTCTCCAGCCTGGATAGAGGAGAATGATCGCAATAACTTCTCAAAGTAGAATTCAATTTGTAAAAATATCTTTAGCAAAGTTAATAGAAATAAACATTTTGCTTGCTATAAATGCTTGCCCATTTTCATTATGCATTGTGAATTATCTTTCAAAAGGGAAAAAATGTCCTAATATATAATACATGACAGCGGCTATTGGTTGATTTTATGTTTGTTATCGATTTGATTGCTAAGAGGAGATAGCGTGTCATGCATTTTACGTATTCAATTGGACATTTAATCGAACATGTGGCAGGAGAAAGGATATGATGTCTTCAATTACTTGCTTTTACTTCAACACGTTTTGATTCAAGATATATATCATGTCAATATAAGTTTAATCGAACGTACGAGTACAAATAAGAGTACCTTTTACCCATGGTTTTGTGTCTAGCAACATATTATATATGCAGGAATGGAAACTGCAAGACAATTACTATGTTAACATATATAATATATATTTTCTAGTTGTCATTTATACAGTTATCATTCATAACAGTTGACTAGCTAGCAATCTTAAAATCTCTGCATTTATTAAGTTTTATATATTCCTTATTTGTATCATTCTCATAACCCTATATAAAGGGTCTCCACTGTAATAATTTTATACAATCAATTTAATAATATTTCTCTATTTTCTATAATCTTAACATACTAAACACACGAATGAAAAGAAGCAAATCAAAACAAGTTGAAATCCAACGGTAGAAGTTTTTGAAGTTTGAAAAAATAAATACCTTTAATTTATGCCAGTATTGCGTATGTTCGCATTGTATTACACTCTTTTGTATTAAAGGGCTCTAAATTTTATTTTAACCTTCAGGATGTGTTAGCCCTTTAAAATTGCTCAATAAAATGTGTTAATAGTTTATTTTAAACAATTATGTGGCAGGGTTCTGTTGGTTGGACATATGGATGCTTCAAACAATCTGTAAGGTCGAGTCCCACATTTGGAAGAGTACATGGAACTTTATAGTAAGCATTTCAATCATACTGATACTACTACTAGAAGTTTGATGGGAAAATATTTATAATTAGTTGCAATAACAATTTCCCAAGCATATTCTGTTATGGCAAAAGCTTACTAAATGATGCAAGGAGACAGGGAGTTTATAGATTGTTTTTGTGTGGCTATTTTAGATAATTTCTATATTAGTTAGATGATGTTTTGCTTTTGTTATTACTTACTGTAAATATGCATTTTTCATGCTTCTCCGAACAGGTAGATAGAACCATTTAACATTGCTTTGAAAGTTCAGGAGAAGAGAGAAAACCAAAAAAAAGAAAATGATTCTCGTTTACAAAATACATTATTACATAGCGTTTAGGAATTGTCTTTCCACTCTCTTTATCCCTTTTAAGTGTAATTTGTATAAACTATATTTTTATACGAATTATTTATGCTTTATTCTTAACAAAACTAATTTCAAAAGGGTAATACTATTAGGATTCCAATCCTCATCTTTTTAGACACATCTAAATCCAATGCATTGAGAACACATTTTTGAGTGATAAAATAATTTATACAATGTCCAATTTGAATTTGCAGCAAAATTGGTCAATTGTTATAAAGGAAATTTCCTATCGTATATACACACTGCAAAAATAAATAATTACAAAACGACTAATCAATGTATTGCATTATATCCATTAGTTTATCACGTTGTTGCTTTTATTTAAATCGTCCCGAAGTTATATTTAATCTATTCATAGACTATCACATACTTAATTATGAGCAATTAACAATTGAGTAACAAATATATTCGATTAAACAACCGGTCGCACTATTTACACCCTACAAATTACTTGGTTTCACTCCCATCTTACAAAATGCACCTTTTTTTTTTCCATTTGCACACTACACCTTATACATAAAACATATAAAAAAATTAAATAAAAATAAAAAACCTCCCATATATCCAAACCAACAACCACTGACGTGCGAAGAAATTGGTATATTATAACCCACTAATTTATACTTTGAAAGGCGTATATTTTTATATTTGACGTGTTATAAGTGTTTCTCACGTGCTTAGAATTCAATAGAGAAAGTTGACTTTTGAATAAAGTAATTTAGACTTAAAATGGAAAATTTATGGCAAAAAGAAAATTTGTAAAGAAGATGAGAAAGCTGTGCGGAAGGAATTAAAAAGAAATAAGTAAATTAATAACACAATGATATGTTTAGCATTGTTGGATGATACACCAATTATTTACATTCAAGAGCATGGATCCCTTTGTCAACAACAACATATTTTGTGTGATATATTTTTAGAGAGATGTCATATTCCAGCGGGGCCCAAAGCAAGCCCATATCTAACTATAAAAGAGAAGCTCAGCTGCCCATATAACATAAATTGGCCCAAGCCCTTGCTACCCTAAGTCAAGCCGACAGCACGGAAAGCAGGCAGCATTATTCAAAAGACTTTATTTTCTGTCATTATTCAAAAGACTTTATTTTCTGTCGGTGGTGGTAAAACTTAATTTCAATTTTTTTTTTAATTTCTTCGCACGTATTCAAGTAAGTAATTTATTTATTTATGTATTTTTTAATTATTTGTTTTATTTTATTTATAAAAACGATATGCTATATTATTTTTTAGGATTGAAGATAAATATATTTGATTGATTCCCTTAAACGTATTCATATCAATTGACTCTATCAATTTAATGCTTTAGTGTTAAATACAATTCTTCCTATTAGATGCATATTTTAATTGATAAAAATAAAATTAGATTCTCATTATGATTTGTTGGATTCAGTTTATGATTCGTTAAAAGCGGATATAAATTGTGTTTTGACAGATATAATAAATGTTTTGATCTTATACATACATTTGGCTGTTGAAGAATTAATAATTGGATTTTATAAATTAATTGGGATTAATTGGATTTATTTTTCGCATCTAATAAAGTCGAGAGACCAAATTAGTGCGAGACAAATAGTAAAATTTATTGGGCTTGAATATTATGAACATGATATCAAATATATGACTCTAGGATTAGAAATTAATTAGATTTAGTGATTGACATACGTACTTTTCATCCATCAGGTCCTTAGGATTCGACTTTGCACTTGCCTAATCTATATTAGTATCCGATTTGTGCACCTGCGAGTATTCTAGCAAACCACCACACTTGCGCCACCCATTCTGGCTCTCAATCAAACTCATAGTCTCGTATTCCCTCTCTAGAAACACTTTGCAAATATGTTTATATATATATATATATATATATATATACACATAGATTAAGGGGCAAAATACAGTGCTGGTGTATCTCGTCGGATGCCTCCGGTTGAAATGGATATATACAAATGGTGATAGAAACTTACTTGATCCATTTCAAGCGACTATTATTTTTAAGTGTTTAATTGATAGTGCTTTTGGGTTACTTCAACAAATTACAAGTTTAATCATATTTATTAATAAAAACATATATGATAATTTTTGAGTTATGCAAAATTAAGTTTGCCGTCTTGATTTTTTTAATATATTATTATTATGTATTGTAATTTATTTGACATTAATTTATAACTACACTAGTTATAAAAATGTACTTGTCAAAAAACAAAAACACATCATACAAAACAAATTTGCACTAAGTTTTTTAAAGTACAAAGTTAAGTTTGCACAAAACACAATTTTGGTCAAAGCCCTTATTTTAAAACACAATTTTAGTTAAAATCCTTATTTTAAAAAGGAAGCTTATGCTAATAAGATTAAAAAATATGCTCTTTTTTCAAAAAAATATTATTCCTTATACTTTTTTCAAAAAACATTCTTATGGAGGTTGTTAATTTTAATTTTTTTTACCCATTCCCAGTTAAATAAACTGAACTAGTGAGTCGGACCCATCACTATAATCCAGCTCCACAGTCATAATTGTATCCAGAAGTTAAAGGAGAATGTATAGCATACAAGAATACAAGGTTAGGATAAGAATAAATAATAAATAATAAATAATATTAATTAATCGACTAAAATAATTCATACCATCATAAGGGCATTTGGTATATGAACACAAATTTATCATTTGAATGATCGCTTCAAGCCACATAATATAATTAGCAAAAAGCCTTTATTTCAATTGCCAAGAAGACATATATAATTTAATTGGCAGAAAACCACTAACCAAATCGCCAATAAAAACATGTATCGTATATGCACAAAATTAACATATTTTTCATAGCAAATGATTATGCAATAATTTTATATTGTCTGTCAATTTAAACCTGTCAATAAAACTCCCCTCCCACAAAGTCAGTACACATATCGCCGGAAAACATACACAATAAATTATATATAAATCTCAAAACCATTGTCATGAAAAATGCTTAACAAATTAAATTAATTATACTAATTGCAATTAAATAGTATTTAAAAAAAATGTTTTTATACCATGTGAATGAGTATCACATGCAATAATGCCACGTTTGTTTCGTGTTTTTGTTCGTTTCTAAAATTCAAAATAATAATTTCACATAGAAAGTTTTAATTTCATTAATTTATGATTCAACCCTTTACATGAATTACTAAAAAGTTTTAGTGTGAATTGTATTTACTATCTTAGAATTTCAGGAATGTAACAAAATTTGAACCGAAGGAGCACCAAAAATGAAAGTTTCGCAACAATTGGACTAGTTCACTACGTTGTTCTTTCTAACTTTAACAAAATTTTATATTTGGCTATAGTTTTTGTCCTTTATTCCTTTACTTTTTATCTTTTAACCATAAATGCATACAAACTGCATCATTCAATCTATTATTCAAGGCAATTTATTATAAGGTATAGTTATCAACTCATCAAATAATTTAGCACTCAAAATGATTAGCAAGTATCCGCAAACAGCACAAAAGTTCATTGTAAAATGTCCCCAAGTATTATTTCTCATCAAAAAGTTTGAATGTACTTTTTTCCTTGACATTCTACTACTTTTACATATAATTAAGAGATTTTAGAATTGTAATTGAAAACAATAATTTCACCAAAGAATGTAACTGTAAATATTTCAAATTGTAATTTTGAAAATCACAATTCAATGTACACAAACACACCCTTAGAATTGAATACATTATTTCCTTGGGTGTTGTTCTCTGCTAAAGTGCGAGAGAGAAATCTTTTATTCAATAATATGAGTCTAGTTTTACAATAACACGGGTTCCATTAAATTTGAAAATGGCGTTGTGAAGTAAAAAAAATAAAACAATTGATGTAGCGGAAAGTTATGAAATTGACAAATCTTGGTTAAGCAAGCAATAAACACTTAGAACAGAGAAAAACACTTACAATTTTATTCAATAGTAGTCTACCTTAATGATTACAAAGAAACCCTCTTATAAGTAACATAATTGCAAGTAAGGAAATAAATTCAAATTAACTCCCAAAAAAAAGAAAAACCCAGAAAGGCCGTGGGATAATCATGCTGGATTTGACCTAAGTCAACTGACATTCGTAACTCAGCTTATTAGCAAATTCAAACATGCCATAAATAGTATATCTGCGGATTAAGATGCCTAAATGAAGGAATTCGGTCAGACAATAGCATCCATCGGCAGTGACATGAACTCTCTAGGCCATTTTAGGTGAAAAAAGTGTGGTCCACATGATTTTAGCGTCGCCAATTTTTTTGCCTTGGTGCGCTTGCAACGGTCCACTGTGACTAACAAGTAGGCTTCTGCTACCTATTTTAAATAATATATATATATATATATATAATAATTTGGTGAAGCAGAAAAAATTATAGAAAACAGTTTATAAGATTTCTAGTTAAGAAAAGTAGTACCTGGTTCCTGCCTGTCTAATTCATTAAGGAAGCTCATGTTCTATTTTAATGGAAGGCATGTGCTGGATTTTGTAAGAGTCTTCTCCTCGAACCTTATCTCCGAGTGCCTTGGGCATTCAATAAATCCCCAATATTTGGAGTTTAGTGAGAAAATTCATTCCTTCAGGAAGCCTCTTCATTTCCTTGCAGCCAATAATAGTTAAAGAAGAAAGAACGGGTAAAACTCCTTCATCCACTTGCCAATTCTATAAGTTGGTCAATTTGTTCAGAATTAGACTTTCAAGTTGAGCGAAACCCCCAGTAGAACAAACCATTTTGTTTCCATCATACACTTCGTCGTCTAAACGAAGAAATTTCAAGTTTGGGAGCTTCTCTAGGGTTGTCATTGGATCTTCCATAAGTCCAGAGTTCAATAAATATGTTCTGGTGAGGTTCACGGAGAAATGGTTGTGACGATATTCTGGTAACTTACCTATTTCCCCTGTAGCACCAGGCTCTCAAGACTACGGATCGTAAACACTTTTCTTGAGATAAGAAAGGACTCTTCTTCCTGTAAAGCGGAGTATAATATAAAGGTATGTACATTGTAACTGGTATGAAGTAACATTTAGATAGTTGATGATTGTTTCCGGGTCATCCATACACTCCACCGTAACATTTTCTTTCAAATTTTGCAATTCGGGCAATTTAACGAGATCTTTCACGGCACGTTGACCTGTATGAAGATTCTCCAATATCTCTAGACTACTCAAACCGTCTAATGCTAATTTTTCTTTTAGGCCTGCACTATCAGCTGGGAAGATATAGACGCCTTAGTCTTTCCAACTTCCATATTACATTCGGTATATAAATCCGTATACATCCACGTGTATCAAGGATTTGCAAGAATTGCAAATACCGTTCTGCTACATCCATCATTGTTTATCCTTCACTTTCTCTTTAGGATCTACCATTCTTTCAGCAATCCATAAAGGACATAGTTTTTCGATGCTCACACTATAATCTTCTTGGAAATTCCCCACATAAAGAAAGCAGGACTTCAATTGATATGGCAAGTTGTCATAACTTAAAGTAAGCACTTGTTTAATTCTTTGGTCTTGTCTATAGATGCCTTCCCCCATCAAATACTGACAAAGATTATGATGCACTCTCTCCCATTCATTTAAGGTATGTCTATTGGCCAATAGTCCCCCGAGCACAATGATAGCAAGTGGTACACCCCCACATGGTTGTAGCATTTCCGTCCCTTTCATATCCATCTTAGTTTCAACTCTAGGCTCTAGATAACAAGAATGAATGACAACTTAAGAATAAAATTGATGCAGATTGTTTGTTTGTTAAGCACCTAATGGGAATACGAGGTGATCGTAGCCATTTAATAACAAAAACGTTTTAGGGAATGTTAAAATACCTCTGGATGTTGAAAACTGAATAACTCGGCATTTCTTAATACTAAATAGAACTTTGATAGAAGAAATATGTTTGATTTTGTTTGGGTCCGAAGGTTCAATAGATCACATTTTAGGATTTTAGACCTTATCATGACGGTGTACATCAATAATTAACGAATAGAAAGAACAGGGGCAAGATTTGGAAACAAATAATCATTAAAGTAAAAATTAAGCATTCAACACGTGGCTTGCTTCTTAATGTTGAATGATAAATTTTAATTCAATTAAGCATTAAGAGGTGAGAAAACAAACACCACTTTTACTTTTTAATGCTGAATAGACTTCCATTGAGCATTAAGAGGTATAAACAAAAACTACCTTAAACTAATATTTTAATGGGATTATAAAAGTGTTACAAAAGGCGGTGCCTAAGCGACACCTAGGCTCTAGACTGCATTTAGGCACTTGATTAATCTCTGGATGAATTAGGAAGATTTAGGTGGCCACTTAATTAATCGTGTTAGGCGGGCTACGCAGATAAACGAGTTTCTTTTCTTTTTCCTTTTTTTTTTCTCTTTGTTTTAAGAGTAGCCATTTTTTTTTGGTTAAAAAAACCCATTGTGATTTAAGAGAACGGAAGGGAATAAACATTATTTACTCAACTTTATCTTGAACTTTCTTCCTTTTTTCTTTCTATTGTAGTTTCTTTCTTTTTTATATTTTTCACAGGCTTTTTATTGTTGCTCGAAAAATTGATAGTTTCATATGAATGGGAACATTTGCTCCAATCTTGTTTTTTTGGTGAACCTAATGACAATGTTTCGTCTGATTTTGCATTACGCTAGCATTATATATATATATATATATATATCTAAAAAATAAGCGCCTGGTGCCTAGACGATCAAACGCTCAATGGTCGTCCTAGGTTCGCCTATTGCTTTTTAGAAACATTGGGTTATAAACATACATGTACCTCTTCTTCCTGGGAATGCTTTCTTGACTAGCAATTGCCAACTCTCTTCTCTGTTTAGGAACCCCAGTGGATGATGAAAACCATATCAATGAGTGTGGAAAGCCACTTCCGTCTTCCGCGTGGTGAGCAATATTCTGCTACCAGTATCTCCATACGGGAAGGCTGGTCGTAAGGTGTTCCAAACATCATTGTCCCAAATGTCATCAAGAACCACCAAACATTTTTTCTGTTTTTGGATCTCATAAAGTTGCCTTACGAATTCTGCATATATCATTTGTTTGATCTCCGACATATGCTTTGGGATAAGTTTGATTAGGATTCCTTTTAAAACATCCATCTTTTCCCACATCTGGGAGATACAAACCCAAGCAAAACTATCAAAATGGCGTCTAACATTGGGGTGATGATAAACTATCTTAGCAAGAGTGGTCTTTCCCAAACTACCCATGCCAAAAATGGAAACAACTCGATGATCTTGATTGATCAATTTCTCTACCAATATCTTGATGTCTTTAATTATCAAATCCCACAACATCCTCTTCGATAATATGGGAATAAGACCTCCTTACCTGATTTTGTCTTTCATGACTAGAGCTCGGACATTCTCCTCCTTCCGTTACGGCTTTTATGCCATACTCTCACAAAATTGCAATGAGATTGCTGATTCTGATTCTGTCTATCTTTGAGCCAGCTGTGTAGAGGGAAATTCCCTCGTTGAAGATGCAAGAAAATCTCAAGAGGACATTTCTTCTCCTCTTGGACGAGACTTTGAAGGCGAAAGTTCAAGCACGTCTTTAGCATTGTAAGCAACTTTTCTTATCTCTATCACCAAGTCTTGGAGAGTCGCGCTCTCCTCTTGTCGTCCATCCACATCTTTTCAGAAGCAGCGCATCCGCCTCAGTTCCCCTTCAAGTTGGTCGTGCACTCCGTACATGAATCTTGCTTCATTAATCAGCAGCTCTCCAACTTTGTCATTAACCTGTTCGGCCATTTTTCTTTGTGACAATTGAAATTATGAACTCTCAGTTATATTTGATTTGATGCAATATATGAGGATGAGGAGCTCTATATAATTTCTTAAGTAATAATATGATATGCTACTTTCAGCTATTTCCTTGCTGTGTAAGTGTTTTTCTCTCCCTGAAAGTTTGCGCATATCTAAAACTTTTTTCCCCTTGCATTTCAATAGATGAACAACTCTCCCTCCACTTTCTCTCTGGAATCTAAATTAATTAAGAATATATTTTTTGTTTTATGATATAGTCAATAAACAAAATATCATGATAGTTAATTGTTTTGTTAAAACATTGATTTTATTAAAATTTATGTATCCTTAAAAAGTTTAAACTCTTAATGGGAGATCGATGAAGAGGGAATTTCATAGGATGGTCTAGATATTATTAGTCTTTAATTTTTGAAGTCACTTTTATTGTAAGTCAGAAAATAATAAAAAAAAAAAATATTCATGAAACCTTAAAAAATGAAATGAATTAGTTGGTAAATAATACCAGGATTTTTTTTATCATTATTCTATTGTATAAATAAGTTGTGGCGAAGGCGAGGATCATTCATTTGTATGGGTAATTGATCTTTCGCAAATTTAAAGTTTGTCTATTTTTTTTCAATGCAGTCTTTACGGTTACATTCGATTCATTTTAGTACTCAAAGTTTGAGCTGTATATCACTTTCATTAAAAATTAGATTTTCATCAATTTTTTGGACAAAAAATTCATTTAGTCAAAGGTGGAGGTAAAGGCAAACTAAGGGAGCAATTGCCCCCCATCCCTACCCCATAAATGTTCAAAAATTGCTACTCCTATTTTAAAAAATTTCAACAATTCATATTAATTATTTAAGTTTGCCTGCCTTAAAGTTTTAAAAGCTAACTACTGGTATATATTAATCATCCCTCTAACATTGAATAAAAATAATATTAGTACTAATTTTTATTTTTTTAATTTTTTTCTTTATAGCTTTGCCCCTTTATGTGGCACATAAATATTTAGTACGTCCAAATAATGTATTTTTTGTTCCAAAAAGTGATGGGATGTTTTTGTTAAAATGAAATTGAGACGTAACATAAACTTTGATTACCAAAATGAAACTAATGGAATTTTAAAGATCGAAGTGAGTGAACAAGCAATTTTTTTATAAAATACTTTATAAAATTTAGGACAATGGTGTTTACTTGTATGCGGAACACTTGTCACAGTGCCTATCATGTAAACCCTGCTTAAGTACACATCTCTTATTTTTGCTCAAAAAATTAAAATTATCTCTCTTAGTTGGTATTTAAAACCGCAAAATAATAACGTTAACTTTAAATATGACGGTTATAACGATGGAAGCACCGCTTATGTTATGGAGAAAAATGGACACTATCTCAAATAAACAACATATTACATTATTTACTATATATGTCAATACCAAATTAACAAATGCGTAGTATATTTCTCTATTTTGATTTAAGCATATGTGTTAGCTTTAGCACAAAGCAACATTAATATTTTATTCTATATTCTTCTTCTTTTTCTTTATTCCTTTTCTTCTTTTTATATTATAGTATACTAGTTGTCAACCCTTGCATTATGGTTCATATTTGCAATGCGCCAATACATTTGTTTTCTTTTAAAAAAGGTAATGCATATACGTTCCGAAGAATTTTTTTTCATAATTTACTAAAAAGATTTCTTAATGAATGATTAAATATCAAAATAGTTATTCAATCATATATAGGAGATGTTACATGCAAAACAATAGAATCACAGTAAACTTTAGTTATAATAATTTTACACCGAAAAAAATGTGAGTACATAATGTTGGAGGTAAATCCACAATTGCGCTCCTCTCCATGGTGAATCCGGAGGGTATATCTGGTGTGCAGGTTATCCAATGCCATGGCACTCTAATGGGCCTTGCGTATAAGGAAATAAAGTTGCGCCTTCGCTAACAGCTATAGCTTTTGGCGCAGCAACGGTAAGCGCTTGATCCTCACAATTGGTATCAGAGGAGGTCACGGGTTCGATACCTGGGGCGCGCCATTGTGGGGGGGGGGATTGTTGGAGGTAAATCCACAATTGTGTTCCTCTCCGTGGTGAATCCGGAGGGTATATCCGGTGTGCAGGTTATCCAATGCCATGGCGCTCTAATGGGCCTTGCGTATAAGGAAATAAAGTTGCGCCTTCGCTAACAGCTATAGCTTTTGGCGCAACGGTAAGCGCTTGATCCTCACACATAATACTGAAAACAATATCTCAACAGAAAGTATTAAAGCAGTATTTAAATGGTCATCCTTAAATCACTCACGAAAGTAGCCTACATAAATCTTTGTTACATGTAGGCCCACAAAAAAGCATGCCCAAGCTCGGTGTTAAAAAAATTCAGATAAGAGTCAGGTTGCTTTATTCCAACAGACTCGAATTAGTGGTGGCAAAAAAACCCAACCCGCCGGGTTACTGAACTGCGCAATTCGATCCGTTTGGAGTGCTTTCGGGATGGTTTTTTTAAGCCGGTTCGGTTTCGGGTTTTAAAAAATAAACTATCATGGGTTCGGTTTCGGTTTTTCTCTTCTAAAAACCGCCCTAAATCGCCTTGAGAATATATATATATAATATAAAAATAATTTAGGTCCATAGAATTGAAAATGAGCTTCCAAATGTGAAATTATTGAATAATTTAGGTCTGTCATCTGTTGGAGTGAGTATGGTCGAGGGAAGATGGAACGGACTGAAATGAAATCCTAGGTAAAGCTCTCAAGTCTCAACGACATCACAGCCTCCATTTTCTTCAAAAGTGGAGCCAAATTGAAATATTATGTAAATATAGCTCTTTTATATATGGTTATTCGAGGGCGGGGCAGGGAGACCAGACCAACCGACCAGTAATTTGTATTTTCGGGGTGGGGTGGTTAGACCAAATTATGGATTTAATTATATAACCTCTAAATAGTAGTTTAAAGTTTATGGGTTTTATGGTGTATTTAAGCCACATGTGATTGTGAGCTTGAATGATATGGATAGCTTCATAGTTATATGGTAATTATAAAATTATGTATAGAAAATACAAGAAAAAAACAATAAAAATTGCATAAAAATAACATCTAATATGTGTTGATTTCTTATTGGCTTTTCCAAATTTTATACAAGAGTTTACAAAACTACCATTGGATAAAATTTTTTTAGACTTTAAGTTTTGTTTAAAATTGATTGACACTATTTTTTATGCTTTAACTTATACACAACCATTAGAGATGTTATACCAGTAAATTCAACTTTTGTTGGATATAAATTATAATTGGCATATATCTTCACAGACCAAAGAAAATACAATAAGCCCAATTCATGGAATTCCATTATGAATGGTACCAAATTTTACACAAGAGTTTACAAAACTACCATTGGATTATATTTTTTTTAGACTTTAAGTTTTCTATGAACTCTTCTTTGACTTCTTGCATTCCATTTTGAGTTATGAAAAATAAAAAGGTGAGATTTGAAAGGAGAAACCTATTTTTTCGGAAATACAAATCATATACATCACAAATGCTAATTTGCTATTTTATTATTAAAATAACTTCTTTTTTTTGTCCAGTAGAAAAAAAGTTTAGGTGAAGAGAGGTTTCTCCAATTCAATATCAGGGCAAGCTACCAAGTTGAATGAGTACTTATAGTGGTTCTTTGAACTTAAACCTTACAAGCGAAGTATTCGAATCTTTATTAACTCAAACAATCCTCATTTTCTATTAAAATTACTTTTGAAAATTACAATTTATGCATATTAGTTAAATTTGTCTCTCTTAAATTTTTGAAAGCTAACTGTTAGTATTAATCACGCTCTTAATATTGAATAAAAACAATATTAGTAAAACATTTGTTTTTCTTTTTATTAATTTTGCAAAAAGTGACTTCAGTAATTTAATATTAAACTTGCCCTTTTTAAAAATATGTAAATGTATAGTTCTGCTAAGTGGCGGAGCCAGTGTGAACACCCCAATCCACGACTCCCGTGCGAATACTGGTTTTCTTTTAACATCTTGCATTTAATCATGAGTCATCATGCATGTAGAAAGACTGATAGGAAAGACTCTAATTTCGGACGCGTTCGGACTCCAATTTGGTTTTTTCCGAGCGCTCCTGCGCATTTTTTATGAGCCAGCCGCACACCCCTGTCGCACGCCCAACCGTACGGCTACCTGCCAACCGTACAGTTGGCACAAGCTAACCGCACCCCCTAGCCGTACGCCCAACCGTACGGCTACCTGCCAGCCGTACGGCTGGCACACCCCTGTCGCACGCCCCAGCCGCACCCCATGCGACTACCCCTACGGTTGGCCTCTTTTGGAGCGTTTTTGGCGAAAATGTTGCTATAAATAGGACCCTTGGGATCCCATTTTGAGATCATCAAGATTGAATAGTACTTGGGGTAAGTAGGAGTGCTGTCAAAGTCTTTAGAAAGTCATTGTTAGAGAGAAATTCTGAGAGAGAAGGCTAGTGAGAGGAAGTTAGTGAGAGAAAGCTTTAGAGAGAGAAAGTTCTAGAGAGAGAAAGAAGTCAAGGCAAGGCTCTCCTGTCTTCTTCAAACGCAGCAGGTATATCTTTCTACCACTATTCTAAATTTCGGTATTGCATTTAAATTCATTTTAATACAGAAAGTTAGATAACTTGCAAAGAAGTTCACTACTTTCAAAATAAATCCTTTCTAAATTTTATAAGAAAACTAAAACCTATTTTGACACGTTTTCAAAACAAAACCAAAATACAAAAACAGTTTCCAAAAGAAAGGAACTACGAGACTCTGATTTCATTCTGCGAATGAATACGTAGGCGCTCGCAAAGCTCGAGTCTGATTTCAAAATACTGTTTTAAACTGAATTTATCCGGAAAGGACTATTCTGAAAACAATTCAAACTACTTGCAAGATATCTAAAATAGGAATTAGGTACATGATCCATTAAGAGACCGAAAGGGCAAATTAGGTGCCTAACACCTTCCCAATTCGTAACGTAGTTCCCGAACCCTAGCAAAGTCAATTTTCAAAATAAATCTCTGGTTTCAAACGTATGAAAGATAATTTGTTTTCGAATTGTCCTTCGTACGATCTTTTGTTTGTTTTCTCGTAAAACAAACTGGCGACTCTACAAATACGTTTTCAAATCAAACCGAGAACGAGGACCTCATTTTCTTCTACGGGTCGCGGGTCCGAATTCTCACAGTGGCGACTCTGCTGGGGACGTTGAGAACTAAGCTCTATTATAATGGATCATATATTTAATTCCTGTTATTTTATTTAGGTCTTGCAAGCCTTAGTTCTAGGATAATATAGAAGCGATCTAGGAGGATACCCTGATGCCTTTATTTGCTAATTATGTGAGGAAAATCTTTTTCATAATTAAAATTGTGTAAATTATCATAACAAACCATAAAGCGTTTATCAATAATGAACCACCAGATTGTTCTTTCGCACGCACTCACATCTTATCATGCATTTTTGCGAGTGTGAATTTACCCTATCAACCTCGGGACCAGAGTCGTGATTAGGCCGCGGATTTGCGGGTCTGCACTAGCCGAAAGCGCCTGGGACCACTCTCCTTGGCCAAGTACTTACCGAGGTATATAGAGTGACGAGAACACTCACGTACCCGGGACGTATATCAAAAGGTCCTTACACGTACCTGCGCTCTTGAGGTATATCGTAAGACCTGCCAAATAGGAGGGAGCCTTAAACCTTACCCTCTTCAACCACGCTTGCATATAGGGGAGTCAGCTTAGAACACAAAGATTTTCTGCATGGTTTTAATGACCAACAGTCGTGAGAATTTAGTGAGTGAAAGCCCTGATTCCATGAACAAAGCAACTCATGAGGAGAGATCTTCCCATATTTTCAAATGATTTTTTCGAAAAAAAACTCTTTTCAAAATGATTTTCAAAACTATAGACGGTCAGGGAACCCATGGAATTCTATTCCTACCCTACCGCTATACAGGACTCTCAAGTTGTCACCGTTGGTCTGTTTTCGATCTCAACTAAAGAAAACTTTTTTGTGTGTTTATTTTCGTCCCGATCGATGTATTTCTGGATAAGGTCCGGCAATTCCTAAATGATTTGTTGTTGTTATTTTCCGGGGGAATGTGTGCGGTCGAATTTGTCCTTTTTTTCGGTGCAGCAGATATTCATCCTGGCCTCTGTGTGGGCTGGAAGAGATAGCACCGGGAGACTCGTCAGACCAGATTCCTCTGAAAACATGGATCAGAATACCTCGAGTCGGAATGTGAACAACCAATTGAACAATGCAGCGGATCCGCCGCCCGGTCCTTTTTACCCAAACCCGGGGATGCCGCAAAATAATACCGTCGGGGGTCAGCCGATACATCACACTCCGTCTTTGAATGTTGATCCAAACCTAGCCAGTTCGAGTGGAAACATGAATGTTCCGTTACCAAATCCCGAAGATATGTATCGGATGTTGATGAATTTGAACCAAAGCATGGCCATGTTATTAAGTGACAATAAAAATACTCGTGCCAAGTTGGACGAGTTGGCTAAAGGGCGCATGACGGAACCGCCAAGAGAAACTCCGGTTATTCTACCACCACCACCGCCACTCTCAGTTCATACCGAAGTACCACCGCCATATGAACAGTTGAACCAACCTAAACCCATGCATGATCCGGTCGGCAACTGGTTACAACAGGACCTAACCAATCAAGCCCCTCCACAAATGCAACCGATCCATGGACCATACCACGATCCGTACTATGACCCAATAAGAAGGCCCATGAGCATCCAAGGGGAGGGTCCCACACCAGTAGAAACTCACCGGGGGGATAGAGACTTGTCTGAGCTTAAGGAGCAATTAAAAGCACTGACCCAGAAAGTAGCTGAGAGTTCGAACGATTTGACCCAGATGCAAAGCTACAACTTATACCCTGAGGCTCATTATCTAGTGGGTTTTAAGATGCCCTCCATTCCAAAATTTACAGGCACTACACCACCAGAACTCCATCTAAAATCCTATGTCCGTTCAATGAGAATTTATGATCTCGGTGAGGCTGAATTAGCCAATTCCTTTCACCTCACTTTGGCAAGACCGGCCCAGAGTTGGTTTTTGAACTTTGAAAAGCACCGTGTCAGATCGTGGTTCGCCATCGTCCAAGAGTTTGTGTCACAATACAAAACTAATGAGGAGCTTAAAGTTACAAGGAAACATCTAGAGATGGCTAAGCAGAAGGAGAATGAGAGTATTAGTGAGTTTGTAACAAGATGGAGGGAACTGGCCGCCCAAATAGTGGAGCGCCTAGATGAAGAGGAACAACTCGGGATGATCGTGAAGAATTTGAAACCAGATATTCGGGCTCAAATGGGACACTAATTCTTTGGTAGGTTCAAAGCCTTACTCCACGTGGGCAACGAAATTGAGGAGGAATTAGCCAAGCAGGCTGAAATCAAAAAATCCGCTTCACAATACAAGAAGGCTTCCACGTCTGCCATCAATCAAGTCACGTCTTCTGGGTCCTATGGTCGGGGGTATTCCGGCAACCCCTTTGGTCAAAACTCTGTGAAAAACATTGGGGATTTGGGATACCGTAATAACAACAACAATAACCTCAGGACATTTGATCAGAATCGCTCACGAGACAGACATTTTTCGCAATTACCAGGACCATTGAGAAAGGTTTTCGAACAATTGAAAGAAGCTGGGATTATGTATCCCATGAATCCGAGGCCATTACCACAACAGATACCACCTCATTGGAACATGAATGAACATTGCGAATATCACCAAGGTTTCGGGCACACCACCGATAGTTGTATGGCCCTGCGGCATGCTATCCAGAACTTAATTGATAGCAAAAGAATTCCTGATCCGTCAGCCCCGAATGTCGCAAGGAATCCCCTTCCTAATCATCGGATCAATGCTATCGAGGAGGATTCAGATCTTCCAGATCATGTACTCTTGATTAAACCCGCCGGGAATACGGAGAATGTTGAAGTATGGAAATTTAGCTGTCCAAAGCCTTCGCCCACAGTTATTCAATATACTCCACCGAGGTCCCAAAAATCCGTTGAAGAAATCGAGGATGGAACATTGTTGGGGTTATCCGTTGATGAAACGTGCACTATGCAGTCACAAGAGATAGTTAGCCCAAAAATTATGGGCTGGATGAAACAAATGCAGTTCATACCAGGTTTTGGGCTTGGTAAACAGAATCAAGGGATCGCCCACTTTCCACAGTTTAAAGGCAACCCGAGGCGACAGGGGCTCGGGTATAACCAAGAAAAAATAATAAAAAGGGACACCCATCCAAGAAAGAATTGCTCACAGATAAACATGATCGCCTTTGACTGGAATACAGTTTCGCAAGTCGATAAGGGGCCGCCTCCAACTCCAGTTGAAACACCTAAAGGGACAAGTGATCCAGTCGCGACATGGGTCCAACAATTGACCCGTTTTGGGAGAGTATACCAACCGCCAAATACCAGGCAACCTACTGATGCCACTCCTCCCAACGAGCCTGCAAAAGATCCGGAAGAAGGGCGTGTTGTTGAACAGTTGAAGAAAACACAAGCCCAAATTTCAATCTGGGGACTTCTGGTGGCATCCAAACCACATCGTATGGCACTAATGAAAATGTTAGATGAATTGGTTGTTCCTCTTGAAGCCACCCCAAATGAGTTAACAGCAATGATCGCTTCAATGGGGGTACAAAAACAAATTCTTGGGTTTTCTGATGAAGATCTATCACCACTGGGTCGGGATCATAACCAAGCTCTGCATATCACCGTTGTTGCTTGTGGGATGTCTATACCGTATGTGCTTGTGGATAACGGTTCTACGATTAACGTATGCCCGTTGAAAACTGCTGTTCGTTTGGGTATTGACTTAACTACATTGGAAGAATCGCCAGTCACGGTTCGAGCATACGACAACACTAAACGAGAGGTATTGGGTTCCGTCATGCTGAGTATGCAGATAGGACCGGCTACATTTACCACCGAATTTCAGGTCATCGATATCCCTTTGAGCTTTAATTTGTTATTGGGACGAGTTTGGTTGCATGAGGTTGGCGCACTGCCTTCTTCCCTTCATTAAAAAATGAAAATACCCTTCAACGGGGATATCATCGTCATCAAGGGAGATCCTGAAAGAGCAATAGTGCCGAAAAACTCGCTGGTATTGGGAATCGGAAGTCAAGATGTCCAACTCGGGGGATTTTCTTACGAGCCGAAGGTACAAACTCTTACCACACAGACTGTGAATTATCTTCCTCCCGATGATATGACAACCATGAATACGCAAGTGATAAAGATGATGAGGAAAATGGAATTTTTACCGGGGATTGGTTTGGGAAAATATCAGGCCGGCATTGCACAAATGATTGAACCATACCAACAACCAAGTCCTCTTGCTGGGTTGGGATGGGAGATGTCAGCCAAATGAAAAGTGCCGTATCCGCTGACAGATCATTAAATGGGTGGTTCGTGAAAGAAGGTGAAGACTTCCCTTACTGCGAATTTCAACAACCATGGGTAAATGAAGAGGGAAAGTGCCAGCCGGGATTAGAAATCTTTTTCAAAGAAGATTTATATGTGAGCGAAGGTTTTACTCATACCTTCTCATCAAAGTTGAAAATAACCAAGCCACCTGCCGAGCCACTGGAAGATGAAGATATGTTGGGTGACATGTTTGAGGTTATGGCAATTGAGGAAGAAGACTATCTCGAGGACCCTGTGCATCTCATACACCCTGCCAAAGGAAAGGAGAAAAAGCAGAGAGGGAGAAACATTGATAGAAATGTACGAAATTTAGAATGTATGCTATCTATGCCAAATGATATTTCTATCAATAAAATTGACAATCTTTCCCCTTACTTTGATTCTTGTGATGTTGAAGTTATGAACGAAAATTTGAATGACGAACAAAGAATACAACCTATTGAAGGGGACACAGTCACAATAAATTTGGGAACAACTAATGACAAAAAAGAGATAAAGATTGGGGCCGAATTAAGCCATGATGAAAAAACAGACTTAGAAAATTTGTTGAAAGAGTTTGTTAATGTTTTCGCTTGGTCATACGCTGATATGCCGGGTTTAGACGCCAACATTGTGATGCATGAAATACACACTAAACCTGAATGCAAACATGTCAAGCAAAAGTTAAGAAAACTAATACCTGAGTGGTCGCTCAAGGTAAAAGAAGAAGTCACAAAACAATTGAATGTCGGATTCATACGGGTCGTTGAATACCCTACTTGGTTGGCCAACATAGTGCCAGTACCAAAAGCTAATGGCAAAGTACGGGTTTGTGTTGATTATCGCAATTTAAATGTTGCATGTCCAAAAGATGATTTTCCACTGCCAAACATTGATCTCATTGTCGACAACACGGCAAATCATGCTTTAAAATCATTCGTCGATGGGTTTGCCGGATATAACCAAATCAAAATGCATCCTGATCATCAGGAAAATACGACCTTTATCACACCATGGGGTACTTATTGCTACACCGTCATGCCATTTGGGTTAAAAAATGCCTGGGCTACATATCAGCGAGCCGCAACTACTCTGTTTCATGATATGATTCATAAGGAAGTAGAAGTGTATGTCGACGACATGATTATCAAATCATTAGACCGGGTGAGTCATGTGGAAACTCTTCGTATCTTCTTTAAGAGACTTATGCAATTCGAAATCGTTTGAATCCTCAAAAATGTGTATTCGGGGTCACCAAAGGCAAAATGCTGGGGTATACAGTCAGCAGAAAGGGAATTGAGGTTGATCCGGCAAAGGTTAAAGCTATTCAAGAAATGCCAGTCCCTAAAACTGAAAAGGAAATTCGGGGTTTCCTCGGGAGGTTACAGTTCATCAGCAGATTTATTTCACAATTGACTCGAACATGTGAACCAATTTTTAAGCTACTCCAAAAGAACTCGGATAGGCAATGGAATGAGCAATGCCAGGAAGCGTTCGATAAGATCAAGCAATATTTGTCTAACCCGCCAGTCCTAGCACCTCCCCAAGTGGGTATTCCATTGATACTATACATGTCAGTCAATGACTCCTCAGTGGGAACAATGTTGGCACAGCATTTGTTGAAAACAAGAACTGAACAGGCAATATACTACCTCAGCAAAAAGCTTTCTCCAGGAGAACAAAATTATACGTCCTTAGAGAAATCATGCGCTGCGTTAGTTTGGGCTACCCAGAAGTTGCGACATTATATGTTGGTATTTTTCGTGATCTTAATCTCTCGTCTAGATCCCTTGCGGTACTTGTTCGAAAAGCCAATGTTAACTAATCGAATGGCTAAATGGATGTTCCTACTTTCAAAATTCGACATTTCTTATGTCACTCAAAAGGCCGTCAAAGGGCAAGTCATAGTAGATCACTTAGCAGGCAATCCGATCATTGATGCCGAGCTACAGGACTTCGAATTTTCCGATGAAAGTATCATGGAGGTTACCAAAGACGATGAATGGAAAATGTATTTTGATGGGGCTTGTAATCGGAATGGGAATGGAATTGGGATCCTGTTAATTTCGCCAGATCAGACACATGCACCTATGTCGTTTCGATTGGAATTTCCTTGTACTAACAATATCGCGGAATACGAAGCTTGTATTGTCGGGTTAGAAATTGCTTTGCAGAAAGGGGTTCGTAAAATTCAAGTGTTTGGGGATTCCGCTCTCATTATTCATCAGATCTTGAAAAAATGGAAGATCAAAGAGGAAAAACTTGTGCCCTTCTTAACCCAACTTGAAGAAACTTCTGAGAAATTTGACTGCATTGAATTCTTCTACATCCCGAGAACACAGAACAATTTTGCTGATGCCTTAGCTACTCTGGCCTCGATGATTGAAATACCGGGGGAGAAAGAAGAAATTCAGATTCAGATTCAAAGACGGATAAATCCGGTGTTTTGCCTATCACTCGAGGTTGAACGTGGAAATGAGATCGATCAGAATGTTTGGTATTACGATATCTGGCAATTACTCAAGCATAATGAATACCTATCAAATGCTGACAAAACCACTCGGGTCACGCTTCGCCGCCTTGCATCCCGATTTATCATTTGCGCGGGAAAATTATACCGAAGAAATGATGACAGCATACACCTTCAATGCCTCGATAAAGAAAAATCTCGAGCAATGATGGAACAAATCCACAGTGGAGAGTGCGGCCCACATATGAGCGGTCATACATTGGCACGAAAGATAGTTCGTCAAGGGTATTATTGGTTGACAATGCAGAAAGATTGTTTTGAATACGTCAAAGGGTGTCACCAATGTCAAATATACGCCAAGGCACAGAAACTCCCACAAAAAGAATTATACCCTATGACATCTCCTTGGCCGTTTTCCATCTGGGGTATTGACATAATCGGTAAGATCTCGCCAAAAGGAAGTAATGGGCATGAATACATCCTAGTAGCTATCGACTATTTCACCAAATGGGTTGAGGCCGAGTCTTACAAGGATTTAAATGCCCGAAAAGTGGCACGATTCATCCGACACAACATCATATGCCGATACGGGGTACCGCGTGAGATAATATCTGATAATGGTATGCATTTTGAGGGCGCAGCCAATGAGATCATGGAAGAATATGGCATCAAACACCACAAATCCTCCCCATACCGCCGACAAACTAATGGGGCCGTTGAGGCTGCTAATAAAAATTTAAAGAATATCATTAGCAAAATGGTTAAATCTGACAGAGATTGGCCCGAAAAGCTCCCATATGCACTTTGGGGATATCGAACTACTGAAAGAGTCTCTACGGGGTCAACACCTTTCTCCCTCACATATGG
Organism: Lonicera japonica; assembly: GCA_021464415.1. NCBI lineage: Eukaryota > Viridiplantae > Streptophyta > Magnoliopsida > Dipsacales > Caprifoliaceae > Lonicera > Lonicera japonica. Next base: position 110,692 of record JAKCWG010000836.1, read on the forward strand.
CATGGAAGCGGTTTTACCAGTAGAAATGGAAATACCCTCTTTACGGGTGGTCCTGGAAAATCAAGTCACCGAGAGTGATTGGGTGAAGGCTCGATATGAGGAGTTGGCAATGATTGATGAAAACCGATTGAAGGCTTCATATCAACATCAAGGGTATCAAAAACGTGTTGTAAAAGCCTTTAATAAAAAGATCCGAGACAGAAGCATTATAATTGGAGACTTAGTACTCAAAGAAATTCGTGAACTAGCTCGAGACCCACCCACGAGGAAAATTCTCACCAAAATGGACAGGCCCTTACATTGTTACTAAAATCCTATCCGGGGGTGCCGTTCTCCTTACCTACATTGATGGCCAAGAATTAAACTTACTAGTCAACCTCGACCGATTGAAGAAATACTACCAGTAAGATTGTATAAATGAACTACGAAGACCTGAGCCCCGAAAAAAAAAAAGAAAAAAAAATCTGGGGAAACGTAGGCAACCTGAATAAAAATATCAGGCCCGGTCTATTCATTGTAATAATATTCATTCATTTGGATGCAAGAAGAAAGAAATTTTCCATACATATATAGTTCTTTCATACAAGATAACATACAAACATAACTACATCAGTCCCTACATACTTTCCCTATATATTTCACCTACCTATCTAACCTCAAAATGCTTTCATAAAGAAGCCACCTACCAAACCTAACCTAACCATCATCAGCATAATACAAGATCCTCTCTCGATCCATGGTCTGATACGAAGCAAGCACTGTCTCATCAGTCATCGGTGAATCTGCAAACCGAAACCACCTCATCATCATAGGCTCATGCTCAATGGTCTGACGAACTCGACGCCAAATGTGTAGCACAATATCAGAATGGGTTACCTGGGTAATGCCAACCTCTCCTCCATGAAATCGCCGAACAAAGTGGGTAGACCAAAGACCTCGTAGGGTCATCTCCAGTCTCGGGGTAATGGGAAGAGCGACCGAAGAAAAATCTCTCAGCGGAAGGGGTATACTCAGGGGTACACCGAACTACCTCGTCAACCGACCGGGAATGTAGAATGACGTCTCCCTCAAACCACGAAACCTAAGGTAGTTTTGCCCGCCCATACTCATGATCAGGGTCCTCATACGCCACCATGGGACGACCCAACGAATCGAAGAAGAAGACTCAGAAAAACGGACAGCCCAATCATATGATGATAGACGATGAATCTGGGCGTAATCAGGACGCTGGAAGAAGTGTCAAGAGTCCCAGGGAAGCCGAGTCTCCAGATACCGAAACCTCTCAGTAACCCACATATACAACAGATATGGGCTACCTCGAAAGTGACTAAGGCGAGACTGAACCACAGCGTCCAAACCATTCAGTGTCTCCGCTAGTAAAATGGGAGTCACCAAATGGCCGCGTCTAGCCTCAGATACAACTCGGATAATCAGAGGGTCTAGTAGAATAGCATCATCGGTAACCAAGAGCATCTGAGAAAAAGCAAAAATCATACAAGCAGAAGTCCGACCTGAATAGTAAGCCGGATCGTCGTCATGATGAAGGAAAAAATCTGCCAAGTGACGCAGATGGAGCCGACCGCCGACTATCATAAGCCGGCACTCACTCTCCCGTAAACCCAGAAACTCTGCCAGCATAACACGAGGGCTCCTAGCATCTCGCAAGGAGGCCAGCGGCCATGAAATATCCTGCCGCATCAGTAATGTGAACTCCTCAATCGTCGGACATAACTCGTCTAACCCGATGCGAAAACAATGGTCCTCGGGATCCCAGAACTCAGCAATACCAAGCAAGAAAGAAAAATTGATGTCATGAGAACACCAGCGGTGAAGATGGCTCAGATCGCCCCAGTTGAGACCACAGTCGGCCTCAGCCAAGGACACGAAATCAGACAACAGGGAGAAAGAAGTGTGGGTATGAAAGGTAGACATGATAAGAGAGAAAGAAGAGCTATAGGATGAATAGTGACATTGGTGATGGAAAAAAAGGGCAAATTCGCGCTCTATTTATAGCACAACTGCACATGCCAACCGCACGGCTGGGCACCAACCGTACGGCAGGCTAGCCAACCATGCGGTTGGATCCCAACCGTACGGCTACCCCGTGCGGGTGGGGCGTGCGGTTGGCTCTCCCCCTTTAGTCAAAATCTTCCTTTTTTCAAAATCTTCTTTACAATACATCATGATACGAATATTGCCAGACTTTGTTCAGGAAGAACGATCCATCATTGCATGCATATAAATTTGATAATTACTTGCCAAAATATGTACTTAACCATTTTTCGCAATTAATCGCATTCTTTCAACGCGTGCCGTTAACTCTTGTATAATTAAAATGGGTAATAATTTCGCCAACACATAATCACTTTTCAATAACGTTTCCATCACACGCAAACATATTTTCAAAACAAAACATACATATTTTATTCATAAATTGAACCAAACACATCGATAAACCAACTTTTTTCCTAAAAACAAACAAACACATTTAAATTAACTACTTAAATTAACTAAGTTTTCAAAACCAAAATGCATCTAAATTAACTACTTAACCCAAAGTGTTTTTTCGAAAAATAAAATCAAAACATCACTCAAAACCACCAAGAACCATCAACGCTGAGGAGAAGGGGGAGGATCCATCGTACGCGGGCGCTTCGCTTCTGTCTCTCCAGCACCCTCCGCTGGACTCGCTGAAACCGCGCGACCCGCGCCTTGAGAAGACGGAGCAAGACGGGAAGTACGTCTCGACTGCTGGACCGACTGAGAAGGAGCCGCCGATCGAGACCGCGAGCGTGACGGATGGTAAGTGGCAGTCTTGTCGCCCGCCAAACGCCTGCTGTACCTCAAATATTAATAACAATATATAGTTCATAGAACTCAAATATTAATAACAATATATAGTTCAAACAATACCCAATAATATTTTTATTTTGAGCAAGCTACCCTTTATATATATATATTTTTTTTTTCAAACAATACTCAATAATAACTTCTTTTTAAAAAAAAAATCAAAACTAAGTGGGGGTACTCGCCCCCAGTTGCCCCTACGTAACTCCGCCAGTGGCTCCGCCCCTACATGTGGTACATGGATATTTAGTCTAAAAATAAATTATTCATTCATAAAAAATGATAGGACAACTAAATTAAAAAGAAAGGGAGATGTGATTCCTCTAAAGCAAGACTACTTCAGTTGGGTTCCGAGTATCGATATCTGATACGTATCATGCACGGATACGTCGTCGATATAGCGGGATATGTACAGGATACATATCGGAGTATTCGATATTTTTGAAATTTTGAATACAGCTGGGATACTTGAGGGATACGGCAAGGATATCTGCGAGATACGACGGGGTAAGTTTTGTAATTTTTTTTATTAGGGTCACTTTAAAATAACAAACAATTCCTTTAATATATAAACCTCCCAAAGAGATTTGAACTTTCCCTTTATAGCTCAGTGAATAAGTCAACATTTTTAACAGAAAATGAAACGATCCACCAAAACACTCTATCATTCATCGACAATCATCATTGTTCGATCTCTATCATTCTTCTGGTTTTTAAGTCAGAATATTATATCTACTTTCAAGTTATTATGCAATTAAATTGCTTAGTTATGTTGTTTGCTTTAGTTTTATGAATATTAATGATATTGTTCATAAATTTATAAAATTCTTATAAGCTAAATAATTAAATATCTATCTTATAAAACACCACCTTTGACCAATTTTTTTTCTAAAAGTATAAGAATCTAATGGTTAAAAACACACATGTTATGTTGTGTATTGGTTCTACACTATTGGATGAATTTTATACACACATTAAGATGTCACATCAAAGTTAAAACACTCACACCAATAATATACACACAATAAACTCTCACATATTAAGAATTTTGTCTACATTAAAAATGCCGTAACTTAAAATAAAAAATTTAAAATATACTAATCAAGATCAATTAAACAAGATCCATCATGAGTATATAATTATGCAAAGAAGAAAAAAGAAAAATTATTGTGTAACATTTAAGGGCGTATGTTATGTGTTTATATATTATTGGTCATCTCAATCTATCATTTTTAGGATTAAGTGGTTGGATTATGATTAAAAAGACTCTTTAAAAAATTAAAAACAAGTTGGTCCAATTCGGCATACTTTTAATTTTTTCAGCATGAAGATATATTAAACTTACGTTTCAATTGTTTATAACGTTAGATTAGACTAGACATTGAGTTCAAAATAGACTAATTGATTTTGTTAATTTAAATTCATCACACATTATTTTTTTTAACGTTATGTGGTTGAATTATGATTAAAAGACTCTTTAAAAAAATTAAAACAAGTCTATCCAATCTGGTATACTTTTAGTTTTTTGAGCATGCAGATATATTGAACTTACGTTTTAATTATTCACAACGTTGGATTAGACTAGACTGATTGATTTTGTCAATTTAAATTCATCACACGTCAATTGAGTGGATTGTTTAATTTTAGTTTTGTTCTAATAATGTATCTTTTTGTTATTATGCTTTTACTTCAATGATCTTTGTATCAATTGCAACGAGTACACAAGGAATTTCTGCTCAGTAATTAGAAAGAAAGAAGAATCCGAATATATATGACCTTTAGAGAAAATAATAATCCACCTCGCTTTTTCTCAGGTGCTGTTGCATTCAATTGAGCTAATTCCAGAAGTACGTAAGGCTGCCAAATTAGGAAAAAACAAGTTATATATTTTCCACATATACAAAAAAATAAAATAAAGATATAAGATATACAAAAAAATTGAAGATACAAGATATACAAAAAATAATGAAGATAAAAAAAAATGCAAAGCTTTTATATCCAAAAGCAAGCAAAATAGTACGGTATATTATACTAAGGTTTATAAAATTAACCGAAAAGCCGCGCGCTGAACCAAGTCTTTTTTATGCTTCTTTGTACTCAAAGAAGCATGGTAAATTAGTGATTGACTTAATTGAAAATCCACCTGGAGAATTGTACTTTTATATATAATCATTTCTATTAGATTAAAAATGCTTATAATAAATTTAATCTTTTTAATCAATAAAAAAAATATTACCTGCGAAAATCTGATGTCAATGGACCTTTTCATCTAATAATTTGCCTACCATTATTTGAAGGTAGCTTGTTAATAGTAAATTTGAGTATTTGTAAATCTAGATTCTAACTTTCTACTTTTTATTGAATAATACTGCCCATATAAAATATTATATTATAAATATATAATCAAAAAGCCTGGAAAAATTGAATAAGAGGGCAACTACAATGCAGAAAAAATAACTTCTAAAAGTGAAATAATTACCAAATATCCATAAACAATATATATTTCATTCTCAATGGATGTGAGCAACAATTTTTTGTGGCAAAAACAAAATTTTGTACTCATAGTTCTAACATCAATCCTGCAATTAAGAAAGAGATCAACAGAAAGAAACACATACTCAAATTCCCAAACAACATGCGAACCATTTCATTTCTTCCTCGTATGTTTCTCGGCCAATCCATGAAGCATATATATATATATGGGCTCAATGAAGCGGTTTCATTTAAATTTCATTTGTTCCACTATTTTCAAGGCGTTTGCCAAATCTGTTGGAAAAAGAAAGTTCCTTAATTAAATAAATTATTTAAGCCAAAAAAATTTAAAATAAAAATAAATATATACTGCTTACCTTTACAACAAAACATTTTCCATGACTTGTAGTAAATCAAGTTTCTTTAAGGCATTCTATCAAACACTTTGTGAGCATCCAAATAGTCCCCATCTACTACAAACGAATTAGGTTTAGTAATCAAGGAACCTTAATATGTACTTTTATTTCAACATAAAAGTGAAAAACATACAAGATACAAATAGGATTGAAAATCGAACACTACGGGTCCGTTTGATAACAACATGGAAAATGAAAATAAAAACACTTGATTTAGTAAGAAGTAGAAAAATAAGTTGAGAGCATCTTATTTCTTGCGATAAGATGCCCCCATTTCATGCTTATTTTATATGTCCTCCGTTCTTCATATTTTTTTTTGGAAAATTTTTCTTCCTTAATCACCAAAGAAAATTTCTTCATGGAAAAAGTCACGAAGTAAGAAGATATCTCACCGCATGTCTCAACTTATTTTTCAGCTTCTCACAAAAATCAGTTTTTTTCATGTTGTTATCAAACGGAGCCTTTAAAGGGCATTAGGAAAGCAATTTTCTATAGCAAAAGCACACATATATTGACTCTCTACACTGTACATAAAGGTGTGGGTGATGAAAAGGGAAAAAGAATGGAGCCTTATTGAGTAATTGGAAACTAACTGCACAATCGATCGTCAAAAAATTGAAAATTCAAAAATTAAAGGAGCTTTATTAGATAGAGAGCATGAAACGGCAATAAAAAACAATGGAAAGAGTCTTTATATTGAAATAAATATTACCGCTTCCTCCGTATTACTATTATGTAATAGTTACACCCATTTAAGAAATATATGGTCATATATTCATATTAATTACGTCCATTGTTTTTGTAGAGCCAAAAAATATACATGAACCCTAAAATCCCATTCTCAAATTTAAACAAACAATAGAAAATATTAGTGATTAAGGCACAAACAACTAAGCATAGAGATTAGGGCTCAGCTAGCTTTGAAAGAAGAAATTTCTAAGTGTGCCATACCAACACGTTTTAAGCCAACAATTTCTTTTCTTCTTTTATTATTATTTTAATTCTCTCTCTATCTCTCTCTCTCCGCTGCAAGGAAGGCCAACAGCCTAAACTAGATTATATTATCATGGCCCCCTCAATGCTCATTTCTATCCAAACAATTTTTTATATTAGAAAAGAAAAAATGGAAAAAAGTGCTCCAATGGTCATTTCTATAGCTATTTTTAAATGAGGTGGAAAGTGAGTTATATAGGGAATTTCTATAAGTATTTCTACATGTAGAAATAGTGATAGGAATTTTTTATCTGACAAGTAAGGAAGAAATTATATACCATTGGAGACCATTTTTTTTTATCCTTTTCTACCCATATAAATATATTGCCAATTAGATATAAAAAAAAATTGCAAGGTCCATGACACATAGGATAGAAATACACCCATATTCATCCACTTTCTGATTTAATTTTTTGATAAAATTAGGTGGGGATGATCTCCGCATCCCCACCAATTTTTACCAAAAAAACCAATCATTTACCTGCTCGAAAAAGGAAATAAATTCTTTAGTGAAGAGAATGAAACCATTTTTGGAATGTGACTGTATATATATATATATATTATACAGCCCCTTCTCCTAAGGACCAATCATTTTAAATGGAGTAAATAGATGAATTTTCTGATGAAACTTTGTGAAGATGATTTATATGATTAGCAGATCATTTCTACCAAATTGTATTGAAAAATTCAACCGCAATGAGTGTTAACTAAACATCCAAATTTCAACTGCTTGAATTTTTAGATAAAATCTGATGGCGACGATTTATAAATCATTGACATCATTTTAACCAAATTTCATAAAAAAATTCATTTGTTTACCCCCTCAAAATAGTTGGTCTATTTAAAGACCAAAGGGTATTGATAGTGTAGATATACACACATATATATCACATATCTATGTATATATATCATACCCGATCTAAAAAAGATGATCCTTAATTCAGGAAAAACCAAGGACCATCCATTTTGAAGAATAAACGGTTGTTGATTTTTTCAGGAAACTTGGTGAAGATGATAACTACAATGAGTAAATCATCTCCATAAAATTTCTTCAAAAACTTAAAATTAGAAATATATGTAATAAAAAGGTGAAATAAATATTTAATTTTATCCATTAAAATTTTATACGATCGTATAATTAAATAAAATATAGTTTCAACTTGATATTCAAACTTAAAAGGCAGTATTCCTAATCTTCTTGCCTTGGTCATTGGGCATTGACCAAGTGGCTCATAGCTTGGATCTCAAACAAAATCAACCCCCAACCACCCATAAACACCAATTAACTCTCAGAAATAACTTAAAATTATAAAAGTCATCACATATCTTAAATATCAAGTGTCTACTCAGAGGCAAAATATTTGATTATAATAAGAGTGTCACTAACGGCACCATAAAAAAATTCAGTCTTATTTGAAATAATATATATATATATATATATATATATTTTAATGTATTTTACTTCTTTTAAGGCACCAATTTTTAAAGTGATATGTAGTGTATATTTGAAAAATCCTTAAAAAGATGTAATTTTTGTATATTACTTCTTTTGTTGCAAACTTACAACGTTACGTGCGAGTTTCTTAAAAAGATGTAATTTTTGATTTTATCTCAAAAATGACCCATGATGTTCTGAACGGCTGAACCACTTATATAGAATAGTGAGCTGGGATTTGTTTCGACTTTAACTTTTAGAGTGATTCTATTACTCCAGAGAAGTTGAATATGTGTTATTCATCGATCGATATGTTGAAATTAGTGTCGTGTATTTTTTTTTCATAGAGGATACATATTGGACTTTTAAAATACATTCTCTTGCGTGCTCTTGGATTGCATAACCTCAAGTTTGGCCCAAATCTCTCGCTCATCTCTAAAGTTTAATTTTTAGTTCAAGTATCCTTATATAAAATTTCTAATTTTGGTTGAAACAACCTTAAATTTTTCTAATTTTGGTTTATGCATCTTTAAAACTTTTTATTTTCGGTTGAAACATACTTAAGGTTTCTAATTTTGGTTAAAGCATCCAAAAATGCCCCATAAAAGAGTGGCTCGTGACAATCACGCACGTTTTCCATCCATCTTTTTAATGGGGCATCCAGTTTTGGACAAGCGAGGAAAAATTGGAAACTTTAAAGATTCTTTAACTGAAAATTAAACTTTAGGAACGAGTGAGAGATTGAGGTCAAACTTTAGGGATCATTCTTATTAATTACCCATATTTTTCACATATATAGTAGTTATTCATGGAGAACCTAGTACAGATATTGCTTGTGGGTACAACTATACTAGAAGCATCAGATTTCTTCCGATTCAAATCATTAGGGAATTCAACAAATTCTCCTTACAACTTAAATTCAAGTTGAAGGAGTGGAAAATTATGAAATGGGCAAAACCTAGACTAATTAAACAAGGAATAAACACTCTAGACAAAAAAAAAAAGACAACTCACAATTTTGTTGAACAATAGTTTGCCTTTTGCAATTACAAAGAAACCCAGTTCTAAGGAGGAAATTGCAAGAAAGAAAATAAATTCAAAATAATTGCCAAAAATAGAAAATCGTAGAGATCATGGGATCCTATGGTGTTGATGCCAAGAATCATGCAGGATTTAATGGAGGTCAAATTTAACCTTCCTAATTCAGCTTATTTCCAAATTGAATCTTGTCACAGATAGTAAATTTGCCGATTCAAATGCCTAAATTGTGAAATTTGACCAAAAAATTGCGTGCATCCCTACAAAATTAGCTTTGATGGGGAAAAAGCCTAATTGGAAGTCCATTAACTGGCATCGGAAGCGGGTCATATGCAATTTTTTCATTTGGAATTAGTTTTTCCCATCTGAATTTTGTTACTAACCTATGCATAAAGGTTAGTACTTCCAAACGAGCAAACTCGCTTCCTGGGCACATCCTTGGTCCTCCTCCAAATGGTACAAAAGTGAACGGTATCGGCCCTTTTCCTTCGAACCTTGACGGATCGAACTTCTCTGGATTTGGAAAGTATTTTGGATCTTTATGCGTTGTATGTATAGTCCAAAAAACCTGATAATAAAATAAATTTTATGAATGATTAATATTTGGCAATTATAAAAAATTAATGCTAAATGACCCAAGAAAAAAAATATTCCCAATATCCGGGCCCTAGCCCGTGTGGTAATTCACTGGTAAATGCATCCAAACCATTCATCACTTTATGTCAATCTCCTATATTTTTGTGCATGTGTGGTTCAAATTCATTTAGGCTACAACATTTGGGATAATTTTGGGCATAAATTATTTCTCCATACTTTTTTTAGTAAATCAGGTTTTCGAGGAGAAGGCAAATCAGTACCCTTTTACAACTTTCAACATACTAACCAACTGATTATATAGAAAGTATACCTTCCATCCCTTGGGAATTGAGAAGTTCCTGTAAGTAAAATTGCTTATAGCTTCTTTGAAATTTCCAGTAGCAGGAGGCACAAGTCTCAAAACTTCATTTATAACGTTACGAGAATACTTCATCTTTTGCATATCTTCCCAGCTCAACAACTCTTTTGACCCTTTCGATTTTGCAATCTTGAGTTGTTCTATTAATCAAGATAAACATTTTTTAGGAAAAATAAGACTTGAAAAATCTTAAAAGCAAGTGTACAGACTAGACTGAAAACAACGAAATTAGTCAAGTGGAGATATATATATAGAGAGAGGGGGTCCATTTTTGGTACGGACCAATCCTTACAAATTGGTCCTTTTACGACAGTTTTCCATTATAAAAACATTTGGGGGTATTTTTTATGACGCAAAACCGTAATGAAAAGGATCAATCTGTACCGACTCGTCCGCACCTAAAATTTCCCGTATATATGGATGCCCAAATATATATTTATTTAGGGGCTTTTAGGATTTGGTCCCCATTTAAAAAGAAGAAAAAGAATAAAGAGTTAGTGTACCGCATCCTACAAACGTTCAAAGATAAGGACCTGCCCTAATTTTTCTATTAAATTATTTATGTATTTATTTCATTCTTAGAAATCTTCACTTACCTTCAAGGACTTTGGCATAGACATCAGGATGATCCGCAAGAAAATAGATGACAAAGGTCATTAGGATGGTTATAGTTTCATTGCTCGCAAACAATATACCCAAGATAAGGATAGGGATCTCTATTTCCGTTAAAAACTTGCCTTCCTCATCAGTCCATATAAGCATTTTTGATAACAAGTCATGCGGACATTCCACATCTTTCTTCTCGGACAAATCTTTTCTCCTCTGCTTGATAATCGGCAAAAGCTCTTTTTTAATCAAATTTGCAGCCTTTATAGCACGATTAAAAGCGGTGCCTGGAAAATTTATGGGCACCGAAAATAGCCCCCTGGTTACAAGCTTGAAACTGTTAGCAATCCTGGCGATGAGCTGAGGATCTTCAACACTCACGAATAGATGACAAGCCAGAGAGAAGGCCAAGTTTTGTGATAGAGGGACAATTTTAACTTCTCTACTAGGAGTACTGCATTCTCTCTCGATGTAATTCCTTGCTGTATAATCCATCATAGGTACGTACTTTTGGAGTGCTTCGGGCTTGACAAACTGGGGAAGAATCTTGTGTGTTTTATTAGCAGTAATCAATGGGGATGGGCTGGGGGAGAAAATAATTTTCACAGAATTGTGTGGGAGACACGTAACTAGGAGCTTGTTTTCGTTAGAGAACAAGAACTTGTTGCCCGCAGGGCCACAAAAGACGGCCATTGTATCACCCCCGATAGACGTTTTAAATATCTCCGGGGAATATTTTTTCATTCTTTCATTGATGAATCTCTCCGGGTGACCAGCCCGGCCAGTGCTGATGAATTGGAGTGTTTCTCCGATGACTGGCCATCCAATTTTGCCCGGTGGAAGTTTTGTTTTGTTGCTTTTGGTTTTGTAGATGAAAAATAAAATGAGAAAGGATGGTATAAAGAGGAGTCCTATAAGAAGAGATGAGAGGAAGAGATCCATTGGAGCTAGTTATGGTTCTTATAAATTTTCTCTCTTTTCTTGTTAGAACATGAAGATGGTGTGCTATACTAGGTTCAGATGTGTTGTATTATATAGACAAATGAAAGAAATACTTTTGAAAATCTAATCTTAATGGACCTTTATTTTCATCTAATAATTTGTCCACCATTAATTGAATGTAGCCTGTTAATAGTAAAATTAAGTATTTGTAGATCTAGATTCTGACTTAATTTCTACTTTTACTGAATAATATAGAGAAATATATATTGCTTACCTTTACAACATACCATTTTCCATGACTTGTAGTAAATCAAGTTTCTTTAAGGCATTCTATCAAACACTTTGTAAGCATTGAAAACAGTCCCCATATACTACAAACGAATTAGGTTTAGTAATCAAGGCACCTTAATATGTACTGTTATTTCAATATAAAAGTGAAAAACATACAAGATACAAATAGGATATGAAATCGAACACTACGGGTCCGTTTGATAACAACATGGAAAAGAAAAATAAAAACACTTGATTTGATAAGAAGTTGAAAAATAAGTTGAGGGCATACGATAAGATGCCCCCATTTCTTGCTTATTTTATGAGTATATGTCATCCGTCCTTCATAATTTTTTTTGGAAAATTTTTCTTCTTCAACCTCTACATATCCCTGCATGTGACCTATGGATATTATGTTCAAATATTGGATTTTTCGTTTGAAAAAGTGACGGGGACGTTTAAGTTAAAAAGAAAGTAAGACGTAACTTAAATTTTAAATATTAAAATGAGACGGATCTAATTTTAAAGACTGAAATGAGAAAGCTAAGAAATTTTAAACAGATGACTTTTGTAATTTAGTATTAAACTTTCTGTTTTTTAAAAAAATGTATAGCTCCACCCCTACATGTGGCAAATGAATATTTATTACAAAAATAGATTTATTTATTTTTTTGTTTTAAAACATAACGTGACATCTCAATTAAATAGAAAAAAAAAAGCAATTCAAACTTTGAATACCAAAATAAAATAAATGAAATTTTAAAGACCAAAATGATAATGAAAGCAAAGTTTATGCAGATAAAATGTGAATTATCCATTTGTCGCATGAAGGTGATTAGTTGACAACCACAAGTTGTGGTCGAGTGGCTAACCATCTCAGGTTCGAGTTTTGGGATCGACTGGGAGCTCTCCAGGTCGATTCTTGACAACAGTAAATCAGTCTGTCGCGTGAGCGAAAATTAATCGAAGTGCGCAAAAATTAGTCCAGACATTCCGTAAAACAATGCCCCCGAACCAAAAAAAAAAAAGAAGGGGATTAGTTGGTTGGTTTAACTTTATTTAGACGAATTTTTCTCCCTGACAATTTGTGAAAGTGCGACTTCAAAATGGCTCAATAAATGCCAACGCTAGGTAGGTCGGCAGGGTCAGTGATCACCCATTTGTACTTTCAGTTTGAATGCATATCATTTTTGATTCCTTTTTTTTTCGGACATTTGTGGATGTATGAGCCTATCAGTTTGACTCTTGGTGAGAAATCAAATTTGAGATAACGTGCTAAATTATTCAATTCCATGTATTCGTTTAATTTGAGGCAACTCTATGATATTATGCATATTATTCTTATTTAAAATTAAGTATTGTATGTGCTGAAAGATACGGTAATATAAAACTAATAATAAGGAAATAATTGTAAAAATTTTAATATTTTAAAATTATTTTTATCGACTAATGTTTTTAATAATTATAAGATATGTATAAATTAATAATATTAACATACACTTACTTAAAAACACAACATATGAAAACTAAAAGCATGAAAATTCTACGGTCAACATGGCTTTCTAAGTTTTTGTAGTGTTTTGTTTGGCTGCTTTTGCGGTTTTTTTTTATGTTCAAAGTAAAATGGACAAAGTAAAAGATACTAATAATATAAAAATATTAAGATTGGAAAAAAAATGTGTGTGACAACAATTCAAAATATACATAAAAAAAACTACATATTCAAAAAGTCACACAACAAAATTGCAAAATCATGAATTAAAAATTTTTATCACCGGGATGGCAATAGGCTGGATTTTAATAAACCCACATAAATGATCTATTATAGATAGAGATGGTTTGGTAATCTGAACTCGAGCCACCTAATGAATCTCCGACCAAACCCAACTGAGGTGGATGTTACAATTAAATCCAAATCCATCTTACAACCTCATTAGGGTTGGGTTAGACTCTTTTACCATCCCTAATCATTCACCATTATATTCAAAATTTTAAATTCGATTTCTAAAAGGAGTTACTTGTCATGTTGGCAATAAAATGGAAAATAATTAGTACAACAATATTATATATTTTTGAAATTTTAATTTTAAACATATAATATCATTCTTAGTAACATTGTATAAAAAAGAAATATATATTTTTTTAAAAACTATTTAAGTTTGTAAAATATTAAACAAATTTTTATTTTTTTATTTTTAAACTAACGGAAGAATTTGGCCGCATCTAGGTTTGACATTAATTTAAATTGATAGTAAGTAATTTGAATGCAAGTTAAATGAAGAAAAAGTGGGTTACAATAGTTTTTCATGAATCTTAGTTTTAAACATAATTTTATAGTCATGATTAATCTTATTTTATAGATCTCGATAAGTGTATTTAAAGTTAATGCATTTTAAATTTTAAAAAGAAGCTGATGATCGAAAAAAGTGAAGGCAAATTCGTGGAATATGGGAAAAAAGTTATTAATTTCTTTGATTTGATGTTTTAACACATCTAATGGCCCAAAAATTGTTAATTTCTTTGATTTGATTTTTTGTGTCGCCATGCGGTTCAACACGGAAATACCTAGTTATATAAATTAGATTCCAATCCATTTTATATATAGACAGAAAATCTATGTGAGCTGGGGCAGAGAGAAAGGCAAACTAATTAGCATTTATATCTAGTGGGGTAAAAAGAAACTAAGAGGATGTCCAACAATACTCTCTTACTACATACAACCTATGTTATGCTTGAGTACGTAAAACTTGTCGCATTATAATTTTAACAAAAAACTGGCCGTACGAATATATATATATATATATATGTATCTAAAAACTATAGAAAATCATAGCATAATAATTTCATATATATATGGGTAACGCAATGGGGGGTATGTATTTCCCACTAAAACTTATGGTGGATAACTCTTTATTTTAACGCGTTTTTGTTGTATTTAAGGAAAATAATTCTTGAAATGTTACTTTACGAACTATATCACGGATGTTGAATATGATACTCACTTGATATTATTACTAATTTGTAGTATAACTTATTATGATATATATACACACATCCTATTAGACCTGTCAAATAACTACAATAATCTATAATTAACTACTATTTATATTTTTCAATAGAAGAAAATGAATTTCCTAGAACATTGCCATCACAATATAACGCCACTACATGTGATTATTGTAATGAAATTTGGCTTCAATTGATTTAATATGAAAGTGTCTCTAAATGTTATTGTGGAATGCAATAATACTTTTATACAATGCCAAGTATTCACACCTGAAACAGACACTTATGAGACATATAAATTATGTCTCCTAAGAGTTGATGGCGCCTAAAATCTAAGGCGACATAAGAATAATACAAATGTCACCTAAGATCTGGCCACTTAGGCGACATACCAAATTGAGTATGTCGCTTAAGTCGTTTACTGAGGAGACATAGTCTATTTCCTATGTTGCCTAAGTCAACCACTTAAGCGACATACTCAATTTGGTATGTCGCCTAAGTGTTTGAATTAGGAGACATAAAAAGTAGAGTATGTCTCCTAAGTGGTCCACTTAGAAGATATACTCTATATCTTATGTCTCCTAAGTCAACCACTTAAGCGACATTATCTATTTGGTATATCACCTAAGTGGTAATTTTAAGAGACATACTGATGAAAGTATGTTGCCTAAGTGTATTTGGTTAAAAGTTTTTGATCACCACTTAATCGACATACTTTCATTTGTATGTCTCCTAAGAGGTTCTAGACAGACTGTATTATTGTACAGCCACACCTTCACTTTTATACAAATCAACCTGCATTATAAATTCGATACTAATTCATTCACACAAAATCTTTTCTACAAATCAACCTGCATTATAAATTTGATACCAATTCATTCACACACAATGCTGAAACTGAAATTACAATTCAAATAGAAAGAATTGAATTCCACATCAAACAAAATTCATAAATATCAAGCCACAAAATATGCAACCATGTACAAGCATACATATAAATTGATATACAAGCACAAACAGCTGTGGTGGTCGCGTTGCTGTCCATAGTAGAACAGGCAGAGAGCAACAGTGGCAATGTTGGCGAGTCCTGCAATGACGACAACGAAGCAGCGGGCAGGGTGTTCTACAATGCCAACAATCGCTCTTTGATCTATTGGCGAGTGATAGGCATAGCACTAGTCCTAATCTGAGGCATCATAACTTGAAACAAATTACTAAATTAAATGGTCAAATTATTTAATTATTTAAGTTGATATACGTATCATTAATTAATAATAATAATAATAATAATAATAATAATAACAACAATAAAAAAAAACCTCTGTAAAGACAGATTGCACAAACCAATGTTTAAAGTCAAAACAAACATATCTATAAACCCAACTCGAGTATGAAGTTTGTTTCAAATGCACCTATTTGCATTATGTTATAATATACACTTTTTTTCAAAAGAAGACAAAAGTAAATTGGCAAAGAAAGCTCCCAGATATTATATTATAATACCCATCTTTGACCATGCAAGTACTTGGGAGATAGTGGCTCAATGATAGACAAAACATTAACCTATTAAAATCAAAACACAAAATTAAAAAAACATATCACAATGGAATCATATTTGATTGAAGAACTGGCCCTAAGAAATAAAATAAATTGGCCCACTAAAATTTGTTTAGAATAGCATGTGCCTAATTTTTTTATTAAAAGGCAAAAGGAAAATGTGAAGAATCTCCTTAGTCCTGGGAAAACAACAACAAACAAACAGAGCATCAAAGTTATTATAATTAATGAAAAAAATTTAACTAACATAAAATAGGAACATCAACCATTTCATGAACTTTTTAACAATAGTGAGCCAATCTATACTGTTTAACAATGATTAATAAAACGAACATCAACCATTTTATGAACTTTTTAACAATAGTGAGCCAATCTATACTGTTTAACAATGAGTAATAAAACGAAGAAGGGATCTTCACTTGAAACAATTAGCATTACATAGTGGGTCTCATCTGAAAATAGGCGAAAAACTGAGCTGGTACATAACACCCTAATTGGTGAATAATGAACTTTAAAATAACAATGGAGGACCTATAATGGGGAATCCTCCTTGCGAAAGTGAGTCCTCGTCTTTATAACAATGGAGGGCCTATAATCATGGTCAAGGTGAAAGAAGTGAAATTGCTAACTTTTGCCATTGTCAAAGTTTAATAATGGAGGACCTATAATACCTTATATTATTTCCCTGTTAAACAATTGCTGTGAGAAGAGCAATATAGCCGTGATATATACACACACTCCCTCTACTAGAATATTGCTAGTCTTAAGGTATCCTATGATGGATTGCTTTTGATACAAATACTCTCTTTTTGTTCAATGATTCAAAAACATTACCATTTAATGTTAAATATGCTAAAATACACCTAAATATCTAAAAATGTAACAATAAGTGGCTGATTATATCCTTCCTAAAATAAAATTAAGCCTTATCCAATCTTAAATATAGAAACGGTCAATTAATCAAATTTATAATTATCTGCTAGATACACTACATTACTCAATTTACAAAACAAATTAAAACTAAAATTAAAAAAAATAATAAGTTCAAGATCTAAAAAGATAAATACAACTTCAATGTAAATCGAGCAAAAAAGCTGAAAATTTGGAGGTTTGACCAGATCTAGAGCTCCTTTGCACAAAAATCGAGCAACTGAATGAGAGTGAGAGAGGGAGATTAGAGAGAAAGAGAGGACATACCTTTTATGGAGTTGGAAGGAGGAGTTTTCTGACGGATCAATGGTCAGAGATCGAACACTACGGGTGTGTGGGACCTTTTGTCAGTATGTCAAAACAACTGCAAAAGTTTAACAGAAGAAGAAAAAAAAAATATTGGAGAACCAATATCTCTACCTGATCACTAGAACAATCAATAGTAGTTTGAGTAAACGAAGATGATACTTGATGCATCACGATCGAACTGTCTTTCTTGGCAACCACCATGAAGGTTTGTAGGCTAGGCTTTTTGATGGCTTCTGGGGTATAGCGTGAAGACTGACAATCCACCCATAACGGAACTTGGGAAAAAGCAAACCTAAGAAGAGACAGTTTAAGCAATAGTGCTTCTTTCATCAGCAAAAAAACGACAGGAATATGAAAACATATACATCGTAAAACCAAAACAATAAGAAATCCCTAATTTATCCCACAAGAAGTAAGAATGTAAAATACTTTCTTTTTCTCTTTTTCTTAGTCTCTCTTTCAATTGGAAAAATCAGAAAAGCTACGCGATAGCATGCGAAACTAAATTTTCACGTCAGTTAAACAAAGGTGCAATGAAAAATACCCAAAACATGAGCTTCTGCCAAGGTGAGACAAATAAACTTCCCTCCAGATTTTAGAACTCTCTTTGCCTGATAATACACAACACAAAAGTTGAATCCAGCTTCAGATTTCAACTCTTTATAGCTCAGTGAAGTCAATTTTTTAAGAACACACAACTGGATACAATTTGAAAATTTTACTCGAACTTAAGTCCAAGATACCTCAGATAAATATTGACTCCCTAAGCTTTCGACTGAGTTCTGGCTCCATCAATGCATCTAATCCTCCTTTGTCAACAACGGCATCAAACGTGCCATCTACAAACTGAAAAGACAAAAAAATAAAAAATGAGAGAGAGAATGGGAATAAGGGGGAAATGGGGAGAACTTCAAAAGTTGAAATACTGGGCTTTGGAAGCCTAAAATGAATACGGTGGGCCTACAACAATGAAGCATCATTTTTAGTCCCAGGAGATGTTCGATTCATAGTATATAACATCTTTGTAATTTTGGTATTAAGTTGGGGGACTTCCTTTTGTGCTTATCTATCGGGTTTGACTTGGTGGCTCCAAATATTCCAAACTTTTACATCAAAAACTGGACTTCCGAGATTCATTATCGAGTTTTTTTTCCCCAAGTATTACTCCCAGAAGATATAGTAATGTATTAGCTTTATTTTTTGGTATGGAACCAAGAAAGCTCTCAACGTCAATTTCTTGAAACTTGTGATGCCTAAAAACCAAGGTTTGATGTCTTTCCTTTTTCCCAGAAGCACCTTTAATGGTAAGTGTTTGGCAAAGACCCATAGAAAGCCCCAAGGGCTCATATTCTATTTTTATACAAAGGGGGGGAAAAGATCACCAAGCACTGAAAGAAATTTGGGGGAGAGAAAAAAAAAATAGATCATCAACGCTAAAAGCATACGCCCTCAGATTGGTGTAACCCGAACCAGCACAGCGGAATCAACTACAAAGAGGAAATAACCCAGACTGTTGTGCCCATGGTTGTTGACAATGAGAGCTACCCTAGCTTCAGCTACTAATATTAGTTCCTCTAATGTCAGCTAATAAAGGTAACTGAAGTTAAAGGCCTCCATTATTAAATCTCATCATCCCACCTCAAGCAGTTATGTTCTCATCAAGAAAATCATCAGTGTTAAAGATTGATCAGACCTTGAAGAGGAGGGAGGGATACACCTAAGTCACTTACCTAACTTACACTGAAACTGTTTAAAAAGACGATCAAAGCAACAACCACGGAAAATTCTAGGAAGCTCAGTGGCCTCTTGGGAGTGTAATCATACATTATCACTGAAAGCTGCAACTTCAATTTAATAATGATATTGAGGGGAGTTATGGTAAAGAGTATACCATTGCTATGCACTGCCAAACCACTGTTTAAGAAATGCCGTATGGCGTTGACCTTTGGGTTATGGATTGGTAAAAGCTTCCCAAGAAGAAGAAGATGAAGAAAAAAGGCCACCGGAAGATGTTCAAACTTCAAACTAAGTGATCTTCCACTGGACATTCAAAAACACATCATCCCCGAAAAAGAAAAATAATGTCCTGAAATTTCGGAACAAAACATTATCGAGGGGTTGAGTTACCTATAACAGCATCTCTAACTGAAGTTGATTCCAAACAATTCTCTAGACATCCAATCGTAAGCGTAATATGAAAGAGTGGCTGAACTATAAACTAGATAGTAGACACATTAAAATTTCAATTTTTCATACAATGTTGCCTGTAGGACTACTGTTTTTTTGGGTAAAATTTGAATATCATTGCTGAAAAAAATAAATCAATACAGCCTAACTACAACTGCTCTCTATACAACAAAATCTATACACAAAGAAAGAAAGCAAAGAAAAGACAGCGCTCACTATACAAGCAATTTATCGTCTCTTAGATTCCATTCCCTGCAAATAAATCAGTTCTCATAATTTCTAGCATATTTCCAGTCCCAAGTTGCTTCTCTTATGATTCCTTCAACTTGTTAACAAAGCTCCAAGCTTGTTTGTACAGGTGAGACCTAATGTCCGAACCTCCTTCAGCAATTAGAACTGGCTTGGGAATAATAGGCAGGAACGAATGGTTTCAATTGGACATATTTACAAATTACAATTCATCAATTTCAGAGTTCTAAAAGCCTCATCTAGCCAAACTCCATTTATAAGGCTGAAGAAAATTTAGCAAATGATCCGCTTAAAGAGCTTAGAACGTGCCTTAGAAATTTCCTAACATAGAAGGATGTAAAGAGAGTGGAAAAGATGACTAAAGGTTTCTCTCCAACAGGGAGAAGTTTGGATCACGGGTCTCCAACCCTCTAGGCTAAGAAAACATGTAAACGAAAAGGATTTGGGAACTGATCTGATAAGAGTACGTTTCCCTCCATACAAGAAAAGATAGAATTTCTAACCCTCTAATCAACATGTTATCTAGACTTTCCCAGCCTAGTATCCTGTTCATTTGTTATTCTCTGTCTTTTTGCACCCAGAACCTAAAAAGGTATACTACTGATAAACATTTTAAAGTAAGATCTATAAAAGTTTATTCAGTCACCTTAATATGGACAAAATTTAAAAGATGAATGAAAGAAACACCCATTAGAGAGCAATTAACTTGATTAAACAACAAAATAACTTAGGTGAACTGTTTCACATCATCCTCGGAACTCACTTTTCTTTCTCAGAGTCGCAATGCATCCACGGGTTGAACTAGGGATTTTCCTAAATGAGGTAATTTGTACTAATACTTTTTTCCCCAAAACTGGAGGAGAAAATATTTTTCTCCCAAAATCCAACATTACTTGAAATTTCATCTTTTCTTGTCTTCTTAGTCTTACTAATTACAAAACAAAGTTACTATTTTAACCTCATTCATCATATCCTTGTTCATCAAGAACAAGATAATCACTACAGTTAACTATTTTGGTTAAACATAATAGAAAAATAGGTGACCTCATAAATTTGAAGTACTATTCCCACTAAGATCTGCATGTCATCCTACTCAAAATCCATATTTTGCTCTCAGAATTTCAATATATGCCCTTGTTGGTATTACCTTCAACCTAAACCATGACATCCCTTCTCGGTAATGTGATCACTCCTCTAAGAAATCATTTCATTACATTGTTTGTCGGTGGCATTTGTTTTGTTGTCAAAATCAAAATACTTAATCTGAAGTCTAAAGACTAAGCCTCCAAAAAAAAAAATTGTTTCTTGTCCAAATGTAATACCTGAATAGAGGTTAAACATATTGCTTTGACCATTTTTCCCTCTTTTTATCTTTAAAAGGTTAGTTGATGATAAAATGGGTAGTAAAGTATAAAACAATTCAGACTTCAGTAATCACATTAAGACGTAAGAGATCGTTCTTAAGGATTCAGAGGCATATTAAGAGGTTGCATCTGAATTTTCAACACCTCAACTCACCTCTGAAGGCTGAATTTTGGGCTGATAAACTTAAGATGTGCAAAACAAACACACCCTCAATGAATTGAAGAATATTGGTACTATTGATTCAATCTACAATAACTATATAACTATATATATATGTTTTATTGCTTTTACAAGTTTGCAATTTCCAGTATTACATACAAATCATATATATTTGACTCAGTTTGTTTATGCAAACCTGCATACTAGTCATGTCCATTACTCGCCACCTCATACCAGGCCGCAACCGCCCATTTCGCCTCAACATTTCCGAGATTACAACTTTGGAGAAATCAATATTGGTGATATCGCGAAACCCGGCGTCGTACAGGTGTTCAGAGAGCCGAGAATTGCCGCAACCGGGGACCAAGATCTGCGCCGAAGAAGCAGCTTCCGCTTCTCCGGCAGCGGCGGAGGAGGAGGATTCCGGTGGTTCATCGGTGGAGAGGTGGGAGAGAAGGGGGGGCGGAGTTGAGACCAATCGGCGTAGCACTCGAAGGAGTCGTCGGTACCTCGGATGCTGAAGAATTTGTCCCAGTTGTCTTTGCTGGTGAAGTCTCCTAAGGTGTTGAGCAGCTCTTCTTGTTGCTGTTGCTCCTTCTTCCCCATTTTCTTCTTCTGCTTCTCTCACTCCCTGTATTTCTCTTTTGTTTTGTTCTACTATAGCTAGGGTTTTTCCTTTGGAAGGGTTTACCTCGGGGAGGGTGTGATTGTGTGACATGCCAAGTAAGTCCAATAGTGTTTTTTTATTTTTGCATTTTTATTCTGTGTGTTAATATTATTTTATAATATTTTTATATTTATTGATAATATATTTGTATTTGTGTAGAATAATAGAAATGATGGTTTTTAATGGTAATTTTTATTTTTTTATTTTTTTCTTATTTTGTCCCTTATTTAATGAAGAGAGGGAATTAATGGGTATAACAACAATCAATAAAAATTTGTCATGTCACATAGAGAATTTCTATCACTTGTAGAAATTGTGATAGAAATTTTCAATCCTATTAGACTTCCACCTAGGATAGAAATGGAGATAGAAATGTCCACTGGAAAAGATTTTTTCTATTATTCATTTCTATCATAGAAATTTGCTTGTGTAGAAATACCATTGGAGATGCCTAAGTGGCATTGAGAAAGAGCCCCATTTTAAAATTTAATTAAATATATTTTTTCATATTTTCTTATTTATTATAAATATTTTTATTATTATTTGATATTAAGTAAGTATTTAGTAACACATTTTTTTTTTGTATGAGCTAAATTTATATAAGTATACTTGCCACTCATTAGGTGAGTTTTATTTGAAAAACACTCAAGTAATTTATTACCTAATATTATGCGACTTTTTACAAATAAACTCTCCCTAAATAAGGCGAGTGCGTATCACTATACTCACTTCTCATTAGGTGAATCTTAGGGGAGTTCGTGATTAGAAATTTATCGTAGAGGTGTTTTTAACGAGGAGAGTGTTTGTAACAAATATGGCGATTATAAATAACATCGCCCAAGAAATGGATTTTTGAAATTTTTTAGAATATTAGTAAAGGCACCTTCAATTTTCAGTCTACACACCCGTTATTAAAAAATAACAAGGGTGCTTGAATTAACAATCTCTATTCCTTTAATCCTCTTTTTTTCAATCCAATTATAAATACAAAAACCATTTTCTTGTTTATTTCTTTCCAAATGCCTTTATTTCCTTCTACTAGAGAAAATTGAATATCACATTATTGCTGTAACAACATTAAAATAAATGTCATCAAAAGAGTATCCAAGTATAAAATGAAAATCCATCTACAACTCAAAGGAAAAATGTTTCAATAAAAGTCTATATTTATCAAATTATATTTATTGAATGTAAATATTAGGCTGAGAAATCGTTATTTTTAAAATATAAAAAGATATATATATATATACATTGAGTTAAAAATTAAGTAGCTAGTTAAGGCACCCTAGCCATTTTTTAATAATGGGTGTGTAGACTATAAATTATGGGTGCCTTTACTGACAACCAATTTTTTATTCTATACAACAATAATTAAATAGACTTCATAATATATTACTATTTGAATTAATTGTATTTTAAAAATATAGTGCCAATTTTTTTTATACCAAATCTTTAGCATTAAATTGGATTTTTCTAATATCATTCTCATCATATTCGGAAATAGATTTAGGAGTAACTTTACCCTTTTCATCGGTTTTGGTAATTTCATAGGGTCCAATGAGTGTAACTTTTCATTATTCAAAATCACTAGCTTGAAGAAAAGTACACATACGACTTTTCCAATAACTATAATTTTTGTCATCAAATAGAGGTGGTCTAGTGGTGGAAGAACCTTCGTTAATTCCGTTTTCTTGATAGATAAACATGATCGTAAACTCTCAGATTCTAAAATCAAAACAAGAGTACAACCTCTGATACCAATTGTAGGTCGAAAAATACCCTAGAGGGGGGTGAATATGGTTTTTAAAACTTAATCGGATTTTTAAAAATGATTTAAAAATATTTGATGTCTATATTTATCAAGCAATCAAGAACAAAGTTAATTTCAAACACAATGAATAAATAGCACAATATAATAGAGCAAGAGATAGAAAGATTGAACCGATCGAAGTCGAAGATTTTTTGTCCACACGGTTCGGCTTGTTCCCCTACTCCGCGCTCGGTTAGTTTCCCGAGAATTTTCACTATAACCGATCTCCTTCCGGGTGAATATCAAACCTCTACAAGTGTATTCTTATCACACACTCTCATAAGTATTGAAAACACATTCAATACTTTCACAAGAAATCCCTCTTGCTAATCTATGAGATACACCTCTCACAATTATGATTCAAAATTAGTTTTGGCGACAAACACCAATATACAATATCTCTCTTGTATATGACAAAATACAAATGAAGCTCACACTAAGAGATATCAAAATTAATCAAAGTATATAACTCAAAAATGAAAGAATGATCAATGAAATGAATTGAATACTTGAATAACTTTGTATATATGTAAAATGAGTTTGTAGAATGATTCAAGTGTGTTATAACATGTCTAGGACCTCATATTTATAGTTTGCAAAACCATATGGTCGTTGGGGATGATTAAGAAAGGTTTTGGCTCCAAGGTATACATTTTCAAACTTTCTAACAGCTAGTTTTGACAAAATTCAAATTTATTTTGTTAATTTCTCCCAATTTAACCGTTGGATCATGCTCAAATTTTAGTCAAAATTTCTAGAAGATGGTGTATAACTTCTGTAAAAATTTCAAAATGATCGGAGTCCGGGAAGGCCTCCATTTCATCGTTAGATTAAAACTGGGCAAAAATTGAGCGAATTTTATATGTAAAATAAAAATATTTTTGCAATTTAGCAATTTAGTTCCAAATAAAATTCTAATGATTTTTGAACCTCAAAGATATGTTTCTAAGATACCTATTTTTATTATAGCTTAAAATATGATCATTTAAAATTAATATGAATTTATTTTGAAACTCAGTTTTTGTAAAATGATGTTTTTCAAATAAATTCAATTTCAAGCTAGTTTGAATCAATCTTTAAAAGATGTATGAATATGTTTGAGCTATAGGGATTTGATCAATAAAGTAACTTTACATAAAATTTAAGCACTCACTCAATTTAATGATAATTCGAGTTTTCGTGATGCTTGATTTTCTTGTGCGTATCTTTACTTGTTTGATGTTCTTGATCCTTTCTTGGTTTTGATAACTTGTAGAACATGTGGAGATCATTCTTGTGCATATTTTCACTTGCTTGATGATTTAGATCTTTTCTTAGCTTTGCATAGTACATGTATATCACTTGAGTTCATTTCTTGTGAGTAGAGGCGTTTGTAAATAACACTTTAATAACTTATTGTAATTATCAAAATAAGATTAATTGACTTTATGGTCAACATACACAATTATATTACCAAATAAACATAGAAATGCGTTAAAAACACTACATCACATGTGATATAAATAAATTTATAAAAAATACTATTGGAGATGGCCTAAAGAGCAATAGCTCTCGGGATGTTTTCGGTTTCAATTAGGATAAAAAGTTAGGAAACTCATATTCAAATCGAATTTGAAAGTTCGGTTTCGATTTTTAAATTTTCCAAACTTAAATCTGAACCAAACTTTTCGGTTCAGTTTGGGTTTGGTTTCATATTTTTTTTAAAAAAAACTAAATATATTGTCAAATAACATTTATTTTTGTTAGAAAAATACATATTTTGGATTGTAAAAATATTAACTTTTTTCAATTATAATATAACTTCAATATTTATTATAGACTAAATAGTCGATTTCTCACTAGACTTTATAAATTTTAGGAATATTAAATTTTAGATATTGAAGTAATTTTATTTTCGAGTCACATATTCAATAATTCGGTTTAGTTCAGTTTTACAATGTTACACCCCAAACACGAACCAAACATATTCGGTTTTGTCTTGGTTTCTTTGCTTCGGTTTCGTCTTTTTTTAGTTTGATTTTTTATGGATCAGTTCGGCTCGGTATGGTTCAGTCGTTCAGTTTTCGGGTTCTCTACAACACCCCTACTCGCGTCTAATAAAAATATCAAATAAAATTTAAAACATCAAATTGAATAATTTATGGGATTATTCAATCTAATGTTATATGGGATAAACTGTATTTTATTTTATATGTAGTTGAGACAAACATGAGATTAAAATATTTAATTATATTCCCCCTCTTTATTTGGCATATCAAACCTAGCCTTAGTGCATTATGTTATTATATTAATAATACATATCCTTACAACACAACCATATATAAAATAAGTTAATTTTACTTTAGGGAGAATTGTGAAACAATTGCAAAGGATGAGATTGAGCGTGTTTGGCTAAATCCCTTACTTGACTGAAAATATGAATGGACTGGCCTTCTATCCATATACTGATAATAATATGGAGGAAATTCTCCTTTTCCTCCGTAATTCTCCTAAATATCATTATTGCTAGAGTTATTAACTATGCCTTGTCTTCTCTCCACAACATTTTCTCTTCTTTCTTCTTGCAATCCAAACGCATGTTGTTTGTATCCCTCTCATTTATGCTTTGAATGTATCTCTTCTGTTAACTCTCATTCTTGAACAAGTATTATGTATATATATATATATATGTGTATGTGTGTGTGCACGCGTGCGCGTATGTTCTCTTGCTACTATAGATAACTACTTTATTAATTTATTTATTTTTATCTTATTGTGATATGATATCTAGTTTTATTGTGTGCTTGAACAAGTAGCACACTAGCATTTTAAGATCTATAGCACACTAACCTTTCTAATCTCATTTATGTATAAACCAACCTTATAAGAGATAGCATTAAACCTATGTTTATAGTGAGTAATTTGCATGATGGATGAAAGGTCATCTTCTGAAAAATGTGTACAAATATAAAAATTATTTTATTTGAAAATAATCAGGTGTCTAAGTTCTTCTTTAATTAAAGTGATATAATTTCAAAAGTGATTTTGATAAAAAATTATTTGAGCAATTTTCCAACTACTCAAATATCAATTAACTTTGATAATTAGATCCCAATCGCTCACACACATTTTTATTCACTTGAATATTTTTCAAACTCTTGAACGTGTTGAGATGAAGCTCTTGAATATTGTTTTTTATGGCCAACTAGGATGTCATGTCATCTTAAAAAATCCACCTCACTTTGAATAGCTCTTAGTAAGTCCTTGCGGCATTCTTGAATCTAATACTTTATTAACAAAAATATTCACACAACTATATAATATATAGTTTATAAATGTTAGATTAATCAATTGAATTTAATAATCAAAATCAAATAATCAATATAAATCATATTTATTTATATTTATTCTAAATTTACAAATTTATAAGTTTTCGAATTAATTATATTTTATTGAAAAGAAGGTGAATATTACCTTATTGGATTTTAAATCTTGAAAATTGAAAATTGCTAAAGGGTTATTTTTGTTCATAACAATGTGGAGTTGGGAAGAAATATGTTATGGCTAAAAATTTTGTATCATGTATTTTTTGGCTAAATTCATATATATTAAAGATTTATCACCTAATATCCCAAATATTTAAGTATAATTATGTCACTATAAATCTATAATAACAAAAATGCAATCATCAGCCTACCAATTAATAGTAGCCATGCTTACTAAAAGAATATAATTTTTAAAATCAATGTATTTCATCATTGTTTCAATAAAACCTAAATTAATCTATTTTATTAGTTTTTCGTTATTGTAATATTAAAAGAAATGTACCATTGTATTAATCAAACTAAATTGATTAAATGCGATGAAGAAATGTACCATTTTATTAGTTCATCTTGCTTACCTGAGGAGTTTTAATGTTTTTTTCGTTGGTTTTAGCTCCAATAAAGATAAAATGAGGAAGCAAAGAGTGAATAAATGGTCGTAGTCTATTTGTATAGATCATATATTGGCAAAAACATGTTTAATAATAATAATAAAAAATTTAACTTCAGTGCAGCGGTGGAGCCATGAATTTTATTTAGGGAGGGCTAAAAAAAAAATTTTGTTCAGGAATTTTCTAAGCTAATATTGAATCAACCACAATAACCAAAAAATAAATATATTAATCTTAATATTAACTTAACAAATAATAATCTAATAAGCAAATCAACCTCAATAACAAAATTTACTATCAATATTTAACAATCTAATAAACAAATTAATATTAATAAATAATAACCAACAAACAAATATATTAATAAACACTTAAAAGCAAATATTAACATAAATATCAATATTTAACAATCTAAGAAGCAAATCAACATTAATAAATAATAACCAACAAATAAATATGTTAATAATTTAACACGCAAATCAATATTAAAATACTTAAATTTTAATATTCAACTTTTTTTTTTAAAAAAAAAAAATGGGTATGAGATTATAAGAAGGCCCATAATCTTTATCCACTCCTATCTTATAAAGCTCATCGCACAAAGGCCCCTTTGCTCTCACTCACCAGTTTTTCTTTTATTACATTATCAACCCCTAACTTTTTAAGCTATTGCAAACAAACCCCCATACTCAATAAAATTTTTGAAAAAGTCCAAGTGGGGCCCTCTACATGGCTCCACCCCTGCTTCAGTAGATATTATACTATTTTTTGCAACTTTTGTTAAAGCCATTGCACCATTTTGACAATTTACTTAGTTATTTAATGTAACTGGGCCCTTTTATTTAAAAATATAAAAGTTACTAACCAGATCGAGTATAAGTGAAAAATCACCCAATAGCATAAGATGGTTTATTATTGGATAAAATAATTTAGCAGAACGACCCGTTGACCCGATAAACTGGCCACCGAAGGTTAAAAAATCATTAACCACCCGATAAATCTGCCTCTATGTGGGTCGGCTTGGGCCAGGCTGTACGATCTGAATCTAAACCTAAGGCTCAAACCCACAACTTATACCAATTGATAGAAGTACTAAAAAGTTACCGGGATTTGAATTATTTACCATTTTTTCTAATCGAAAAATTTTAAGAAAAGAATAAGAAATTGAGAGAGAAATTAAGGGGGGTGTATTCAATTAGGATTTTAAAAGACTGTTTTGGGATAAATAAGTCTTGTGGTATTCAATTAAGACTTTTAAATAATCTAAATAAGTCTTGTGGTATTCAATCAGGACTATTCGAATATTTTAAAGAGGGTGTTCAAATCTAGTGGTATTCAATCAGGACTTTAAACAAATAACAAAAAGTCTTTTGATATTCAAAAACTTGCTAATTTTAATGGATTTTTTTAAAATTAGGAATTTGTGTGACTTTTTAGTGGAAAGTATAAATACCAAACCCTATAAAGAATAACACCCTAACCCATGAGACTTTTCACGTGAGACTTTTGTTTTGTGCTAGAGATTTATCAATTCTCTCATCTCTCTTATTTACATTTAGCTCTTCTTTTCACCCATTTCCCTTCTTAACTTCACCAATGCTTCTATTTAAAAGTGGGTATGTATATATCATCTATCTCTTTATATCTATATATATACATATATGTATGTATGTATGTGTTCATTTTCATATTCTTTGAGATTTGAACTATTTTTATGTATTTCAATTTATTTTTTCCCTTTAGTGCCTTCTTGCCATTGAAGAATGGGGCCCTTCAATTGAACCCCATTTTAAAAATTGCTTGCATAATTTTATTAATATTTTAAATAAATTTCATTGATGGGCATAAACACCAAAATCGGCACTCTCTGCCTTTCACAAGAATCATAATGTTTATTAACTTTTTTTTCGTTTCTTTTATTAAAAAATGGTAGCAGGTTTTATAGAACCTTTGGTAAGAAAAAATTCCACCATCATTTGGAAAGCTTGGATTGTAGAGGCTGATGCTGGAGAATTCGTGCATCATTGAACTAAATATTACTCATCATAAAATCCAAACATACAAAATCAATGTGGTCCTTTCAAATCTTATAAATTCTAATGATATAATCTTTAAAATCCAAACATAAAAAATCTTGAGTATAAAAAATCTTTAAAAAAAATCTTATAAGTCATTACATTTTTAAATAGTCTTTTAAAATCCACTGAACTAAATTATCCATAAACAATCTTTTAAAATCTCAATTGAATACACCGCAAAGCAATAAAATGAAGGCGGCAAGCAAAAGGAAAAATACCGGAAACTCCTTGCAGGCATGACCTGTTCCCAAGTTTGGTGAAGAAGAATGAGGAGGAGGAGGAGGGGAAGATGTAACTACCGGTAGAGCCTGCAAACCGGTCAGTTTGTTTAGTTAGTTACAAATATATTTTGCCCCCTTTTCTATTTTTGAGTTTGTTTAAAAAAGGAGTAGCAGCAGTATTATTTGGGTATTTTCTTAAGTGAAGCAAAATCTCTTTAATCAATCAATTC
Organism: Lonicera japonica; assembly: GCA_021464415.1. Taxonomy (NCBI): domain Eukaryota; kingdom Viridiplantae; phylum Streptophyta; class Magnoliopsida; order Dipsacales; family Caprifoliaceae; genus Lonicera; species Lonicera japonica. Next base: position 141,347 of record JAKCWG010000836.1, read on the forward strand.
TTCAATCCACTCTCATCTCTCTCTCTCTCTACTTGTTCTTCTTGAAGAATAATCAATCAATAATGGCTGTAAGTAATTTACTTCGATCTGTTCTGTATCTATTATAATCTATATTCTCTTCAATTCAAATGATATGATAGTATTCGCTCCAACTTTCGGAAGTAATTCCTGTTTCTTCCTGTGGATGTAGATGCTGTTTTAATAATGATTGTCGTATTGGGGGATGCATTTCTTAATGTTTGGGAGTTGATTTAATGTGTTAGGTTTTCATCCATCCCTTAATTTCTTACTGTTTATATTTGTTAGTGTAGTTAAAACCTAGGGTTCTTGGTTGTTAATCTTTATTGTTTTCAATTAATTTCTGTTTCTTAATGTTTGGATTGGGTGATCAGAAAGTTAGAAACGTTTTTCTGTATTTCGTTTACTAGGGTTCTAGATTGAATATATAATCTCGTCATCAGATTTGGTGTTTTGGGTTGCTTATTTCAAGTTAATTTTAGAAAATCATAATCAATTTCCTACCCAAAACAAACAATATTCAATATGAATTTGCTTCTTTTTCTCATGCTTTCTTGTCTTTTGAACATCTGTCTATTCAATTGCATACATGAATGGCTTTCACACTTTCTGTTTTTCCTCTCGAGTTCCTTTCCGTTTTCATAATGTTTGATTAATATATTCATTCACTGATCAAGAATGCAGTATTTTTTTGGGTACTATTTTTAATCTTATTCCTTCGAGTTGATTTAACGTGTTAAGTTTTCACCCCTTCTTTACTGGTTTATATCAATTAGTATTAATCGAGTTAGAATCTTGGTTCTTGGGTGTTATTGTGTTAATATTGATTGTTTTTGAATTAGTTTCTGTTTCTTAATGATTAGATTGGGTTTAGAAAGTTAGAGACGATTCTATATTTTTTTTAGTATAGTTGGAATTAGGATTGGTTTGTTTATTTGTTACTTCATCTCTCCTCAGAGACTGCAAATCTGGGACATGCCCAGAATTCTACATTGTCCATCTGTATTTATATTTGATTGCATTGATTTTCTGAAGAATCGTTGCCATGCTATAACTTGGTTTTTGTATTCAATGAAAAAGAGAACAAATTGCTGTGGAAGTAAGTTGTGGCACAGAATTGGAAATTGATTCATTGTAACATTTATGTAATCAAGCACCAAAAAAGGTGAAAAGTACATATCTTGGCCGCTCTCCAATTGTCCTGGACTGCAAAATGATTGAATGTACCAATATGATCTCACAATTTGAAATGCATTCAGATTTGCACATTTCAAAATTGTATGTTTTTTATCTGTTTGGTTGGTTGTAAGCATGAGAAGTAATTCCTCATAAAGGGGATATAGGTCATCAAACACGTCTTCTGGCCGAGACTAAAAAACACACTCTGCTATAGTACTCTCAATCTTTTATGTGTCTCCCTCTATAAAACGCAATCTGCACAGCATCCAATGCCCACGTATAAAGATAAATTGGAAATTTGTGATTTGTGATTTGTGTTAGTTGTGAGTTATGGTATATGACCATTTGAGATGCTGTTCTCTTTGACTTATCAAGTACTTTCGACATTTTCAGGCAATTAAATATCTTGTCAAATGCACACTGACTTCACACCTACAAACACTACCAAAGAGTTGTCTACAACTTTATAAAGCTTTAAGAGTATGCTTGGTTTTGTTTATTTTCCACGAGAGAAATACCCAAGATCCCATATTTTCCAGCTGTTGTGGTGCTTGATTATAGTGGTTTTTAAGGACATAATCAAGCACCGCAGGAGATGAAATATATGGAGTCCAGGGCATATTCCATGGAAAACAAGTGTAATCCAGACACGCCCTTAATGTCTTTATTTGGCATCAAAGGAAATTGTGCTACGTGTTTTGAATGGCCCGGTCAGTAACCTTTCTGCTGCCAAGAGATTATATGTGCCAATATGCTATTCACAATTGAAGTGCATTGAGGGTTTCACAGTTTGAGAAAACATAAAATCATCAGGTGAGTAGGATTTTTGGACTTCGTGTTTCAACATGCAAATATACTGATGTACATAAAAAACTAATAAAATTGAGTTGTTTCATTGTTGATTCTTTTTTGAGCTGCAATTGAAGTTGACAAACTTTGTTTACCCATTTGTTTCGTCTAGTTGTAACCCATTCTAAAGGCACTATCAACCCTTTAAAAAGATCAAATCTTGCATCTCAGTCCTTGAAAAGATATGTTGCATCTGGACCCTTGAAAAAGCATTTTGCATCTCAACCATCCAATCTTTTATCCTTTTGACATTTTTAGGATTCAAAAACCATTCTCTCTTGTTAGATATATATATATATATATGTATATACAGAAGTACTCTTCTTATTCTTGTAACAGGAGAAGCAGAACAAGGGGCAGGGACCAACGCGTGGCAGCTTCGAAATTGAAAAAGATGAGGGATCAACATCAACAACACCACCAAAAAGTCCGACGCTTCAAGAACTTTTTAACAGGTCTACTAGGCAGGGGACAAAGAACAGTGAAGAAGCGTCATCATCATCTTTGAGGATTCCACAGGGTCATTCTGCTGATTCTCCCACTTTGGAACTATATCACATAGCTATGGGTCAAAGGTCTTCCCGGTTGAGGTACATTAATGCCGAGGGTGAACTTGTAAGTTTCTCTCTCTCTCTCTCTATATATATATATATATGTATACACACATATATTATCTTTAATTGTTGGGAATATATGTGACTTGTCATCAAATCTTTTAAATTATGGCTTGAATTGAACTTGAAGGACCATTACATTCCGACAAAAGCTGATTTGCAATCTCCTCAAAGGTTAGAACTATTGTGTGAGAGACTACGAGAGATTGATTTGATTTCTGGGTCTCCTCGTGAAACTGGTGGTGAAATCCGACGTGGAAACCGTTTCTCCAAGGTAGGTCTCGGTTAATTCCATCAGTTGAACTGATTGATTCGTTTCTTCTGTGCTTAGTTGTTACAGTTTATGGGAAATAAAATAAAATATAAGAAATTATAATGTAAACTCAGTGATTGATTTCCTCTTGTTCAAATTACAAAATATAAGAAATTATGTCCCTGAACATTCATTGCATCATGTACGCGGAAAAATTATTATTTTTGCCTTGTCCACAAATTTTGTATATGTGGAATGTATATAACGGCATTTTTTTTTCCGGATTTGGCAGACTAACCTCCTTCTGGAATTAGCTCAATTGAATGCAGCAGCCGCACCAGCACCAACACCAGCACCAGTACCTGAGAAAAAGCGAAGTGGAATATTATTTTCTTTAAAGGTATGTATATATCTGGATTCTTCTTTCTTTCTGCTTATTGAGCAGAGATTCCTTGTGTACTCTTTCAATTGATACAAAGGTCATTTAAGTAAGAGAACAATAACAAAAAGATAAAATTTTAGAACAAAGCTAAAATTGTATTGATATTTTGATCATTTCATCTGAAAATCAGAATGTCGGGCATCATTTTCATGTTTGATGTTTGGAAATAATCAAAGAAGAGTGAGAGAAGAGAGAAAGCTTCAGTCATTGCACTAAAACAATAATATCTTATAATAAGAAACATATTGCAATAAAATAGTATAACAGAAATACTAGAATAGCCATCTCTCCATGTCTTGGTGCTCTCAAAGTCAATTTATTTCGGGTAAATTTGTTATCAGTAGCATAAAATGCTGAACAAGTTCAATGCTAAGCCTTCAATATAACTTTTATATGTTTTATTAGGACGGCTGTTTTAGCTTTCTATGGGGAAGAAAACAAGCTGATAAAGCAGAGCTTGAGGATGAACTTCCAGACATGCAGATTTCCTCCCCGAAGATGGTAAATGTAAGATGGTCCCACTAGCATTTAATCGAAAGGCACTATCAACCCTTGAAAAAAGGATCACATCTTGCATCTCAACCGTCCAATCTTTTATATCCTTTCTACATTTTAAGAATTCAAAAACCATTCTTCCTTATTATATACGTTAATATGTATGTATTTGTAATCTTTTTATTCATGTAATAGCAGAAGCAGAACAAGGATAAAGGACCAATGCATGGTAGCCTGGAAATTGAAAAAGATAAGGGATCAACATCAACAATGACACCTAAAAGTCCAACTCTGCAGGAACTTTTTAACAGGTCTAGTAGGATTCCACAGGGTCATTCTGCGGATTCACCCACTTTGGAACTATATCACACAGCTATGGGTCAAAGGCCTTCCCGGTTGAGGTACATTAATGCCAAGGGTAAACTTGTAAGTTTCTCTCTCTCTCTCTCTCTATATATATATACACATATTATCTTTAATTGTTGGGAACATATGTGGCTTGTCATCAAATCTTTTAAACTATGGCTTGAATTGAATTTGAAGGACCATTACATTCCGACAAAAGCTGATTTGAAATCTCCTCGAAGGCTGGAACTATTGTGTGAGAGACTAAGAGAGATTGATTTGATTTCTGGATCTCCTCGTGAAACTGGTGGTGATATCCGACGTGGAAATAATTTCTCAAAGGTAGGTCTATCTATCTCTGTTAATTCCATCAGTTGAACTATTTTGCCTTGTCTGAGACTTTTATATATGTGGAAAATGTTTATAACGTGTTATCTTTTTCTTTCTGATTTGGCAGCCTAACCTCCTTCAGGAACTAGCCCAACTGAATGCAGCAACAGCACCTGAGAAAAAGCGAAGTGGAATATTATTTTTTCTAAAGGTATGTATGCATCTGTATTCTTCTTTCTTTCTACGTACGTGCTGAAACATAGATTCCCTGTGTACTTGTTGTAATTTATATAAAGGTCATTGTAGCAACACAATAATGATAAAATAAAAAAACTCACCCAAAATGCGATCCATATCTTGATCATTTAATTTAACAATTAGAACGTCTAGAATGGGTGGGCATCATTTACAAGTTTGATGTTTGGAAATAATCAAAGAAGATTGAGAGAAGGGAGAGTTTTTGGTATAAATATTACGAACAGCTGTATATATACGTACAAGCAGAAAAGGATTATTACGAATAACTTTTTCTTATTTCCTACAAGAACTTCCAAAGGTACATACAATAGCAATATTATGAAGGTTATTCTACTATAAGTTCATCGCCGAGTTGTATAGGTCTCTGTTTCACTTTTATCCGTTCTTTTCTTTTCTGCTTTCTTTTCTCCAGGGTGGCTGCTTTAGCTTTCTATGGGGAAGAGAACGAGCTGATAAAGCAGGACTTGAGGATGACATGCAGATTTCCTCCCCAAAGATGGTAAAAATAAGAAGGGCTCACTAGTATTTATAATATATACATATTGGAGTCCGTTTTATTTGATGGTTTGAAAGTGTGTATAATCAATGTGTTTGCTTTCTCATGTGGCTGGCAGACTGAAAACCCACTGTCCGATCGACCGAGTGACAGACTAAGACTGTCTCCTCCTTCCAATAAGCCTGTGTCTCCTCCTCCTTCAGATTCTCAGGTGCAACGCATTCCATAGGTATAATTAATAAAATAAAGTTCATTCTCTAAAAGACAAAATGTTGATAGTCCCTCCTCCTCCTCAGCTAATTAACAGTCTGTGTTTGACTTTCTCTGTTTTTTTAAGAATGCATTAACCTCATCATAGACAATGGTCCAAAACAAACTTGGTTCCCTATCTTGAGTCTTGGTATGTTGATTATGTTATGACAAGGAAAGTGGGCTCGTAATTTGGATTCCCAAGAACTATTGGACTCTTCATTTGGGACGGAGTAAAAAATAGAAATTAAAGAATAAAATCCATTCAAAATGTGATTGATGTGTTATTGATCGTTTTATCTTGCAATTAGAACATACTGTAGCCCTTCTGAGTGTGGGTCATTTCACATTCGGAAAAGTATTGTTTGTCTTATTGTAAAACAATTGAGAGAGAGGTTATTATAGGCCTTGCACTTTGCGGAATTACTTGTGTTTGTAGTAAAAGTGAATGTTATACTGCCAACACTAGTGCATACATATAATTTGACATAATTTTGAATAAAAATTAGTGACCAAATTGAATGCTGAAGAGGTGCAAATGCTTGACCCCTCAATAAATTTTTTAATATATATATTTTTTTATTTTCAGGCCTGCTCGTGCTTTCCCTTTCATCTATGGGCCAGAAGCGAAACAGATTGATTTCTCTTGGAGTACATACATACATGGATGAATGGATAACTGTTTGAATATACACACTGCAATATATCGTATACTGTACAGAGCTCAGAAGGCTGTTTTAGGTGATGTACAGAGAGTGAAACTTCATAGTAAGCACCCACATTCTTTTTTACACTTGCACGCATTCAAGCATATAGATAGTAAAAATAGTGGAGAAGGAAACATTGAAGTTTTGATGAGTAAATTGTTAGATACATATTCTTTTGTGAGATAGCAATGAAAGAAAGCCATTCATTCCCTTTCGTTTTACCTTTAGCTCTGTTAGAATCTCTTTGATGGGACAACAAGAAAGAAAAACATATTCTTGGATGGATTGCCATATATATATGCAATTCATGTGCCTTTTGAAGAGGTTGATGGGATCAATTAATAGTGCTTTTGAAAGTTTAGGGAGGAGGAAACCTTTTTTTGAGCGAAAAGAAAAAGAAAATGATTTCCAGTTATTGCCTGTACCGATTGTTGTGTCATTGTGTTGGAGTGGCAATTGCTATATCTTCATCTCTTACAAATCACTACTAAATAGAACCCTTAATTTGGGAAATCCCAGAATGAAAAGTTTTTATTTTCTGTGATCTTGAGAAATAAAGAGGGGAATTGGAACTCAGGTGGCCTAACTAATAATTACCTCTGAGTCCTCATTTCCAAAAGGTGTTACTGATTATTAGTACTTTTTTGAGATAATGGAGTGTAGGGGCTCCTCTCAAAATCTCTACCGTCTTAAACATATTGCTTCTACCCAATACATATAGAGCTTCCTTTATAATAAGTTTTAGTCGCGAGGACATTTTGCAGCATGTGTGTTTCATAAGGACAATATCATTTTTTTTGTCAAGGTCAATTATACCCTCATAAAACATTTTTTTAATTCCTCCTCACCCTTTTGGTCACTAGACCTTAACAACCACCAGGGCTGGAGCTCTAGTGGTGGTCCGGCAGTTGGGTGGCGGCAGTTAAGTCATTTCATCAAGTAGGTTTCCTTTTTTTCTTCTTTTTCTTAGATACAAGTGATGATAGTCATTGAGCATTGGGCTCCCAATTGATGTTTGTGTATCTTATGTTTTAACCTGTGAATCATTTAACTTGTTATGTTGTTGCAGAGTGATTTGGTACTGTTGGGCAGGAAATTTTTTTTTTCTTTCAATATCTGATGTTAATTTGACTGCAATAGATACTAACGGAAGATTAAATTTAAGTAATTCGAATCTAATTCAATTCAAGTTCAGTTTTAAGAATTTGAATCCAATCCACTTTCAGGCACTTACAAAATCAAATCCAAATGAATGTAGGTCTAATCGGTTTCCATATAATTTGTATTCTGTTATATATATATATATGTTGGTCCGGTACCTATTTCGACCCAATAGTCCATTCCAATTCTGTATCTAAAATGTATATGGAATATTAAGAATTAATACTTCTAAAAGATGTAAAATACATGCGTAGTTAGCGTGAGACAATTGGATTGGATCCGTTTTAAACCGATTTCAAAGTTTCTAAAACTGGAATTGATCAAACCATTTTTTGTTAAAAGAAGAGAGATCCAATTCTATTAAGACATCGATCAAATCTAGTAAAATAGATGGGATTTATTGTCACTTTTGTCATTTTGGATTGTGAGTGGATTCAAGACTATTGTTTACATCGGCTTCTTTTTCGTAGAAAAAGTTGAATATCTTCACAATAAGAAACAGAACACAAGTGATCATTTGATGATTTACAAATGGGTAGTAGCTAGTTCATACTAAAACCAAGAAAGTTGTTTGTTAGTTCTTTTGCCTAAAAGAGGAAAACTAGGAAAACCGAAAACGTACTATTTGAATTTTTCACTTTGGCTCCCTTTTTTCTTGCAGCAACTGGCGGAGGTGCAAGAACCAGAGCTTCATATCTGAAATCTTGAAAAAAATCTCCTCAAAACCAATAAATCTAAATCTAAGTCCATGACCTCATATTAAAAATCTTTGACACTGAATTTGATGCCTATAACCTCAAAACCGAAGTGCTTTACCTTAGATCCCAAGTCGCTGGCCTCAAATCCTAAATCCCGCGGGACCTTACATCCCAAGTCACATACCGCAAAGCCGAAGTCCTTGACCTCAAATCCCAATTAGTCTACAACCTCAGATCTCGTACATAATGTCAACATTACAATGTGCCGTTGATTTTCCTACAAAATCTTACAGTAGCTACGAACAAATATATATATATATATATATATATGTATATAATTACTTTGTGTCAAGATGGCAGTAGATATGGTTTTTCTTTTGATTAAAACAAGTTGTAAAAACCTTTTAACTTTGAGTAAAATTTCTAATGATCAAATATTTAAAACCTAACAAAATATTCCTAATATCTTCACTTGAATTAATATGGCTGAAGCTCCTGAATTGAGTTTGGAATCTTTTCGAGCTTTTCTTGTAAATGGTTTGTCGCATCACTTTAAATAAATTCTATAGCACTTCGAATATTCTTTGAGCATATCCATATGGCTACCTTGGATCTAATTGCGGCCAGTACTTCATTCAGATTTTCATGAATTTGTGCGCTGCTGCAACCGGATCCTTCTGTAAATTTGACCAGGTAAAGGAGGATTTTTAGCTCCTAATCTATGAAATCCTACCTAGCATGCAACTTTTCCTAATTTATAATTGCATTGGAGATGCTGCGATAATCCTAACCATGGGTTTCAATAAGAAAAGTCAATGAAACAGTCCCTAATAACTATAGAAATCCCACAACCCTCGTTTTTCAACTACAAAAAATGCTCAAAGAATCCATACTGAAAATAAACATAAAGAAAAGGGTAAGAAATACCGTATTAAATTAAACCAATATAAATTGTCATGATATAGAAGGCATTAAACTATCTAAAATACATTTATAGTTGTCCAAAAACCTTATATTAATGCTAAATAAAATTCATAAATAATCAATTGAGTATAATCATCTAACTCAAATTATCCGCGGACAAATTTATCAGCTTGATCCAATCTTTGACAAAAAATATGATTAACTGTCTCGATCTTCTTACAGCATACCTCACTCTCTGTATATCTTCATGCACCCCATTACAAATATGGAGCCATGAGTGCAACCATGCAATACTTTTCACGGCATGTTGCAGTATATTGTTGACATCAACATCAAATGTAAAATGGTAAAAACTCAAATGATCACTTTTGTTAAGCATCCGTATTGCAAAATGAGGAACTTCACAAGAAACAACACCTTGTAACGTTGTACCGAAGTGATCTGAGGTCGGGTTCGAGGTCAGGGACTTGGGATATGACATCAGGGACTTCGGCTTTGAGGTCAGTTTTGAGAATGGGGTCTTGGGTTCCGAGATTAAGGACCCGGGCTTTAATGTTTGCGAGGTTATGAACTTTGGTTTTGAGGTAACGCACTCTGGGTTCGAGGTCAAGGACATTGGATTCGAGCTCATGGACTTGGGTTTCGAGGTCGGCTTCGAGGTCATGGACTTGGGCTTCAAGGTCAGCTTCGCGTTCATTGAGTTTGGCTTTGAGATCATGCACTTGGGCTTGGATGTCACGTATTTTAGCTTTGAGATCACACACTTTGGGTTTATTGCTTTCATGGGGAGTGTGATTAGCTATGTTGGATTTGGACTTACTGCGTATGCAGATATCTTTTTCACTTTTCGAGTTTTTGGACTTTGATGGTTGCTCCTCTAGCTGTTGCTGCAAGAAGAATATGTAATGAGATGAGCCAAGCATTTAAAAGTGTAGAAAATTAACCAAACAAATTGTTATTCCTTTTCCTTTCCTCTTTTATGCAAAAGAATCAACAAACAACTTAATTTCTTGGTTTTATGCCCTACCCATTTCTCGTCAATTTCCATTTTCGTTAACAAAAAAGTTTAGAGCATCCACAATGATAACGTAGTGTTGGGTAAGTAGGCAAATTTACCTTACAAGGGCATGTAAAGTTGAGTTTAGCTAAGTTCACTACCATACGCCACACTATGTGGCGTTTAGGTGAGACACCACACTGTGTGGCTTCTGGACTTCGAACACTATATGGCTTTTGGAGTGTCTCTTTCCTACTTACTCTATTTCTCTTTCTTGTAAAATTCCACATAATTTTTATTTTATCTCCATCTTTTTACCATACCACTCCCATACTACTATTTTTACACCCAAGTAAGTAGAATAAATGCACATACTTAAGTACTTATGATACCACTAAGTTTCGCATTGTGGATGCTCTGACAAGTGATCATTTGTGTTTTGTTTCGTACTGTGCAACTTTGAATGCATTTTACATAGTGAGATCATTATTTTGCACAATAAACTAGGGTGTGGAGATATATTACACTTAATTTCCTCAGAAGATGCACACAAATCCATATATTTTTAGCCATTTGTGCTCTTTGATTATGTAAATTTCCATGCTACAACTTGTTTTATAGAGCACTTCTTTCTCTTTTCAATTAAATCAAAAAACCATCTCTCTCCCATGCTTTTATTTATTATGTTAAAAAATTTCAAGGTACTCAATTATTTCCGGCGTAAACCAAAACCAGGCACACCATATAGGAATTAATGTTAAAAATGGGGTAATTAAGGTGCAAATGATTAATTAACATGATAAATAATCGAATCCCATGGATGCATTTAATGGACAGAAATCACCAAAAATGATTTCAAGGAAATTTATCTTAATCAAACACCAATAAAGGACAATGATAAATTGTTGGAAGAGAAGTGCAAATGAACACTTGCTCCTAGAACTCAACAACATAAGAGACTGTAAGCTCAGTGATAAGTTCACCTCTTTTACTACAATTTCTCAGCAACCAATCAAACAATTGAAATAAATATATATATATATATATATATATTATGTATTCGAAGTTTAGCAATCTCAACAAGCATGGATAGGTCATAATGTTGGCATGTCTATTTTTGTTAGTGGGATATATGGCAGAAAATTCTCAACAAAGATAACGAAGAGAGAAAGTGAGAGGAATTACAATTTGGTCGGATTTGAGAACGGCAAGTTGATATTTGAGAATGACAAGTTGGGATTTGAAAACGGCAAGTTGGGATTCGAGAATAGCAAGTTTGGATTGTTGCGAGCTTCGGATGGGGCCTACGCTCCCAATTGTTGGTGGTTGATCCAGTAGCTGCAAGAACAAGGAGCCAAGTCAATAGAAAGCACAAAAATACATAGACGAATGTGTTGTGAAATTCATAGCTTTCGTCAGTTTTGGATCCAACAAATAGGAGGCATTACAGATTATTGCACAGCGACTAGGGTTGAGATTTGAAGAAAAACCCCGACCTGTGTGACCAAAACATAGGAGGGTGCGTGTGATATTAATAATGAATAACCATGGGAAATTGATTGAAAAAACTACTACTGATTATAAAAGTTGGAAAAAGATGTTATATGCCTCTATAACTTTTCTATTTTTCCATGGAATCCAATTTTTTGGTCAATGGGTAATTTAGAAAATGTTTCCATGGAAAAAAAGGTAAAAGAGGGAGATCACAATTCATATCATCCAATCTCACTTGTATTTTCTAACTTCTCATAAAATTTAGATTGTTCTTCAATTATTTTCCAACTTTTATTAGTAACGGACCCTTAAAATCGCAAATCAAGAAAGTAGAACCAGCAACCAACAAACTCAAAATCTAATTGCAGTAGTCTGAATTGAAGCAACCAAAAAGGCTTAAAATCCAAAGTGTGCATTGTTAACATTGCAAATCTTTTAAGCCAATCAAGAATTAACCTTAAATAAATAAAAAGGGCAAGTTGAACAATCTTTTCTCAAGTATTCGGGAGACTAAAGATTCTTCATAATGATAGACACCCAAAGAACTCAAAATAATCTTACATGTCATCAGTTCAAACAAAGATTAAGAAATAAAAGGGTAATAAATTACATCAAAATTCAAAGCCATAAACAAACATTAAGAAAAGGGTAAACAAGTAGCCCATTAATCAAACAACAAGTAGTTGAAAACTATATATTCTCATTAGGGGGGAGGTCTCTGGTTCATTCCCCCCACCACCTTCCCTTAGATCGAATCCCAGGTGTATTTGTGCACGTATACTCCACTATGTATCAATTTAATAATAATTACGCCAATTGGATAAAATTTACCAAGAGATGGCATCAGTGATTCTTGTTTCACATATATACTAGTGACCTATGTGATCATCAACCAAATCTAAGTATAGTCTCATATGAAACCTTTACCAAGTAAACCTTCAAAATCCATTCATAAACACTAATAATGTTGTAGAGCCAATCAAGAATGAACCTTAATTAAATGAGAAAAAAATTAAAAGGTAAATAAGAACCATATGGGCAATTCACAATAGGTCCAAAACTAAAACAGCTGTGTTTGAGAACCTAACGCCAAAGCCGGAGTTGTCCGAGCCAGCTTTGACGCACCCCAAATAGCCCCTCTCCGGACAATCAAAAGATAATCTCCCCCACATCGGCCTAGTACATTTAGGAGTTTAAACTCGGCACGTGAATGCTAGCTGAATTAAGGAAACATAAATTTACTTCACAGTTCACACCCACAAATTCAAACCAATAATCCTAAATTGAAAACCCACATTCCCAAGTCATTATACTTTCAAAAGAAAATCAAACCAAGTCAGCTCAGAGCAGTTCATAAATTAAGAGCTGTAAGTAGAATAATAACTCAAGAGGACTTACTTCCATTAACTTTGAGCTTGACGAACAGAAGCACGAGCGTGGCAACGCGAGAAAGTATCCACGCAAACAAATAATTATATTCCTTTTTATAAGGAGCAGTGAGGCAATCAAATCAAGACAAAGAATGGGTATTTCGATTCCTAATCTAATTCATTCTCGCATTTGTTTATTTGGATTCCTAGTCTAATTCATTCTATCCAAATCTAATTCGTTCTTGCATTTGTTTAAATTTGAATTTAAGTATCACGTTACCAAAAAATATGAATTCCCATCGCCTTAGAATTTGAATAATAGTATTTTATGTTTAATACTTGGTGCTATTAAGGTATTTAATTATGTTTTATTTAGTTAAACCGGAAATAAGGTAAAAGAATTGCGTGATAATGTTTTTCGTAAAAAAAATTAATGAATAATATTTTTTAAAAATAAGGGACTAAATATCGTTATCATTCTGAGATAAAAATATGTTTATTCTTAAAATAAAAGTTTTGACCGAATACAAACTTTACTTTGCACTAAATTGTGTTGAGTGCAAACTTAACTTTGCACAAAATTGTGTTTTGTACAAACTTAACTTTGCAATCAAAAAAATTTAGTGCAAATTTGTTTTGCATAATGTGTTTATAATTTTTAAAAAGTATATTCTTATGTTTCATTCATAAATTTTAAAACAACGTCAAATAAACAAAAATACGTAGTTATATTTTAGAAAATAAAGAGTGCAAACTTAACTTTGGATAACTCCGAAAAAATTATTATGTGCATTAATAAATAAGTTCTGAATATGTATTTTGTTAAAATTATTCTAAATCACCGTCAATTAAACTCTTATTTATAATAATATACTAAAAAACATGTTGTGCAAACTTGATTTTGCATGATTATATAAAAAATACAATTTAAAAATTTATTGCAAAGTTAACTTTGCAATTCTTTTAAAATTTGGTCAAATATAAGCCGTTAATTTAAAAAACTATTATTCCATGATTCTTTTGCAGAAAGTTTTTTCATACAAACCCTATTTTTCAATATCACGTTCATTAAAGTGGTATAATTATGATAACTGTTTGAGATAAATAATTTTGTAAGTCACTCTTTTGAATTTTATTTTAATATGTATGATATTATTATGAAATAAATATAAAATAAAAACATATTAATTCTGGTGGAAATTAATATATTTTTTTGAAACCAGAAAATAGCAGCTGTTGGACATAAATAATTTTGTAAGTCACTCCTTTGAATTTTATTTTAATATGTATGATATTGTTATGAAATAAATATAAAACAAAAACAGATTAATTCTGATGGAAATTAATAAATTTTTTGAAACCAGAAAATAGTATTTTAACTATATAAATATTTAGACCTTTTAGCTTGACCTCTTCCAAAATAAATATAAAACCAATGGACTGTTTATCTCATATTTATATTTCTCAAAAGAAAATTCCTAATTATCAAATAAGGACAAGATTTGCTTTTAAATCTCTTTCTTTGAAAAAAGAAAAGTGAAAGCACTAAGGTCTATAATTATATTTAATGGAATAATACTTTAATACTTCACATTTTCATTTGAAAATAAGACATTTTTTTATTTTTTTTCACTTAAAATACCCTTCCTCCATTTGTTTTTCTTTTTTTAATCATTACCGGCCACCACCACCATCCCCCATTGACGGAGCTCTGGTGACCACTACCAAAGTGCCTAAGACCTTGCCGAAGTTCTGGCACAAGCACTACGAATCTATTTTAACATTAAAATAACGTCCAAATTTAAGAAACAACCGGGCATAAATTCACTTTTTTGGTAAAACAAAGTCCAATTTTAAAAAGAAACTAGATGCAAATTTACCTTTGCAGTAAAGTCGTGTTCAAAATTTGAGAAATAACTAGTTGCAAATCAGCTTTTGCAATAAAACAAGACTCAAATCCGCAAGCAACCATTAGTAATTGCCACTTTATGAAGTGATATGTTAAAACCGGATAAAGACATTGTGAGTGTGACCCAAATCTAACTGTTCTTTTTTAATTGACTTGAGTCACACATATCTTCTTTGTCTTCCCACTGAACTTTAGAACTTTATACCTATAACCTTTTATTTATAACATAGTTTTTGATATACTTATATATTCTTTGATGGGAAATATTTTCCCATGAAACAAGAAGAGCATATGTTGTACTACTAAACAAATAAAAGTACTTATACTATATATAGAGGTAGAAAAATAAGTTTTGATGACGAAATCTATTCTTTGGTGAGAAAATATTTATGAAATAAACTCTTTGATGGGTAATGTCTTCTCAAAGAGGAAGAGCAAAGCACTATCCCATGTAAAAACGCAGCATGGAAGGCATCCCTGAAAATAAAAGTAACAATATTGTTCTTACTTCTATTTTCTTCGAGTGGTAAATGACCTTTCTTAAAATTGCAACTAAAGGGGAAAAAAAAGGTTCACACCTTATTATTGCTTTCTTAGTATTAGTTTCATCAAATGGCCTCGGATCAATAAGAAAGTCTTCATGATCAGTTTTAGATTTATTATTGCTTTCTTCTTCAATTTCCAACTTGCCAGACTTTGCTGCTTCTTGCTCCTGCTACAGCAACTCCTGCAATAATAAGAACAAAGAGCCAAGTCAAAGAAAAAACTATGCACAAAACCAAACAAATAGTAGTGACATAGTTTTCCTTTATCTTTCCTTTTTTATTTATCCAAAAGAATTAACAAAACAACTTTCTTTCTTATTTGGTATTATGCACACAAATAGTAGCCAATTCTCATAAATATCTTGTTAAGTTAGCTTTC
Organism: Lonicera japonica; assembly: GCA_021464415.1. Taxonomy (NCBI): domain Eukaryota; kingdom Viridiplantae; phylum Streptophyta; class Magnoliopsida; order Dipsacales; family Caprifoliaceae; genus Lonicera; species Lonicera japonica. Next base: position 157,059 of record JAKCWG010000836.1, read on the forward strand.
CCCTGAAGCACCATCCATGGTGTACTTTGAAACAAATAGGATGTCTACAAATGAGTGTTTATGTCTTATTTAAAATTATGTAAGTCTTGAATGCAATTTCACATTGTGTCTTTTGGATTGGTGCAGTCTACAAGCAGGGTAAGGTGCATTTGACTGGCTAAAAATGATAAAGGATGAAATTGATGATCGAGATCACAACTAAATATGTGCTTAAGATCTACAAGTGATTCTATTTTACATAAAAATGGCTCTGACGAAGAATGGATATAGTACTCAGTGTAAGGAGACAAGAATCCCTCATACCATACTTTTTAAGCACATGCACTGGTAAAAACATATAAGCGCTGCCGACAAATACCCAAACAATACTTGTTTTTAAACAAACAACAAAAAATGTCTTCTCACCAGCCCCGGGGGAAATTTGTAACAAACGACTTGTTTACAACATTGCTGCCATTTCCCAATACTCATCAGCCTTTGTATACAACAAATAGACCGGATATATAAATAAATTACAAAACAAGTACCGGTAGTAGTAGCAGTAGTACCTCTAGCACATAATCCTCCTCCTGATGTTGCTCAGACGAGGAGGAAGAGTCATCAAATCACGACAGCTTTTCCTTTCCTCAGATAGCGTTCCTGTCCACTTTCAGATTCAGATTTATTGCTGCGTTCTGGGACTTCTTTATTTCTTGAGTTGCCAGACTTTGGTGGTTCTTGCTCCTGCAATAATAAGAATAAGGAGCCACTATATAAAGGCATTTCCATGGAAAAAGTATACATAAAACAATTCTTTAGTGCAATCAAAAACAAATAAAAATAGGCTACGTGGAATTGTGGGCATTTCCAAGGAAACGTAGACATAAAAAGTATCGTATTTTGGAGTGTATGGATCATAACATTGAAGAAACTATAGAAAGGCAAGCTTGCTATAATTGAAGGTGGGCAACTGGTCTAAACAAATAGTAAAATGGCAAAAAGATTTTCACCTCTCCTCGGGAACTTTGGATCGTGCTCGGGATCTATAGCAACGACATTCCAGACTCAAAACCTCATTTTCCACGTCTCTCTATCTGAGATCATTAACTAAGTACGTATATGAGGTTATGAATCTCGGGCCTCAAAAACTTAAATTCGTAAGGGATCCGTTTGGGGGCAGCAACGATGTATTTGAAGTTAGACAATTCTGCAGGACCTTCTGTTCCCCCTGATATGGACTCAGTGCTTCTGGGTCCCACACCACTGTGCGGTTTCTCAGCTAGAAGCCTACATGGTCCAAGCCCAGTAATGCCTCTGGCCCTGGACAATCTGGAGCAGCTTCATATTCGGATTTATCTTTTTGTGAACATAACTTTTATTTCCAAGCTACCAGACGACGTACGGTGCATGTTCCCGCTGCTATAAGAGAATTATAAGCACATATATAAGCAGAACAAAGAGAAGGGCTTGGGCTTGAAGTCATGGGAGGGGGGCAGTGTGGGGATTATGAAAAAAAAAAGTTACCTCAACCCATATTGTTGACTTGGAATTGGAATTACTGTTTTCGAATCTGAGGTCATGGGAGACGGTCAACTCCACCAGATTACATCAATTGATCAGCGGCAAATCCATCAATTAACTTTAGAGGATGATCGAGGAGATTACGACATAGTGTGCAAGAATCAATATATCCTTATTATCAGTTTCCTCAAATGTTTTTAGTTATTTATTTATAGATTTTGGTAATTTTAATGGCTACTGAAACAAAAATTGAATTAAAAAAACATCACCTCATGGCATATTGGTGATGGAGATTTGGCATTACTGTTTTCGGATCTGAGGTCAAGGGTTTAGTGTTTAAGGTTGCTGACTTCAGCTGGGCGATGGTCAATTCCTCAGAATGCATCAATTGATCAGCGGCAATTTCATCAATTGGCTTTTGGGGTCCAAAAGTGTCAATTACGACAGCGTTTCTCTTCCTCATTTATTGTTCTTGTGCACTTTCAGATTCAGATTTATTGCTGCTTTCTGGGACTTCTTTATTTTTCGAGTTGCCAGATGTTAGCTGTGAGAATCCGCAAATGCGACCCCCGGGTCTCGTCCCCGTTCGTTGGGCGTCTGAAGCGTCAGAAGGGATTCCGTCGCTCCATTTGCTTGGAGTTGTTTGATAATTCATATCGGGTATCCCTACGTCTATTCTAGATGCAAAGGGGTTCGTTCAGAGTCGCCAGTACGTTTTACGAGAAAACGGACAAAAAGGGTTGTGTAAGGGGAAAGGCTACAGATAAGCCTTTCCTTACACATTTGTCTGCGAAACCAGGATTCTATAAGGTTCGGGAACTATGTTACGGTTTGGGAAGGTGTTAAGCACCCATTCCGCCCTTTCGGTCTCTAGTGGTCTTATATGTTTATTTTATGTTGAAAAACTTGGATGCTTTTACTGACAGTCTACTACTTTTCAAATGAAAACCCTAATTTTCAGGGGAAAACGGGAAAAGGGGTAGAAACCTTTGTGTTCCGAGATCCGATGTTTTTATTATTGAAAGATGTAAATACAAATGACAAAACCTTTTATTTTGAAAGAGTGTCCCGTATTATTTCCTCAGATAATGACGGTTTTCTCGTATTGTGATTACTTTTGTAAAAGTTCGGATCTTGTATCGGGACTAATTTAATATGGAACTAGAACTCTTTGAGGAGAGTTATCAGACACGTCGCAGTCTATAGAGAAGACAGGACATGTTGATTTTAATTCCTAGATAAGTCGTTTCAGTCCGGGTTTTGAAAACAGAATTTTATCTGGACGATAACGTACTTACTCTTCTGGTTTTGCAAATGGTTTTATCAGGGTCTTTTGTTTTGAAGATGGTAGACTATTTATAACTTGGCAATAAGTTTATTCAAATAAAACGTGGACAAAACAACAGAAATAATACAAGTACACAGAAAAACCTGTTTTTCGAGCGCATTAAGAATCTAGCACAACCGTATTGCCACTTCGCTTACTAGGACGGGGATCGACCTGCCCAGTCAGGTCGCGGGGTGCGGGGCAGCGCCCCGTTAGAAAAAATCGAATTTTAAAAGTCCACAATAAAACTAATATACAAATATCTTATTTAATTACTAGAAGAGACTTTTGTATACCTTCCCGACGAGAATAAAAATAAGAAAGAAAATATAATACGGCAGAGAGATCTCCGGCGATAATAATCTTCTCCTTCTTTAGATATTTTCGAGAATTCGATTCCCGAGACCGGACACGTCGAGTGTCGAGAATAGATTCGATAATTCTTCAGAAATAAGACGATAATAGAAAATACTTGACGAAAGATCAGAAAATCAGATCATAAACTTTGCTGCCAAACTGCTCCAAAACTGCTGTTTTTTGCTCTGATGTTGGTGTCTCAAACCTTGAGGGCTGCTGGCCTATTTATAGTGCTGAAAAGGTGTATGTCGCGCGACATATTGGTGTATGTCGCGCGACAATCTTGACTGTCGCGCGACATTCTACTTTAATGATGATTCTGACTCACTGATGAGTCAGAAAGTGGAGTGGTGGGGTGTTTGTCGCGCGACATGTTCCCCAAAAGTTGGGATTGTCGTGCGACAATCTTGAATTTCGTGAGACATTTCACTTTAAAACATGTTTGTTTGGCCAACAGACGCTTCCGGGGCAGTCTCGGGTGTTCGGGTGGGTCCCGGAGTTCAAAAACAGCAGTTCTCGAAGGTTGTTAGGGTTCTTGCGGGGGTCACGGATCGGGGTGTCTACATTAGCGCTTCTTGCTCCTGCAAGAATCAATGTATCCTAATTACTAGCTTCCTCATATGTTTTTAGTTATTTATTTTACAGATCTATCTGGGTCTAGGTTTTGTTTGTTGTAATTATAATTGCTGGTGAAAAGCAAATTGAGTTAATATATATATATTTAAAAAATAATGTCACCTCATGGCATATTGGTGATAGAGCTAGATTTGGAATTATTGCTTTCGGATCTGAGGTGAAGGGCTTGGTCTTTAAGGTCTCCGACTTCAGCTGGGAAACAGTAAACTTCCTCAGATTGCATCAATTGATCAGTGGCAATTTCATCAATTGAATTCAGGGTTCCACGGCAATCCTCCTATTAATGTTGATCAGATGAGAAGTCAATAACTTTTCCATTCCTCAGATAGCGTTCCTGTGCCCTTTTAGATTCAGATTTATTGCTGCTTTCTGGGACTTTTTTATTCTATGAGTTGCCAGACTTTGGTGCTTCTTGCTCCTACTCCTACAAGAATTAATATATCTTTATTATAAGCTTCCTCAAGTTTTTAGATATTTATTTATAGATTTATCTGGGTTTTGTTTGTTGTAATTATAATGGCTGGCGAAATGCAAATTGATTTAAACAGAAAGATTATCTAGAAGGACTTATCATATTCCAACAACACTTCTAAAGACTCTGCAAGGATTTAGCAATCCTACATAATATCAGCCTAATGTACGATAGATGAGTTTTCAACATTATTTCTTGAATCCAAAAGATAAGATAATAACTAGTACATAAATCAAAAGATAAGAGTGATGTAGGATCTGAACCTAAAAGTACACACTCTAGTAGGTGTAAAAATAGTTCAAAGTTCGCAAAACTTAGCTCCAACGTTTGAACATGTATCCTTTCCAAAGATGTTATATCTTATTCAAAAGGGTAAATTACATAACAATTGTTTCTAAATCAACTAAAGTGAAATCGGCAACAAGAAAACCAAATCTTATTTCATTCTTCCTTTTCCAATCAAATATATGGGGCCTAAAATATGAACTCCATTAATAAATACTCGTTTCCCAATTCCTAAATAGAAAAATCAAAGACAAAAAATCCCTAACAAGTATAAAAATTAAGAAAAAGGGGTAAGAAATAACACATTAGTTAAATCAACCAAAAAGAAATCAATAATTATGAAAAGGGTAAAAGATACAAAAAATAAATAAATTTATACCCATTGCTAGAATTCAGAGTACTTAATTTGACAGGAACAAGATTAACATAAATTACTGAATATTGTTCAAGAAATCAATAATTATGAAAGGGATAAAAGATACAAAAACCAATTTCTACCACCAAAAACAACAAAAACAACAAAATGACACTAGAGAATCCAAGTAAACATTGAGAGACCACTCCCCCCGTCCCCCTCCCCCCTCTGCCAAAAATATATATATATATATATATATCAAAATGGAACCCTAAAATTGAAACCCATATCTACATAATTCACAATGAAAAAAAAAAGAACAGTGATAACAACATTTGAGGTCCGTTTGATAACGATATGAAAAAGAATAAAAAAAATAGTTGATTTATGTAATAAGTTAAAAAATAAGTTAAGATATGTGTTGAGATTTTTCTTACTTTATGGCTTTTTTCATGAAAAAAAAAGATTATTTGGTGGTTGAGAAAGAAATTTTTTTCACAAAAAATTATGAAGAATAGAGCACATCAACTTATAAAATAGGCATAAAATTGAAAGCATCTTATCACGTGCCTCAACTTATTTTTCAACATTGTGTTTTTATTTTCCTTTTTCATATTGTTATCAAACGGAGCCTTAACATACATGTTCATAAATGTACATCATAAACAAAAGCAGTATGAAAATCGAAAAGAATAACAAATCAACTGAACATAACATAAATAACTACTCCTATTAATTAACCCCGAATTTGCAATTGAAAGAAGTAGAATTAGAAGAAATGAATTACTACTTACTTCCTTGAAGAAGAAGAAGAAGAAGAAGAAGAAGAAGAAGAAGAAGAAGAAGAAGAAGAAGAAGAAGAAGAATTGGAGGGAACTTGTAACCACCAAATGACTGGTTGTTTACAGGTTTCACCGGTAACATTTTTCTTCTTTTGACCTAATTCTTTTTTTCTTCCTTCTTCTTCTTCTTCTCCTCTATTAAAACAAAATGAAGAAATCGGGTCTAAGGGCTTTTCCCCTTTCATTTATTGGATGTGATAAATGCTTCTTTTTATTTTATCACTAAGGTGCGTTTGATAAAACAATTTAAATTAAAAAAATTGTTTGTTTAATTCTAAAAATTGTATTTGAAAAAAATGATATTTGTTTAAATATAATATATTTGAAAATTAAACTTTTTTAATATGGCAATTTTACCTTTATTAGGTGTTTTAAGGAGGGTGTTTTAAGTTTTAAAGAGGTAAAATAGGTATTTTACAATATAATGTTTTAAGTTTTCAGATTTAAGTGGCTAATTTTCCACTTAAAATTTTTGATGCAAATTTTTAATTTTAAGTGCTAAACTACTTAATTTTTTTGGCAAATAAACAACTTTGAATTTTCAGATTTAAGTGGCCAAAACAAAAAACCTCTGACACCCCTTAAAAATTTATTAATATTAAAATAAATTTTATTCCCACCACCCTTTTATTTAACTTTTTTATTCAAAGGTTATAAAGCATGTAACTATTAATTAATAATGTAATTAACTTAACCAAATCAAGAAATCTCTCGCCACCCTTCATAACTAGGCCTGGCAACGGGTCGTGTATGGGTCGGTTTCATGTCGGGTTGAAATCGTGTTAGGTGAAAAGTGCCTCCACTCGTACACGATCCATTTAATAAAAGGGTACAAAATTCAAATTTATACACGAACCGTTTAATTAACAAATGAAACAACCTGATTCGTTTTAACCCGTTTAAGATAAATGGTTAGATTTGGGTCATATATGAATAACATTTAGTGACTCGTTAATAATTCAATTAAGTAATTAACCACTAAAATACACACACACAATAATTTATATTTATATATATATATATATATATAGCAACAACAACAACTAAAAACTATCGTATATTGTAATTGTGTTAAAAATTTAAAAGCGTTTAAAAGCTTTAGGTAAATATTTTTTTTATCATATATCGGTTACACGGGTTTACATGACCCGAAATCGACTCGTATATATTTTTATCTGGTTAAACGGGTTTATTCAGGTTTCGTGAATGTACACGAAATCGACCTGTTTAATAAACGAGTTTGACAGGTTAACTCGATTATGACCCGCACTCGTAAAGGATACACCCAAACACGGTGTCGATTTTGTGTCGTGTTGTAAATTGTCGGGCCTATTCATAACTTTTATTCCCGAGTGAGTGCGAATTGTCTTGCATCTTACATCTCCACCCACCAAAAATCTGATTTTGAACAAGAAATCAAACACTAACAATATTACTTTGAGTGATAAAGCATCAACAATCATAGTTAGTGAGTCTCTAATAATATAGAAATAGAATTATTGAAGAATGTCAAAAATGATGGTGATATTGAAGACAAAAAACAAATACGAGGCTATATGTAGTGATTTAGAAGATAATGATTGGTCAAAAGAGGTATATTTGTTTTTTTGTTACATTATATTTGTGCATTTTAACCCTCACTTGATGAACATTGCAAAATAAAAATTAAAAAGTTTGTAAAAAAAAAGAGTTATGGGTTTGAACCCAACAATTATTCTCTCCACATTGGCCGAGTATGTGTTGCTTTTGAAAAAATCTTAAATTAATGTAATAAAGCTTTGTACTAGTACTTTTAGGATAATTTATTACTTATATACTTGAAATATTCCAGGACCCAAATTGCTTTAATTCTTCCATTTGGAATGATATTTCTCTTCTTGAAGAAATTAATTTCACGACAATCTAATTACAAGCAACTACTATAGTTAATGAAAATTACCATTATACCGAGCATGTCATTGAAGAGAAGGGTCCTAAAGCTCATTACCATACTATAATTCTCGAACACCCGATGCGTTTGATACACATATTTATAAGATTTTATGAGAAAGTTTTAACAAAAATATAAAGGGTAAAAGACCAAAAAGTATAATGAACTTCATTTTTTTTTTCAACAATTTTAACAACATACTTTTAATTTATTTACAAAAAGAGTAAAAGAGGCAATAATCCGTATCATTACATGTCACCCAAAATGTAAACAAATTAAAAGTTCGTTGTCAAACTTGTCAGAAAAAAAGTATGTTACCCATTTTGTAAAAAAGTGTAAAGTTTATTATATTTTTTGGTCTTTTACCCAAATATAAAATAATCAAGTAATACTGAATGCTAGAGGGTGAGGGTTCGATTCTATTGGTATCAAGTTTTTCATGGGGAATTTTTTTTTTCAAAAATAGAATAGGCATTTCAAAATTTTGACTCGGTAGCAAATGAAATCCATCTTGACTTTATAACATAGTCTCAATTTCTTTTCTTTTCTTCAAACTAAATTTATTTAATATTTGAAATAAACCCCTCTGATATGAAGTAAATATATTTTGATCCTAGTTAGAGTAGTCATTGGTAGGCCTCGTAATTTGTGGCACAATAAGAATTTTTTGTAAAATTACCCAAGATTATAAATGAGTGGACCCAACATACTCGTTTATCAAATAAATCGGTTCCATATCAATTCGCAAAACTCGAATAAACCCTATTTAATGTGATTAAATAGGGAATTGGGTTTCTGTTGTGTAAATTGGTAACCCAACCCATATAATCCATTATATAATAAGTGTTATTCAACATTAAGTATTGTACACGATTCCGTAATGTATATAGTCTTAATTGAATGCTTAATGGGTATTTAAATCTTATTCATATACCATTCGAATTGAACCGTTTATTTAAAACCGGTTAAAATAAATTAATTGGGTCGCATGATGTGTTGATTAAATGGATTGTATATGAACCTATATTTTCTACCTACAAATTATTTAAACTAGTTAAAATAAATTGGGTCGTGTGTTGTGTTGATTAAATGGATCGTATATGAATCTATATTTTCTACCTACAAATTAGATGAATCACGTATAGGTGAATGGCATTCATCCGACATAAATCCGACCTTTTACTAAGAGGTTTAGTACATAGGAAATTGTCGCTGATGATTAATGCCACTTAAGCTAAAATTATTAGATCATTGATATCGTCAGTGTAACAGAAGAGTTTTTATAATGTCAAATCATTGTGAACATTTGTAAAAATTAGTTAAGAAAAAATGGTGATAATAATTTATTTTAAGTTAATCGTGAAAAAACTTAAAAGCATGAATTCCTTTTGCAAAAAGATTATTCATTATCAATAAAAATTTCCGTGCTATATGCCCTTTTCTTCAGTATTATAAATTCCACTTTACTCTACCAACGTGTTGATCCCAATAGAAAGAGCTTAAATCCCTTAAGTAAGATGTCCTAGGTTCGATCCCTAGCGCTAACCGTACCTCTAGGGATTATTCTCTGCGGAGTCGGGATTTGGGTATAACAAGATCTAAGTGCACAGTGATTCGAGAAGTCTAAGAGGATTTGGAGATCAGCAATTCGAGATGTCTGGGAAGAAAATAAGATACAAGTGGGACAAATAATAAAATGATAAATATGAAATATATTACAATAATCCTAAATTATATACATATGAAATATATTACAATACTAGTAACTTTTTACATATATACACAATTTTATATTGTGCACACAATGCGTTTGTTGATAAAGAATGGGGAATGAGGTTATATTTATATTTATTAATTAGCTAAAAAAAGTTGTATATTCAAGCAAAGATAAATTAGGTAAAAAGTTCTAACATATATCTCATGTACGTCTAATTCTTTAATATTGTTCTCTACAGCTATGACATCTATTAGTCTCTCTCTAACTTTAACCAAACCATAATAGTCTCTCTCTAAAGTTAGGCGCGGTCAAGTAAGCCCAGCTCGACCAAGTGGCAAATGTAAGCGCATGCAAATAGTTTACTTTGGAAAGGCCATGGGTATATAAATTATTGTTAAAGCATTTATAATGGAAAGGTAGTATAGTATAAAGTGGTGCAAATTTATCTTGCCACGCAAGTAATAGATAAAGAATTTAAAATAAAATATTATTCCATAGAATAAGTTACTATAAGTTAAGCTAAGTTCCTTAATACAAGTCAAATAGTTAAGTGTTTGGTTTGGGGTGTGACACCGTACTATTGGGCATAGATAAATATACATATACTTATCATACAATTGTATTTTTCATTATAGTTGCAGTTAGGCTCAAGTCCTATGAGCCCGGGCCCGATAAAACTCGTGGGCATTTTAGGTTGGGCCTACTCATCGTTGAACCCTAATTTACAATTGTTTAAGAAAGTTATGCTGGCTGGTTTCTCTCTCTCTCTCTCTCTCTCTCTCTACCACAACAAAGTTCTTGCATAGAAGGATAATAACATTATTAATAATATTTAGATATTTAGATTTTACTTTGAGAAGAAAGGTATATTGGCCCATTTCATTGTAGTTTTTTTTTTATTTTTATATTATTACTTTGACCACTATTTAAATATTTAAGGCTCCGTTCAATAACAACATATAAAATAATAAGAAAAATACTTGCTTTACGTAAGAAGTTAAAAAATAAGTTGAGGCATGTAATAAAATACTCCCCCATCTCATGGTCATTTTTATAAGTATCGTACATCTTTCATTATTTTTTGCAGAAAATTTTTCTTTCTCAATCACTAAAGAAAAAAAATTCATGAAAAAAGGCACAAACTAAGAAGATATCTCATATGTCTCAACTTATTTTTCAACTTCTCACAAAAATCAAACCAAGAGTGGACCCAGGAATTCTCCAAGGGAGTGGCTATTAGTAATAGACAAAAAATAAATTTGTTTGTTTATATTATAATACATTGATTATATTTTTTTTTATTAAAATAATATAAATATTCAAATGATAGGCATAAAGCAAAGGTGGAACATAAGTGGTTGAGGGAAATGAAAATTCGGCTTGTATCCATTGACGCCTCTTGATGCATTGAGCATTGCACAACTCTTTTTTTTTTGCTTTGTATTACTTATTTAAAAGAGTTATGGATTAGTAGGCTTATAATGGGCTAACACTTAGCAAAGAAGTGAATTATACTAACTTTTTTCTTTTTTTAACAATTGCTAGTGGATTTTTCAAAATTTTCACTAGGTTGAAGCCTAAAGCCCACCATGTCTTCTCTTGGATTTGCCCTTGAACCAAACGGACCATAAATAGTTAATTTTTTTTTTTTTTTTTATCATTAGTAGTTAAATTGCTTGTATGCTATAAAATTATGTTCTTAGTCACCATTTTTTCAAGGATATAGGGCATTGTAGCAACCAAAAAAAAAAAAAAAGAAGGGCGCATTGACACTTATTCCTACCAACTTACTGTTTGAAGTTTTTTCACCAATAATGCATCACCACATGTAGAAACTTTTTATAATAATAGAGATTAAAAACTTAGATAAATTATTTGTGCCATGTAAACATAGCAGAACATAAAGGTAGTATAGAAAAAAGTTATCATCTTTTTTTATGCCAAGGGTACGTAGGCCAGTTTTTTCATATCTCGACTAACTCCTTTCGCAGAGAATGTCAATCATTGGCCACTAGATATTTTACATCTACTAGGACTTAATCTAGGAAGTTTTTTGTCGAGCCTTCTTTTCTGACCCCTGTTACTTTAATTTCTTTGTTATCCTATCAAATTAAGAATATGATTGGATGTTTGATCTTGCGAGCTTGTTGGTTATGAGTAGAAAATAATTAAATTTTATGAAAAGTAACAAGATGAGTCGAGCTAGCAATTTAACAAAATGCTTTATATTTATTATTTATTTTATGAGTAGATGTTCTCTTAATATATACTTGTGTAGTTATGTTTCATGAAAAATAGTTACTTGCTTGATATATCCTTTAAGTTCATTTTCATGGTATAAGCTTGATAAGCATTGTTTTAACAGATATAACAAGATTGAAATGATCAAGCCGAACCCTAACGCAAGAAAAACACTTTGAAAGAGCTAAATAAATATGTACATAAATCTAAGGCTGATATTATTCGATCCAAATCAGATTTGAACAAATTTGAATATGAATCAATGTTTTGGTGATGCGTTACATGATTCGATCTAGATCCGATCTAAACAAAATTTAAAAAAGAATTTGGATTCACCCTGATCCTATATGAATCCAATTCGTTGGTAGGTCTAGATTTTCACACACACTTAATGTGTACGTGATCAATATAAAGGAACAAAAATTTAAGAAGTAGTAAATGGCACATCCTTTAAGGGCCTTATATAACCCTTACAAGTGCAAGAGTTCAAGCCTCAAAATTGGAAGATTAAAAACCTAACACAACTTCAAAGCCAATGAATTGCCTTCCACCTTTATATATATAATAGTAGATATGAGTGTAATTATGGACACAAATTTTCACTTTATGACACTCCATCTCACTCATTTAATGCATTTGTAGTGAATTCAATGCATATGTAGTACTAATGTGCCTATTCACTCATTTAGCACATATATAGTGAGACTGAGCTAGCTTGTGCTTAGTACCAAAATTGTGTCATTCTTTTGATATACCTTTTTATGTTTTAAATTCACCCCATATTTTTTTATCATGGGCTTTGGGCCGGCCCATATAGATGTAGATGGTTAATATTCGAGTAGGTTGGTTTGAGAATTTTGACTACATTCTAGGTAATTTGTGACTTTAAAAACTATTTAAAAAGAACATTTTGGTGTACTTTGTAAGTCTTTGCTCTTGTTTAGTTTTGACTACCATTAGTTCTATTTTAGTACATCCGAGCTTAAAATACGTTTTTACATATTTTAAGTTGGCCGGCTTGAGTTACTTGATACTCGAGCTCATCTCGAATTTAATTTCGAGCTCGAAATCTTGTTGCAACATACACGGCCTGATTCAAAATCAATTAAAAGTTATAACAAAATGTTGCAAACCAAATAAAAGGGTCTGGGCCTACATGGGGTTATCTATGAATCAAAATTATACCCGCATCTAGTAAGAAAATAGGAAAATAAAGAAAATATAAATAATATGTCACTAGCTAGACCACTAGTTTTACTTTTTAACCTCTCATTAAAACTAAACATGTTTACAACCTAACAAAAATTAAAGGTTACAGTACAACAAATGATGTTGAGCCAAGAAATCTTTCATATAAAACTGTGGATGTAAGATTAAAAATCTTAAAAATTCACATTAGATCACATCCTCACTGATCTTTACTAGCGTACTAACACATTATTAGAACCTAAATGAATCACTAACTTATTTTAAATTAGCTTATACATGTTGATCAAATAATAAATATAATTAATATAGCATGGTGACGTGTTTAAACAAAAGTAACAAACGTAGTAATAATCAGGGGCAGAGGCAAAGTGAACCAAGTGCCCCCACTTGAATTTGGACTTTTTTTTTTTAATTAGTAATACATGGATGTTTGTATAAAATTTTAAATTTTAAGGTTAGATTTATAAGATCTTAAAACTTTAAACATAAAATTATAATTAATTTTAAAAAGGTCAACAAAATAACGAGAGTATCTTTCTACGCAAAAAAATTCACAAAGAAAAACGAAAAAAAATAAAATAAAATAAAAAAATAACTCTCTCTGTCATCCGTCCAAATTAACGGCATTGTCCATCGAACTGCTTTGCTTCTAACCGAATCTTGTACCACATCAATTCATCATATATATATATATACACGCATTTGTTTTTTGTATAAACAAGCTTTAATTAAAATTATTCTCTCTTCTCTCTCTTAATTTCTTTGGCGGGTAGGGTACTGTTTGGATTGAAGCTTTTCTTCTTCTTCTTCAAGAATTCTTCAAGAGTAATAATGGCAGTAAGTCGCAATTCACTTCTTCTATTTCTACGTCAATTTACTTGAATAATGTATTTCCTACTCGCAATTTCCCAACTATTTATTGATTTCTATATATATATTGATGCATTCCCAAAATTAGCTAGGTTTCAATTTTTGGGCGAGCGAATAATTCTTTCTGGGTTTTTCTTATCTTCCGATTGTTTTGATTTGTTAATTCTTTACCAGGCTTTCGTAATGATGAATTATTTGTACTCTTTCATCAATGTATATATGTATGGGTTCTTGGTTGTCATTAATTAGGTTTTCATTTCTTGCCCTAATTCACACAGTTTTTTTTTTTTTTTTTTTTTGGGGGGGGGGGGGGGGGGGGTTGGATTCTGGGAAATCTTGTTGGGAATTTAGTTTAATTAGTCATTTAGTTAGGGTTCTGATGAAAAGAGTTTGGGGTAACGGCCTTTTTGGTTGGCCTCACTTAAGGCTGTACTTTGATTCGTCTTGGATGGACAAGAGCTCAATATGCAACTGAGATATGCAATTTACCCTTAAACAAAACATGGAAAATGAAATCAAGAAGGATATATATGTTCAAACTACTATGTGTATAAATATTATTCAGCTTCTGTTTCAGACTTAATTTTTATTTTTATTTCCAGAAACTGTAGTCCTCAAGTCACTTCAGAGCATCTCCTTCATTTCAACTTCGTTCCCTTTTATTTGGCCGGTCTATTTCAAGGACGAAGGATGAAAATGTGCATCTTTGAGATGGAGTGGGCCAATACTCTGAGTTTGGGGATTTTGTTTTGGTTGCAATATGTTCTTCAGATTGTAAAATCTGAAGCTCCAATAGACAATAGTTTCATTGGGTATCTTGTCCTTTGGTCTATTAAGCTACCAGCATTGTACATCTTTTTTGAGTAATAATATCAGTTTCGTTTCCTATCAAAAAAGAAAATAATGGAATCCATATTGCGTAATTGATGCGTGCACGACTCACTTACATTTAATTTTAATAAATAAACTTACGTTGCTAAGGGTTAATGGTTCGATTCTCGTGGGAAGCAAATCATTTGTGAAAAAGAAAATCGCAGGCGTTGAAAAGGGTCTTGACTTTGTAATATAGTAAGTATGTATTAAGAGTAATTGATCTACTAGTTATCGTATCTTGCTTGAGAAGAGTAGCACTGAAGATAGTCTAATTAAGAGTTAGTTACTAGTGGACCAAAGGACTGAGGGTTTGTTGGTAATCGGTGTTGAGCTTTATACTCGATTCAGGACAGCCTCTCATGCCTCACCCCTATAAGTAAATTAAGCTTGCCTTTTTTATATGTGAAAAGTTCTGAACCAGGAGAAATGGTACATAGACTCTATGAATTCAGATGCTACTCTCTCTCTTTCTCCTCTCACAGGCTGGAAATTTGAATGTAGTGTGACACTATGCCAAAGACTTGTTATATGTGTGCTGACTAACACCTACAAACAATACCAAAGCATTCTACACTTATTTAGAAAGCTCTACGAGTGTTTTCCATTACACTTGTTTTCCTTGTGAAAAGCCCAAAGTACCACACTGTCTTTATGGGTGTTTTGATAGTAGTAAATTTCCACGAAATCATTTTCATCCTACAACATGTTTTAGAAAATATATTTTTCTTGTATCCATTAGATCCATCCAAGGAATACCATTTTTTATCATGTTAACCAATCAGATTTACTCTACCCCTTTTTCCCACTTAATTTCCGTATGGTGTGCCCGCCCAGTTTCGGTTTACACTGGAAATAGTTGAGTTCCTTGGAATTGTTTAACCAATCAAAAACATAGTAGATACATGGTTTTCGGATTCGATGAAAATTGAGAAAAAACTTGCTCTAAAACAAGTTGTACCATTGGAAGCTTAGGCAATCAAATACCACAAAAAGAGAAATGTATGGAGTCTTGGGCATTCCACAGAATATAAAGGTGTAATCCAGCACACCCTTAGTGTTTGTAGCATCAAGGATAATGAGCTGTCGTATAAAAACAAGAAAGTACACCATGGCTGGTTCAATGCACTAACAAGTTTGCTTCACTTGTCTCTTTGTTCTTGTAACAGCAGGAGATTGAAGAAGTAGATGATTCAGAAAGCAGTAAATCCGGTCCTAGCAATACTGTAATTATTCTCTGATTTCTCTCTCATGTTGTTGTTGTGAAATTTGACATACGCACACACTGAGACCCAATATGCCCCATCTCTGATTGTGGGAGGAACTGTGATTGGATTGCCTCTGGAATTTGCTAAAGCTGAAGTAATTACATACGTTTCTTTCAATTTTATATTCCTGTTATTTATAAGTTTTGTCAGTCTTTGTTTCAAACATAATTTTTCCTTACCCACCGAAGTGTATGACGTCTCTTTAAAATAATTGTCCACACTTCTTCCTTTCGTCTTTTTTATGCCCATATTGTCACTTACAATCATCTCTTTCTTTTGAGCATCATTCATTTTCAGCCAATCTGGTCTTCACTTTGTTTATCTATTAAGAGTAATTGCTGTAACATATACCAGTGGACTAATAATTTGTTGGAATTCAGCTTTAGATTCAATTTTAAGATAGCCTCTCATTCCTCACCTTTAAGTAAATTAAGCTGTCCTTTATATATGTGAAAAGTTCCCAACCAGTGCGAATGTCCCATTAGAATTGAATGTACTATCTCTCTCATCAGAGGCTGGAAATTTGCATTTATTGTCACTTATGAGTTAATATTTGTAGATGCTTTTCTTTTATCTTAAACTTATCAAATATTGTTGCCATTTGCAGGCAGTTACATGTGCACCGACATGACACCTATAAACACTAAAGAATATTGTACTTCTTTTGAAAGCTCTAAGAATGTCTACCATTCAATCCATTGCACTTCTTTTCCTCGGGAAAGCCCAAAGTTCCACATGGTTCATCTTTATTGGGTTTATTGCATTAAACTTCCAAGAATTCAATTTCTTGCTTCGGCCAAAGTTTTTTTTTTTTCTTCCCTGTATTGATGAAATCCATGCAAGGAACTCAAGTCTTTATCATAATAACCTTTCAAATTCATCCTTCCCCATTTTCCCAACCGTTAAGGTGTGCCCAGTTTTGCTTGCCCAGAAATAATTGAGTTCCTTGTAATTCTTTTACATAGTAAAAAAAACTCATGAGAGAGACGGTTTTTTAATTCGTCAGTGAAGGAAAAGTTGCTCTAAAACAAGCTATACCATAGGAGATATATGCTATCAAACAACACAAAAGGTGAAAATTATGCAGTCTTAGGCATTTTCTGTGGAATATAGGTGTTATCCAACACACCCCTAATGTTGTTAGCATCAAGGGTAATGAGCTACAAGTTTCAGATGGCCAGATTTTGAGCTTTCTTCTGCCACAAAATTACTGTAATGCGTCGATGCATTAACAGGAGAAAAGCCGAGTCTTGCACTAACAGTTTTCATCACTTGGCTCCTTGTTCTTGTAACAGCAGGAGGAAAAAGCACCAAATTTTGGCTGCTCGGAAAGTGTAGTAGATGACTCGAAAAGCAATAAAGCCGGTCCTAGCGGACCTGTAAGTTTTGTCTCTCTCATTTCTTTGTTGCAAATTTTGGTTAAATGTTGATGAACAATTTTCAATTTTGTGACTTCCTTTCATGTATTTCATCTCAACATTGAATTCAACAATATTCTGAATTGTGTATTGATTTAATTTGTTTAGTTTAACCCCTTTCTTGTGTTCTTATTAATTATAATTTTGCCATTATGTACAGAAAGTTGGAATATTAACTTTTTTGATTTATTTTTTATGACTCTTTAATTATAGGGCCTTTTTGGTTTTGTAAATTAATTAGATTATATTTTGCTTTAGTAATCTTTTACAATAATGAGCGTAATTCCCGTTCATGCATCTTATCCATGAATATAACTGTATGGCTTGAATCATGAATTGTTATTGACATTTTCAGGTAGTTAATTCTATGCTGAAGACTTGTTACATGCACACTGACCTGACACCTACAAACACTACCAAAGCATTGTATGCTTGTTTAGCTCTAAGAGTGTGGTTGGTTGTACTTTTGTTTCTTGAGAAATGTCCAGTATCCTTTATTTTCCATCTTTTGTTGTGTTTGATTGCATTATTTTTTAAAAGGAAACATTTTTCCTTGGTAGCAGTTGGTAATTATTTTCTTTTCAATGGAATCCATAATCCACTTTCCCTAAACTTTTGTTTTCATGTTGTGCTATGTAAAACAATTCCAAGGCATTCAATCTTTATTATGTTAACCAATCAAACGCATCTTATTTCATCTTCATTTCCCTCTCTGATCCTTTAAGGCGCGCTTGGTTTTGGTCTACACTCACTCCCAAGAATTGAGTCCTTGGAATTGTTTTACCTAACAAACAGTAGGGTGAGAAGATGGTTTTTGGATTCAATAACAAAGAATTGCTCTAAAATAAGTTGTACTATGGAAATTGATTCCTTGGAATATTTATGCAATCAAACACCACATAGGTGAAAGATATGGATTCTTTGGCGTTTTCCATGGAATACGAGTGTAATCAAATGCACTCTTAATAGCATCATTGAATTTGAGTTTGCAAGTTCTTAGATGGCCTGGAATGCAAGCAATCCTCACCCACATGATTGTAATGTGCGAATATGCTCAGAGCATTAATGGATAGATAAGTGATCCTTTGCATTATTGCCTTTCTGTATCTGGTGAGTAGGGTGATATGTAAACTACCTGCTGGTTGATGACAAAGTTGTTTATTGATGCTTTCAGATGATGTTTTATTCTCAGGTAAGAACACTAAAGCAAAAATAAAATGGTATTTTGCACATATGTATGAGGGAGGAGAGGGAAACTAGTGCCAATTTTCCTCAGTAACATACAGAGGGAGGAAAGGGAAGGAAAACAGGGCGAACCTGAGATGTGTTGAAGTTGACAGAACACCGTTTTTTCTTTTGCAGCAGCAGGAGAAAGAACCAGAGTTTGAGTCTCTCAGATCTCAAGTCAATCAGCTCGGAACCCAACTCGATTACCTGAGGTCCCAAATTGATGACATCATATTTGGCCAAAGATCTCGTTCCAAAACCCAAGCTGGCCGTAGATCTCAATCCAGAATCCTAGTCCGTGGCCATAGATTTCGATCAGTTACTCTTTGAATCTCAACATTAGTTGTTGTCTTTGAAGCATGGGCCAAGGATCTGTATCCGATACGTATTGGAAACAAATATGCTTCCAATGTGTATTGGATACGCGTTTTAGAGTATCCTTTAATTTTTATATTTTGTAATTAAAGTTTTGTAATTCAGTTATACAGGGGTACATTTGGTTGGAGGTTTAATATGTAGTTTCAAACTTGAAATTAAATGATCCATTTGCAGTTTTGAATTACAAGAGAGGCCAACATAAGATCAAACTCTGATATACTTTCGCTCCTTAATTTTGCAGTGGCGTGGTGCCATAGCAAGTAAAGTTACCCACCTAGGCTTCCGGATTTCCAAGGTCACACGCCCCATCAGATCCCAATCAAAATCTGTAATTTCCCAGCTTGGACGCCTTACCAGATCCCGATCGAAATATCATGGTTACCAAAGAATAGTAATTTCCCAGCTCAGCTCCTTATACTTGCTTTCCCTTTCCCTTTTTCCAATGTCTAATACAAAGAGGAAAAAATACTGAAGTCTAGCAAATGAGTGAAACACTAGAAAGAGCAAATGGAAAGCTCATTATTTAATTTGCTCATGAGGCCTTCAATCATGTGTTCTGATTTGGCAGCATTCTACCAGTCAGAGATATGGATACCGTAAACAAACTCATGATTAGGAAGCTAACATAATAAGATATAGATGACAAATGGCTACTATTTGTGCACATAAAACCAATCGAGAAAGTTGTTTGTTGATTCTTTTGGATATATAAAAGAGGAAAGAGTAAGGAAAATTATTTTGCATTTGTTTGGTTTCTGTGCCTGGTTTTTATTTTTACTTGGCTTCTCTTATTCTTGCAGGACCAGGGGCATGAGCAGGAGGAAGAATCACCAAAGTCTGGCAACTTGGGAAAAGAAGTCCCAGAAAACAGAAATAAATCTGAATCCAAAACTGCACACGAACGCTCTCTGAGGAAGGGAAAAGCTTCCGTAATTGATTCTTCCTCACCTCAGCAAGATCAGGAGGTTCTTGTGGATCCTAGAAGAAGATTGGAGTTCGACGTTGAGTATCACCTTACACAAGTCAGTGACCTCAAATACCAAGCCCTTGATCTCATGATCCAAGCCGAGGGTGGCAGGTTCCAAGCCCCTGACCTCACATCCCAAATCGATGGTGCCGGATCCCAAAGCAGCAAGGCACCAATACAGTACAAGGTGATGGCATTTTTCTAAAATTTATTTGCATTTTTGCCTTTTTATGCATATAAGTTGTTGGTGACAAATGGCTCTCTGCTACTTGTTTTATGTTTGTAACGCATTATATCTATGCATGTAGTGCTTTTTATTGACAGTTGGCCGCGTATACTTGCAGCAGCCGCAGCAAGCACTGATGCCTCGTACCACTGTAGCTGAAGAAGATGAACTAAAACTGATACGCGCTGTACAAAGATTGGAGATGATTAATAAAACTGAACCTGTAAGACCTGCACGTAGAAATATTGAGTTACCTGATAAAGTTGTCCTTCTCCGATCCCAAGTCACCGACCTTGAATCCATAGTCAAAGACCTCCGATCCCATCACATATCCGATAATCCCGATGATGAAACTGTAAATGCTCTCTCTCTCCCCCTCTCTCCCCCTATATTATATATCTCATTATCTTTGTTGCAGAGTTTGCCTAAATGCACGCACTCACACACATGCACAGACAAGCAGACACTCTCATGAAATGATCTGTCCATGCTTGTTTGAATGGTGTGATTGGTTGCTGAGAATTTGTAGGTGCCGCATTATCGGGCCTTGCGGGAGGCTAGGCGGATAGACTTAGTTTCTTTTCTTTTGTTCTTTGTTTAAACAGCTACCTTCTCTTTTCCTATTTTTTTCTTAAAAAACATTTTGGGAAACGGTAGAAAACCAATCAACCATCATAAGCAAAACCCGTCTTTGTTTCCTCCCATTCACACCAAACCCTAGCCCACTGCAGCACTGCAGCAAGAAGAATAGTAGGAGGAGAAAGGGTAGGGGAGGAAGAACTCACGTGAGCCAATTTACGAACTCAGTGTTCTACCTTATTTCTTTATCTCGAATTGTCTTCCCCTTTTGTTTTTATTGTTGCTTCTTTACCTGCTTTTTGCTGTTGCTTGAAATAAATTGATAGTTTCATATTGATGTGAACTTTTGTTTCAGTTTTGTTGTGGACAGTTGACCCAATCACTAAGCTTACATCTGGTTTTGTGTTATACTATTATATATATATATGTATATGAACACTTAGAAGTTAAAAATGACCACCTAGCACCTAGCTTCCTTGGTGCTTTACGTCCGCCTTGCACCTTTAAGAACATTGATTATTAGGACATAAACAATGTACATAATTTCCTTAAGAAAGTACCAAAATCAGAGTGAGACTATCAATTTGAGACAGGAGGGAGTATCTAGTTTCTTTGAAGGGATTTAGGAGGAACGATATAGGACCACAGAGAAACTTTTGGTCAAGATTGGAAGATTCATTGAAGAAAAGCAATATATGCCCAGCACCTCCAGTCAAGGAAGTTGCCCCAGATATAGCCTGTTACTTTAAACTGTTGCCTGATTGAATTTATTAGTGTAAACTGTTAATTGAAATTCTCCCTTCTCCTCTCTCTCTCTCTCTCTCTCACACACACACACACACCCCTCCCCATGCGTACGTGCACGCACACTCACAAACGTTTTTGCATGTACTTCTAATGTTGTGTCCTGATTCAGCAGCGAGGTGGCAATCTCAGACATCGATACTCTCAACAACCTGGAACTGGAAGGTCGGCTCCCACACTCGAAAGAGTACATGAAATCGAGCCCTCTTCTTCAGATTCTCATAAGCGACGTGGGAAAGGAATTCTGAAGGTACTAACTACTAACCACGACGACCACCACCACCACCACCACCACTTACTTTGTAATCATTTATAATACAATAGTTATGGGTTGCATTATCCTTGACAAGACTAATGAGAGTGGCATTTATTGAATGGTTATACTCATACGTGTCTTGGGTAATTTATGTTTTCTTGTAAAATTATGAACAAAACATGTGCACTAGAACTTTGCAATTTTAATAGAAAACCGTGAGCGAGTTTAAACCAAAGATGTGAAAACGTTTTGACCTATCTTAGTTCTTTTTTACAGGGTTGGCGTTGGCTTAAGTTGCACTGGAAAACTAGGAAGTCAGATTGATGATGTATAGAGAGAGAGAGAGAGAAACTTTATAGTAATACCACATTCTTTTTCACACTTCCATGCATTCAATTCATTCATACTGACAGAAAGTTTGAAGTTTTGATGTGAAAAACATACTCTTTGATGGGAAAACATTTTCAGTAACATATTCAATGATAGCAAAAGCCTACTCTTTTATGCGAAGAGAAAGAAAGTGTATAGATTATTTTGATGATGTTTTGCTTCTGTTATTATTGTAAATTGCATTCTCATGCTTCTTAGAACTGCTTAAACATTTGCTTTAGAAAGTTTAGGAGAGGCGAGGAAAGATTGAGAATTGAAAAGAAAAGAAAAGTAAATGATTTTCTCCGACTAAGTTTATAAGGGAAACATTTTATTTTTGCGAACTTTGGTAATAAACTCTCCAAGGATTTACTTGAACCTGGAATTTGTTACAAAACTTGTCTTGATGTAATGCAATAAACATAAACCTTTTGTGTTTGGAGACAATTTTGCGAATAAAACAATATCAAAACACGAAACTATATCCGTAGGGTCATCGAATTATTGGTTTAAGTTTGTGGTTGTGTTTTCTAAGTATGGAAATGCCTTACCCCCATTTTTTGGGTAAAAGACTAAAAAGTACAATGTATACTTTACACTTTTTTACAAAAGGGATAACATACTTTTTTTTTGACAATTTTAACAACAAACTTTTAATTCGTTTACATTTTGGTCACAAGTTACACCCCCATTTGGCTTCCGTTAACGAAAGTCCGAGGTGGACATTAACGTTCAAACGTGTCTGTCAAATTAAAATATATATATAAACACTTAAATCATTTAACCACGTTTGTCCTATTTACACAGACCCTATTCCACCAAATCAATGAGCAAGAAGGAGCGAACCCTAATTCGTAAATCCCAGTTCCAATTAGTGAAATGAAGGAGGAATTCCAAGTAACTATCATCCATTTAGGGTTATATTTGTTTGTTTATACATGATTTTAAGCATTTCTATCCATTAACCTAGATTTATATGTAACGAGTTATTAGTGTTGTCAATACTTGCACTGGGGGAACCTTTTATTCTTTGTTGTTTGCTAGTGTTATTTGTTTAGGTTCTTTTCTTTTGTTTATTTCTCATTAGGGTTTATTAGTGTATATATGTTTGAGATTAAATTTTTTTCTTCCTATACGCTGATTGTATTATAATACCCATTTATGTTCTTTTCTATTTCTACGGTGTGTGATCATTTTGATATTAATTTAAATCATGGTGGGAAGTTTGTTAGTGAACCTTTACTCCATTATAATGGTGGTAAAGTACACTACTTTTACAATGTTGATCCTAAAAAAATGTCTTACTTTGAAATTAAAGGAATGGTTTAAGATTTAGGGTATAAGAATATTAGGGGTGTCCGTCCGATCAGATCCGGTCATTTTAAATCATCTGCATTCGATTCGATCCGATGTCGGTTTTAGGTTTTGGCATCCAATCCAATCTAATACACTTTACCAATCCAATACACTTTACAAATCCAATCCAATCCAATTAAATGTTGGATTGGATCGGTTTCGATCCGATCCAATTAGAAGTTTAAAATAAGATATATTAAATTCTTGAAATGTTCAATTTTAATGTAAAACAAGACGAAAACTACTTGTACATTAAATAAAATCCATTACAAATAAAGTTCAAGTGTTCAACCAAATAGCTTCAAGTTAAAATGTCTACTATCTAACCAAAAATACATAATTAAACTAAGTGACGAACCATACATGATTAAGCTAAATATTAAATAACAAACTAAGATTAAATGATTTCAAAGTAACCCCTTGTATATATTAAATTTTTCCACCAATAAGGGAGAGACATATGGGAATTCTAATAATGGATTGGATTAGATTGGATCAATTCCTAGAACACGTCAAACTGGATCCGATCCAATTTTTTTCGGTTTTCAAATTTTGCATCCGATCCAATTCAATCATCCATAAAATGTAGGAAAAATGGATTAGATTGGATTGGTTTCTCGGTTTGGATTGGATTCTGGACACCCCTAAATAATATTGCAAAGTTGTACTACCTTATTCATAGAAAGTCAATGGAAACTGGTCTTAGGCTAATTGAGAATGATAAAGACATAAGTGAGATGATGGTTGATGTGCAAGCCACTAGTGGTATTTAAATTAATGTTGAAGATGATAAAGGCAAAAGTAAAGTAGATGATACTGCATCCAGTGCCCCCACTACCCCTACTGATAATATGATGGATGATGTGAAGGTTGAAGTAGGTGAAGAAAGTGAAAATGAAAGTGATGGTAGTCTAGATATTGATACTGATAATAAAGAGCTTGTAGAGATTAGGAAGAAAATTCATAGTTTGAAATTAAAAATTAGGTAAGTTAATGCACCCAGTGCCCCCACAGCCCCTGTTGGTACTGCACCCAATGCCCCCACTACCCCCACTGCCCCTGTTGATACTACACCCAGTGCCCACACAGCCCCTGTTAATGCATCTTCTGTTGATGCTCCCCCTATTGATACTGATAATGTAGGTGATGATTTTGTGACTGATAATGTAAGGGATAGGGTGTATGATAGTGAAGATGTTGACTCTGATCAATACATTAGTCCATTGTCCAGTGAAGATAAGGATGTAAAGGAATGTTAGAACACTAATTTTTTAAAATTGAACCAGAAAAGGAATAGAGAGAAAACATGATACCTAAAGGGTACTATTTTAAGAGGAATAATAGTATGTGTGCAAGATGTTGACACTAATTTTTTAAAATTGAAATGTTAGAAGGAATAGAGAGAGATACCCTGTTTTTAGTAAAAGGAAAAGGAATGAAGTTTTCTGACCCTGATCAGTTAAAACATGCTTTAAGATGTTATGCAGTTGCTAAAGGGTACCCTATAAAGTTTAAAAGGAATCGTAAACATTGGATACTCAGTATGTGTGCTGAAGGGTGTCCTTGGAGATTGTGGGCAACTTACATGCAAGATGAAGATAGCTTCCAAATTAAATCACTTAGAGAAAAGCATAAGTGCATTAGAAATTTTAAGATAAAGCTTGCTATTTCTAAGTGGCTTGCAAAACAATATGAAAAGAAAATATTTACTAATCCCAAGTGGAAATTGAAATACTTCAAAGCTGATGTGTTAGAGAAATATGCAGTCAATGTCTCCTTGGTTCAGTGTTATAGTGCTAAGAAAATTGCTTTAGGGGAAGTTGAACTATTATTGATTATTCATTATGGTAAACTGTGGGATTATGCAAGTGAAGTTATTAGGTCTAATCCTGGCAGTACAATTAGGATATAGACTAATAGACCAGATCCCACTAAACCTGGTCATTTTTTAAGGATGTATGTTTGTTTTGATGCATTAAAGAAGGGTTGGATGGCTGGGTGTAGGCCTGTTATAGGTATGGATGGGTGTTTCTTAAAGACTTTTTGTAAAGGTGGGCTATTAACAGCTGTGGGTAGGGACGGAAACAACCACATGTTTCCAATTGCATGGGCAGTGATTGAGGTTGAGAGTAGAGATACATGGGATTGGTTCATTGATAATCTAAAAGATGACTTAAGGGTAACAACGGGTAATGATTTGACAGTTATTAGTGATCAGCAAACGGGTTAAATGAATTCAATTGCAGCATTGTTGCCTAAAGCTGAGTATAGATGTTGTGTTAGGCACATTTATGCAAACTTTAGGAAAAAATACAGTGGTGCACAATTCAAAAGCTTGTTTTGGATGGCTAGTAAGAGTGGGACCCCAGAGGAGTTTAATAATGTCATGGTAAATATCAAGAAATTAGATGTGGATGCTTTCAAGTACCTCGTGAAGCAAAAGCCACATACATGGGCAAAGGCATTCCAATCTCCATTTAGTAAGTGTGATGCATTTGAAAACAATATGTGTGAAACATTCAATGGTTTCATACTTGAGGCTAGGCATAAGCCTATCATTTATATGCTTGAAGAGATTAGGGTGGCACTGATGGTTAGAATGCAAAAGTAAAGGGAAGTTATGGATGGGTGGGAAGGGTTATGCCCACAGGCTGAAGCTAAGCTTGATAAAAATAAGAACCAACACAGGTACATTGTTTCACTTGTAGCAATGATTTACATCTTCTATTTTTAGTATTGACTTACTATTGAAATAATATTAAAATGTTTTTCACTGGTATTGGCAAACCACTTATAATGGGAATAATGAATTTGAAGTGAGAAATGGGATAGATGGATATGTGGTGGACCTCCAAGCTTGTACATGTAGTTACAGGAATTGGGAAGTATGTGGGATGTAATACCCCGTACTATAAATTTGTTTAAATTGAATTATATTATCCTATTTATACTCATGTGAGTGATCGTTTGGTGATTCGAGTGGTTCGAATGGATTTTGGTTGGTAAATAAGAAGTTTTGGTCTTTCACGATATGTTGTTTCTAGCTATCTTTGGGCTATCGTAATTTCTTTTCTATTTATCAGAATGAGATTCCGTTTGTATTGGTATCTAGTATTTATGTCATTCTACAACTTTCGTGTTTTGGCCGAAGTCCAATTCGCACTCCTCGTTGACTAAAACAGGGCCCGAAGTTGGCCCATCGCTAAATTCTGGTCTTTCGGTAGCGCTTTGGCAGAGTGCTGTCTTCGGTGAATTTCTGGGAACGATTGGTCCATAATTTGGAAAAACTTCCAACTAGGAAGTTGTAGAGCTTTGAAATACCTTTCCGTGGACATAAAGAACGCATCAATCGGAGTTCCGAGCCAAAAGTTATGGCCAAAACAAAAATAGTGCATCAGAGCACCAAAATTACACGCGGACCGGTATTGGGATCCCAGACTGATGCGCGGACCGGTATGGGCTTTTTGAATACCGGTCGGGCAGCGGGCCAATGTCGGTTTTGAGCGTTTTTAAGTGTTCTCTTGACCCTTTTTGCCCCAAACTTCGACCAAAACAAACCCACAAGCCTCTAGAGAGTTCTAGAGAGAGGGAGAGAGGTTCCTAAGCAAATTTTATCTATTTTTCACTCATGATCCAAGATTAAAGCTCCAAATCACTTGAATTTATTCTCCCTTGCTACTATTCATCGTCTTCTTCGTGCAGATTGCTTGGGGGAGAGCCGCAATCTTTATCCTTTATTCTTCTTATTCGCTCATAAGTCGAGGTAGGGGTTTATATCTTCTCAAAACTCGATACCATGGTTTAAAAATTGTGATAATCATTCCAATTGGGTTATATTTGACTTGAATATTACAATATGGGTATTGAACCTATGCTTCATGGTTTATATAGCTTTAAAGGTCATGATGCGATGATAAATAGGCCATACACACTTGGAACTAGGTGATATTTGAAATCATATGACATATTCCATGTTGGTATAGCTACTATATGTTGATAAAAATAATGGAAGTATTATTAAAAGCATACACCATGGAATATTAATTGAGATTTTTCCTTCAAGTATGTATGGCAACGATTGTTCCAGTGTTCCTTTCATTTGCATATATGTATGTTTCATGACTCATAGAGATTTAAATACAAGATTTGAGGTGATAGATGCCACTTACACTTGATATTCTTGTGTTGTTAAACCCAATGAAGAATTCCATGGGTGCTTGACTATTATGAGTTGATGGAAATGAATTGTTATTGATTTGTACACACCATGGGTTAAAGGCTTAGACTTATTGAAGTGTATGTGGTATATAGATTACCTCAAATGCTTGTTAAATGGCACGAACACATGTATTGAAGCAAAATATGCCAATTATATCTGGTGTAGTGTGTTAATTGAACTATACGAGATATCCCTTGGATGTATGGATGTCATTTGTGATAAAATGGAATTGTTAATGTTTTATACACATCAAGGGATATCTAACGAGACTTGTTAAAGGGTATATGGCATAGATTGCTTCATATGTTTGCTAAATAGCATGCTATGCATATTATGCATCACGTTTGTGTCAACCGAAATCTTGGAGATCCTTCGACAAGCTCGGATCATTCTTATGGCCTATCGTATAGGCGTATATCTCTTATCAGTATGCCGGGAGCTTCCTATGATTATTGTATCGTTCTGGATGTGACATGATCCTGATGTGGATCCAGATAGGATTATGTTCTGGACGTGATATGATCCTGGTATGGATTTGGATATGATTCTATTGTGGCCCTTCGATTGTGAAGGGATGATGTATTGATCTGTGCCTACCGGGATGGAAAACAAGTAGGGCCTGGTGCCCTTGGGTTGAAAATCCCTAAACCTCCGGAGGGCAGCAACGCGTCGGCTGTCTAGAGCTAGCGGTGTGTAGCCCGAAAATCTAGACAACGGTAAGGCACTGATGATTCTGTGTTTATGTTACTATTGGTGGACGGGTGGTCCAAATTGATTATGATCGATTGATATACTCTGGGGCCAATTTATGATTACTGACGGATGATTCTATCGGGCGGCCAGGCCCTTGCTAAAGTTTGGCTCGATGTTGATATATATATTCTGGCTACGTGGCTTAACGGTTGACACAAGGGAGGTAACCTGCATATGCATAAGCACGCATTATCATGAACTAGTCATATTTTGTGATATGTAGTGATATGTTACAAATAATGATGGGGTTATATGCTAAAAAGGTTAATTTGGTTTACGGTAATATATCAAGGAATGTTTTCAAAATTTCCCTTTTATCCCCCCTACTGAGCTGCGAGCTCACCCCGTGTTTTATTTAAAATTTCAGGTACTCAGGGGGCGTACGATGGTAACAGGACTATGGGTTCGGGAACGAAATAGATGGCTCTGATACAGATTCACTTTTTGTTATGTATATTATCTCGGGAAGCCACGACTAGCCCGTAGTGTTATGCAATGTCTTGCATTTGCTAAGTCTGGTTTTATATATTGGTTACATGTATGCATGATTATATACAGTACTATCTTCTTCTATCTAGCTAAATGACATATGTGATAGTTACTGTTTCAATTTCTTCATGTATTTACATGTATACCCATTTTAGCCAATCCAAGATGGGTTAGTAGCACTCCAGGTCTTAATTACGGGTGTTGTCCCGTAGATTAAGTCGGGGGTGTTACAAATTGGTATCAGAGCATAGGTTGACGAGTACTAGGGCTTGATGGGGACGAAATATGTTGTGATTCTCGTTATTTATTCCGGTATATGCCGATAATTGTGATATGTGTATTCCCGAGGTTGTGTTTTGTATCCTACAGCTTGAATTTTGAGGATGATTTTGTATCCTACTGATCATCTAGAGCTGGTTGGCCCATATGATGTGGCAAGTTGTTTCTTTGTTGATTACAGTTAGTGTGGTTATCGATGGTTGTGTCTTGTGGTTAGACCTATTTGGAGTATGGATGTTAGGCATTTGTATTTTGGCCTTGTGGATTTGGTACCATATAATGCGAATGTATCGTATGAGAAATTCTATTGTATTTTTCTGTGTTCCCCGTGAGAAAGGTAGAATCCTTATCTTGATGATAAGTTAACATGTTCTAGCTCCGTCACACTGTCTGCTCATTGTTACTCAAGATTGTTCTGTTTGTGTTATTTTTGGATTGGATTTCTATCTCGTGTGATTTTGGTTAGTCTCCTGAGAAGAGGAGACCAGATGTAATTTGGGATAAAGGTCTAGTTTTCTTCGTCGATAGAAACTTTTGAAGTAACCTGACAGGTGGCACATGAATCGGTCAAAGTGATTAGTCCTCCTAGAGTACGACGAGGTAAGGATCTTATTAGTCATGAGTGATGAATTAAGGCAAAGGATAGTTGTAGATGCTGGTAATACGGTCATGATTGAAGGGAGTATTCATTCTTGTGGTTTATGGGAAAAGAAGGTTCTTCTGGATAGTATAGATCAATATCTATAAGGGACTGGTAAAGAGTCGCATACTTCATTTAGCTTTCAGGAATTAAGAAGTTTATATCCTTCTTAATTGCCTACTAAATTACTTGAGGTAAGGTGTTCAGTATGTGGGAGAATAGTACGTTCACAATATAGTTGCTTCTTCTTGTGGTGGATAAATAGATTCGGCAGATAAATTTCGCAGGCAAATTTTATATAATGGGTTGTATTTCATAAGTATATATATATTGTACGTTATATGATATGGTGATTGGTTATATCTTGGAAAAATCTCATGATAGAAAGACAAGGAAGTTTGTGATGTTTGCAATAACCTCAACTGTATTTTTACACATGGCTTGAGATTTTTGGATATATCCAGTATGTGGGTAGATGATGGTCATATTTTGTGATAATGTGAAACTATTAATGTGGATCAAGTGTGATCAATTGTGAAAACTATTTTGATGTGACGTTTTGGAGAATTCTTAGATAAGAATCGTGTAGTATATACACTTCTGTATTTTGATTGTTTTGGATTTCCAATTATGGGTTATGGAACTTGCTGTGGGTATAAAGTACTATCTTTTATAGATGATCTTGATTTAGTTGCTGTGGATATTTTGAGTTTTTGGATATAGGGAAATAGGATATATAGAGTACTTGCAATTCTTAATCTGATACATGATCTTGTACGACATTTTTGTACGGAAGTCGATTTTTGTGGAGAGACTATTGAATTAAATCGGATACTTAACTAACGTTAAAGAATTTCATGGTAACCGAAAATAATCTTGTATTGTGGTATAAAAGAGTTACGATTTTTCTTCTTTATGGTGTAATATTTTTGGTTCAAGTAATCAATGATATGATTTGGAATATGATTTCTGGTGACGTAAACGTTTAAAAATTGTTCGATTTATACTTATGGACGTGAATATCATTGGGTCATGAGATCTATTAGATGTTGAAGTGTGAAAAATATATTGTGATTTAATGGGCATATAATTATGGTTTCTCTAAATTTGGGATTATGGTTCTTTATACGTATTTACACTTGGGTGCCAGGAAGTTGGTTCCTATAAGATTTGTGTGTTATAAGTATGTGATAGACGTAGTGGTTTAAATTGAGGGTATCTCAAATTCTTTATAAGAATGTTGGGGGTATATGATTTCTTTTTCAATTGCTATAAGACTTCTATTAGGAGGGGATCTTGTATAGATGTTTACAGGTTACAATTGTGGATTATTTATAGTTTACCTATTGTAGTAAAGGAAGTTGAATTAAGCTTATTGCTATGGAATGAATCTCAACTATTCCTTGTTTTTATGGTATCCCTTGTCATGAAAATCCCTTGCATGATATGAAAGGGTGACCTTATATCTTTTTGGGCATATTGGAGAGATAAATGGGAATGCAGAAATATTTTCAAACCTTTTATGGATCTTTTAGTTCTTAAATTTTGACTTGGGATATCTATATTGGAGTTCTCTTCTATATTGTTTCCTTGTGTGGAAGGATATGATATCATTCATTTTTGGGTTGTTAACAACTTATGAATTTACCTATCTTCCTGACAAGTTAAATTCTATTTAAATCCTTGGCTAGAGGAATCGAAGGAATTGTTTTCTAGAAGTCTGAATTTGACATCCGTTACGTATATCTTTGTTAAATTTGAGAAAGTCCTCCGAGTCATCGTAGGACATTAAGTTTGGATTCTATGAGTTTCTCACATGTGCGGTAATGGTGTTCGTGTAATTTTTCCAACTATGTACTAAGAAGAGAGATGACTTGGTATGTTCGGTACCAATGGATAGACAATGTATATCTCGTATAAGTAAACACCTTTGGTATGTAGATTAATCGTGAATTAATGATAATTTTATATAGACTTACGGAGAGTTTAGAAGAATGTCTGTAATTAGATAAGTTTTATGGTATGTGTATCCATTAGATGGGATTGTTATACTATGGGAATTATGGTTTTATTCTTTAATGTTGACCCGTCAAGGGATTTGAAAACCTTTGGGTGGATATCAACTTGTTTGAGATTTACAATGGCTTGATATAAGGACAAAACAGATGAGACTAATTGTGGGTCATTATCACTAGTATTGAGTTCTAGAGCACTCATTGTTGTCCTTGTTCTTGTATCTTTATTGTTGTTGCTTATTTATTGGTTACGTGATATTTGTGTTGGCCTTGTTTGTTGTATATGAGTTGGCTAAGTGCCAATGAGGATTGATTAGTGCATGATTAAGTACACCAACCGGAATTTGCCAACAGTCCAACAGGCCCTTTCGGGATGTCCAATGTGAGGACATGGGTGAGGTGAGGCAGGAATGGGTAATGGTGATACTTAGCATGTGACCAAAAGAGATATGAGCATCGAAAATAGAGATTTATGAGTTTACTTGAGGAACGACATTGAAATTTCGAGGATGAAATTTTTATTAGTGGGGGAGATTGTAATACCCCGTACTATAAATTTGTTTAAATTGAATTATATTATCCTATTTATACTCATGTGAGTGATCGTTTGGTGATTCGAGTGGTTCGAATGGATTTTGGTTGGTAAATAAGAAGTTTTGGTCTTTCACGATATGTTGTTTCTAGCTATCTTTGGGCTATCGTAATTTCTTTTCTATTTATCAGAATGAGATTCCGTTTGTATTGGTATCTAGTATTTATGTCATTCTACAACTTTTGTGTTTTGGCCGAAGTCCAATTCGCACTCCTCGTTGACTAAAACAGGGCCCGAAGTTGGCCCATCGCTAAATTATGGTCTTTCGGTAGCGCTTTGGCAGAACGCTGTCTTCGGTGAATTTCTGGGAACGATTGGTCCATAATTTGGAAAAACTTCCAACTAGGAAGTTGTAGAGCTTTGAAATACCTTTCCGTGGACATAAAGAACGCATCAATCGGAGTTCCGAGCGAAAAGTTATGGCCAAAACAAAAATAGTGCATCAGAGCACCAAAATTACACGCGGACCGGTATTGGGATCCCAGACTGATGCGCAGACCGGTATGGGCTTTTTGAATACCGGTCGGGCAGCGGGCCAATGTCAGTTTTGAGCGTTTTTAAGTGTTCTCTTGACCCCTTTTGCCCCAAACTTCGACCAAAACAAACCCACAAGCCTCTAGAGAGTTCTAGAGAGAGGGAGAGAGGTTCCTAAGCAAATTTTATCTATTTTTCACTCATGATCCAAGATTAAAGCTCCAAATCACTTGAATTTATTCTCCCTTGCTACTATTCATCGTCTTCTTCGTGCAGATTGCTTGGGGGAGAGCCGCAATCTTTATCCTTTATTCTTCTTATTCGCTCATAAGTCGAGGTAGGGGTTTATATCTTCTCAAAACTCGATACCATGGTTTAAAAATTGTGATAATCATTCCAATTGGGTTATATTTGACTTGAATATTACAATATGGGTATTGAACCTATGCTTCATGGTTTATATAGCTTTAAAGGTCATGATGCGATGATAAATAGGCCATACACACTTGGAACTAGGTGATATTTGAAATCATATGACATATTCCATGTTGGTATAGCTACTATATGTTGATAAAAATAATGGAAGTATTATTAAAAGCATACACCATGGAATATTAATTGAGATTTTTCCTTCAAGTATGTATGGCAACGATTGTTCCAGTGTTCCTTTCATTTGCATATATGTATGTTTCATGACTCATAGAGATTTAAATACAAGATTTGAGGTGATAGATGCCACTTACACTTGATATTCTTGTGTTGCTAAACCCAATGAAGAATTCCATGGGTGCTTGACTATTATGAGTTGATGGAAATGAATTGTTATTGATTTGTACACACCATGGGTTAAAGGCTTAGACTTATTGAAGTGTATGTGGTATATAGATTACCTCAAATGCTTGTTAAATGGCACGAACACATGTATTGAAGCAAAATATGCCAATTATATCTGGTGTAGTGTGTTAATTGAACTATACGAGATATCCCTTGGATGTATGGATGTCATTTGTGATAAAATGGAATTGTTAATGTTTTATACACATCAAGGGATATCTAACGAGACTTGTTAAAGGGTATATGGCATAGATTGCTTCATATGTTTGCTAAATAGCATGCTATGCATATTATGCATCACGTTTGTGTCAACCGAAATCTTGGAGATCCTTCGACAAGCTCGGATCATTCTTATGGCCTATCGTATAGGCGTATATCTCTTATCAGTATGCCGGGAGCTTCCTATGATTATTGTATCGTTCTGGATGTGACATGATCCTGATGTGGATCCAGATAGGATTATGTTCTGGACGTGATATGATCCTGGTATGGATTTGGATATGATTCTATTGTGGCCCTTCGATTGTGAAGGGATGATGTATTGATCTGTGCCTACCGGGATGGAAAACAAGTAGGGCCTGGTGCCCTTGGGTTGAAAATCCCTAAACCTCCGGAGGGCAGCAACGCGTCGGCTGTCTAGAGCCAGCGGTGTGTAGCCCGAAAATCTAGACAACGGTAAGGCACTGATGATTCTGTGTTTATGTTACTATTGGTGGACGGGTGGTCCAAATTGATTATGATCGATTGATATACTCTGGGGCCAATTTATGATTACTGACGGATGATTCTATCGGGCGGCCAGGCCCTTGCTAAAGTTTGGCTCGATGTTGATATATATATTCTGGCTACGTGGCTTAACGGTTGACACAAGGGAGGTAACCTGCATATGCATAAGCACGCATTATCATGAACTAGTCATATTTTGTGATATGTAGTGATATGTTACAAATAATGATGGGGTTATATGCTAAAAAGGTTAATTTGGTTTACGGTAATATATCAAGGAATGTTTTCAAAATTTCCCTTTTATCCCCCCTACTGAGCTGCGAGCTCACCCCGTGTTTTATTTAAAATTTCAGGTACTCAGGGGGCGTACGATGGTAACAGGACTATGGGTTCGGGAACGAAATAGATGGCTCTGATACAGATTCACTTTTTGTTATGTATATTATCTCGGGAAGCCACGACTAGCCCGTAGTGTTATGCAATGTCTTGCATTTGCTAAGTCTGGTTTTATATATTGGTTACATGTATGCATGATTATATACAGTACTATCTTCTTCTATCTAGTTAAATGACATATGTGATAGTTACTGTTTCAATTTTTTCATGTATTTACATGTATACCCATTTTAGCCAATCTAAGATGGGTTAGTAGCACTCCAGGTCTTAACTACGGGTGTTGTCCCGTA
Source organism: Lonicera japonica (assembly GCA_021464415.1). Lineage (NCBI taxonomy): Eukaryota > Viridiplantae > Streptophyta > Magnoliopsida > Dipsacales > Caprifoliaceae > Lonicera > Lonicera japonica. Next base: position 192,225 of record JAKCWG010000836.1, read on the forward strand.
GATTAAGTCAGGGGTGTTACATGGGATCCCTTGGCCACATGCCATTTCAGCCATCTTTTACAAGAAGGATGACCCCTTAAAATATATAGCTGAGTGGTATAATATTGCGCTAACGAATAAGGCATATTCACATTTCTTGCATCCGTTGAATGGTGAGAAGATGTGAAGGAAGACACCTTATGAAAAATTCTTACCTCAACTTACTAGAAGGATGCCTGGGAGGCCTCAACATGCTCAGAGGAAGGAATTACATGAGAAGGATAAAGAGAAGAAGAACCCAACTCAAATTAGCCGAAGGGGAAGGCAAATGAGTTGTAGCAAATGCAAACAATATGGCCATAACAAGAAAACATGTCAAGCAACTAATGTAAGTAACACCATTTGTTATTTTAACTCATTCTTTTTATTTATGTTAACTATTGTAATTAAGTAAAACATATTCTTGTAACATGTAAGTAATGTAGCAACTACTTCAAGGATGAGACAATCACAACCAAGGAAGAGACAAATTGATGTTGCAATGGGGATAAAAATGATGCTACATCTACCGCAGGGAGGAGACAATCATAACCAACACCACCTAGAACCATGTTAACTAGATCTACACCGGCTATAGACCAAATTGAAAATAGTAGACCTAAACTGCTTGTGAGTTATGTTTATTATTGTAATTGTTTATGTTTCAATAAGGAAATATATAACTCACTGACATATTATTTGTGTCTAAGAAGGTGAGAAAAAAGGACAAAATACCTAATGGCTTCGGAGTGTACATATCTCCAACTACTGGCAACACATTTATGAGGGTAATGTGTAGTTATTTAGCTTGTACTTAGTTATTCAATAATGTAATATTATTCATTTGTTTATATGGTTGTATCATAGTTTCCAGGCCAAAGAGGCCCTGTACACCTCTCAAAGACTGCTTTAGCTTTAAATCCAGTTGGGACTGCAGGATCACAATCCACTACAGCTACACTAGAAAAACAAGAACAAATCCTACAGATGTAGGTGGCCCACTTAAAAGAAGTCAAAGACACTATGGAAATTGTGATGTGATGGGTGTTTTGTTTCATTTTTTGTAATGTTTTTGTGATGGCTCTTTATGACCACATTTTTTGTGATGGTTGTTTATGACTACATTTTTTGGGATAGTACTTTGACGGCTGTTTATGAGTACATTTTTTGTAATGGTCAAAAGGCCAATATAACTGTTTAATTACTTCTTTTGTGTGGCCTGTAATGATACTCAATATGTAGTGATACTCAATATGTAGTGATACTCAATATATACCAAGTGAAATGATAATTTCCACTTTTGTTTTGTTATTGCTTTGAATATGTCAAATTTTTTGTAATGCTCAAAAGGCCAATATAAATGTTTAATTTCTTCTTTTTTTGTGTGGTATTTAATGATACTCAATATGTAATGATTCAATATTTACCAAATGAAGTGATAATTTCCACTTTTGTTTTGTTATTGCTCTGAATATGTCAAAATTTCCTTACTTCTTGCTCTTAATTGATCAAATTAACTAAAAGTTCAACAAGCACACAATATCAAAACAATACATGCATTCAAGAAGAAATGTACAAATACTTCATGTGTTGAAGAAGTTATAAGCAAAACAGAGAAAGAACAATGAGAATAAGAAGCCGTAAATCGACCAAGTAGAAAAAGCATAAATCAAAGACAAACAAACAAATTTACACGATTTCGTCCCCCAATCCTCGTCTGATGTTTATTCGCTTTTCAATCCACTTGATTAAAAGCCAATCTACCATTTTTCTCTCTAATGTTAGGGCTAGGGTTCTTGATTTGGGGATGACCATTGTGTCAAATTTCTTAATTTTAATATGTAAATGAAATCATACGACGTGTATATTTTAAATGACATGGAGTCCACGTGACTAGACAAGTTTGAACGTTAATGTTCACGTCGAACTTCCGTTAACGGAAGCCAAACAGGGGTGTAACTTGTGACCAAAATGTAAACGAATTAAAAGTTTGTTGTTAAAATTGTTGAAAAAAAAGTATATTACCCATTTTGTAAAAAACTGTAAAGTACATCGTACTTTTTAGTCTTTTGTGCTTGGAGACAATTTTGAGAATGAAACGATATCAAAACACGAAACTATATCCTTAGGGTCATCGAATTATTGGTTTAAGTTTGTGGTTATGTTTTCTAAATATGGAAATGCCTTGCCCCTATTTTTTCAATAAGAAGTTTTTCAAAAACTAACACAATCCTATTGCATAGAAAATAAAAAGACTTATTGATATATCCTAAGGTGTGTTGTTAGCCTTCATGAACATGCATACAATTCCCAAGATTCAACGACTAAGGGTTACTATTAGTAACCCTATAGAAATCTAACTCATAGTGGTCCCCAGAACCATTGAAGTTCGAGGATGATCACGAAGGAGAACAAATGACTTTTGGTTTGTTTTGTGTATTTTTCAACTGAAATCGTAATCCATCAATCCGGAAAGAAGACAATGATTATAACGAAAAAGAAGCACATTGAGGAGATTTTGTGTATTGCGCATAGATTTCCTTGATGCGCTATACTCAATCAAAATCATATGTTAAGGTTAAACACCGAAATTAACTAAATAATTAATGGAAAGCAAAAACTTAAAAGGTTTTTAAAAAATTGATTTTTTTTCAAGGAAGTCCAAGGCCTCAAATCTTTGCCATTGAGCCACCCATCCAAAATAATTATTTCATTCAACAATGTTATAAATTCAGCAAAAATTACACACAAAAATCCATAATAAAAATCAGACAACAAAGAAAAAAGGTTAAGAAGTAACGTATTAAACCAACATATATATGGATAAGTACCAAAATGATTAGCCATGTAATCTTCCTATGGGATGTCTCAAACGTGTATCTTCACTTATATAACCAGACACCCTATTACGAATAAGGAGCCAAGTCAATACAAGCACATAGAAATTTTATGTGTACGAGTACATTTTACATATGGACCAATCCATATGGACCAGGACCTTTATTGTCGCTAAAACATTAGAGAAAAGCTTTTATGAAGAAAAATAGTCAAAATATATGGACTTGTTTGTATGAGTATATATATGAGTACTAAAATGCTTCGTAATCATATATTATATATACCCTCAACAAAACTTGCAATACTTTTCAGAGCATTCATGTGGCATTATATTTTGTCATCAACATAAAATATTAAATGGTGAAAATGCAAATGATCACCTGTGTTGGGCACCCTTTAATGCAAAATGAAGCTAAACTACACCTTGTAGCGTCGAAGCGAGGGGACCCGAGTTCAAGGACTTCGGCTTTAAGGCCAGGGACTTGGGATTTGAGGTCGGCTTTGAGGTCGCGCACTTCGGCTTGGAAGTCACACATTGCGGTTCTATATTCACGCACTACGACTTTAAGGTCATGCACTTGAGCTTTGAGGTCGGCCTGGACAATATCGGCTTTGTGGTCATCCAATTAGGCTTCGAGATCACGCAACTCAGCTTTGAGGTCATGTAATTTGGCTTTGAAGTCAAGTAATCTGGCTTTATTGCCTTTCCAGAGAGTTTCATCAACTATCTTGGATTTGGAATTATTGTTTTTGCGGATATCTTCTCCAATTTTCGAGTTTCCAGACTTTGATGTTTGCTCCTCTAGTTGTTGCTACAACACTGTCTGCATTAATTGCATGGTGCCTCACATAGCCTTTTGGTTCCAAGATTGTGTATCGTAAGCAACGTGCTATTTTCCATAAGCTATATGAACATTTAATTTTTTTAATTATAATAAATAAAAAAAATCCAATATAAAGAACAATAATAGAATAAGTAAAATGTAATCTTTCAATTAATTCTATAACTAGAACACCTCAACATCCCTACAATAAATTTAAAAGGGTATTATGGGTGAACAAAATTTTGGACAAACCCACAGGATGAAGTTCTTACAAAATCAATGGAGTAATAGATGGAAATGGTAGTGGAGACAAGAGATTTTTAGGTACGGTAGGTTCCTCCGGTAGCGCTTATGCTATTCTGGTAGTATGTCATCCGTTTGCATGTGTGTGTATTTGATTTATTAGCTCAAAGGCAATTGAAAATGATGATACAAGTTATCATTTTCTCGTTTTAGAAACAATTCCTCTAGCCTACCTTTTTTCTCAACCTCCTTTGATCCTTTCTCTTTTGAGTTTTCCATTTTCTATTTATATGTATAGAATTAGGGTTACAAATGTTACACTAGGGTTAATGGTAAAAGACTAAAAAGGGCCTATCTCACCACTTTACAAATTTTATTTTAGAATTTGGGCTGGCCAATCATTCAGGCCCATTGTTATCCCTATAATTTTTAGTGAATCACCTAGGCTCAGCGGCTAAAGTGAGTTCATGTGCTTAGATCTTCAACTTTCTTATCCTTGTGGTCTTTGAAATAATTCACCAAATGTTATAAACGAGCTTCCTTGGAAAACTTCAATTCCTGTGGTTGGGGGGTGAGATGCATTGATATATGAATGGTCGACGTCCACTGGATCTTTTTCTCTTGTTGATCTAACAGGTTGTTGTTGTGGACTAGGCTGTTAAACCAACTGTTGTGAATCAAGGAATACCTGCTGTCGGGCAGGTGACTGTTGATGTTGTGCGAGCTCATTTTTTGATTTACGTTCCTCATCTTGTAGTCAATGGGCCTAGGACCCTCACCATATATGATCAGTTGTCTGGCTTTTATGGATGGAGTTTCTGTCATACTTGGTATTTCCTCTATTTTTGCTACGATAATTTGCTCGGTGGTCGAGCATTATTTTTTGTTTAGCCTTCCAGACCTCATTAACTTGCCCCTAGGGCAGAAACAATCATCTTGGCCGAGTTGGCTGGTATTTTTGTGGCTTTCCCGGCCTTCGTAACTTTTTAAAGTTAAAAGTTTAAACTTTTTCCGATTTACCAAAACAATAAAGATGCTTCGACTCAAGCAGGAGAGTGGTCCTTATGGTGGCTTTTTGGGCCCTGTCTATCCGGTAATTTAATCAGTTTAACAGGCCTTTGTTGTACCTCCAAGGGAGGTCTTACGTAACATTTTCCCTTCATGAAAAATAGAGGACTTAGTGAAATTTGCCTTTAATCGTTGAAAGGTTTTAGTGCAGTGCCTTGCCGAGCAAGATCTCAATTGATATCTTCGCCTTTAATAAGTAAGGGCTTAATAGAATTTTGCCTTTTACAAAGAAAGGAATTATTAAACTGCTTTGCCGAGCAAGGTCTTAGTCAGTTGCCTTTGTTGAGGAAAGGTCTTACTCGGATGCCTTCATCAAGAAGAGCACTTGCAATAAAAACTGCCTCTGACAATGGAGAGATTTTAAAAATTCTTGTTGGGCCGATCTGTCGAGCATAATATCACCAACAATTTGCCTTCACCAAATGGATGGCCTTAATTTGGACAAATTACCATTAAGGAATGTAGAGTTTCAAAGAAATTGTCTCGTCGATCAAGGTCTTAAATCAAATCTGCCTTCGCTAAGTAAAAATTTACCTTTGACGAGGAAAGGTCTTAATACACTACCTTGCCGAGCGAGGTCTTAAGTAAAATTTGACTTTTAAAAATGAAGGTCTTATTTAAATCGACTGCTTTTATAATGTAAGGGTCTTGTTTCAACTTGTTGCCTTGCTGAGCAAGGTCTTATTCTTTTGCCTTTGACTAAAAAATGTCTTAATGGACTGCTTTAGCGAGCAAGGTCTTACGTAGAATTTGCCTTTGACGAAGAAAGGTCTTACAAGACTGCCATGGTGAGCAAGGTCTTACGTAAAATTTGCCTTTGACGAAGAAAGGTCTTACAAGATTGCCATGGCGAGCAAGGTCCTACGCAAAATTTGCCTTTGAATTGGTTCTCAAACAGTTGAGCTCAACCATTGATAAGGTAGGCTTGGCTTGCGTGTTCATACACATGAGCTTGACAAAAAGATTAGCAGCGATCGGGGATAAAAATTCACAACATTTGAGTTACAAACTGAATCTTTGACTAACTTAGCTAGATGACGTATATGTGAATTTGTCCACGTTGATCAACAAGAAATCAGTGTCATTCTCCAAAGATTGGCTTTGTGATCTTGTAAAAATAATTTGTCATGGCCGAGCATTGAACTGGTAACCTCTGAGTCGTTGGCTTGAACATAATAATCTGATGGCTATGCCGCTCGGCGTCATGGCCTTCTTTATCTAATTCTCTCACATCATAATGATTTGGTTTTTGGAAATTTTTTTAAATTTTACAATATTATAAGCCTCACCGATTTGACCATACTCTTTGAAGCACCAAGTATTTCCTTAGTGTTAATCGGACATGTGATATATTGTGTACTGCTTTGAAAATGCATTGCCAAAACAGATATACCAAGGCGTTTCGAAACAAAATATGGATACCATGCTTTGACCCCGATTTTTTGTAAATTGATAATATTTGATTATAAATATTTGGCTACAGCAAGCCTCCTTAGCTTTCACAAAGCTACTATTCAATATAAAGATAATATGGGGGTTAGTACTGCGATTTATCATCTCAATCTTTCGACAGGAATAGTGCATAATTGTATATGCAACTTTCTTACCAAAGAGAGCATTTGACTATAAGTAATGATGACCTTATTCATCTCTCCCTTTTTTTAATCATGGTCAACATGAATATTTGCAAGAATTGTTAATCACGCCGTACATAAAAATGGCTTTCGATTACCAAGAATTTTTTATATCTAATTATATATCGCAAGAGTAAATACATGACAAGCTTTCTAGATGAATTGTTGCTATCGAAGTTTTTCTTTAGCAATAGTAATTGCAAAATAAATTGCATAGTAGGGGCCTTCACGCATGCAAAATATTTGGTATACTCAGGCCGACTATGGTATAAAAGTTCTAATTTATCAAAATTTCAAGGTTTTGATGTTCATTATATCATGTTCATGCTCTTTAGCATCTAACTCAAAATTTTAATTCTTGATTGAAACTATTATGTTTCTAGTATATATTTGCATGCTTATACAATTTAAAGAATATATAATAAGAAGTCATAAAACTTATCTTTAAAAGAGTTATCATGAACTTATTTGTTCCGAAAAATCAATTTGTCGTTGTCTCAATACATGAGAGTTTTATCCTTTCCTAATTATAGTATCAGCTCAGCTGGACTTTGGTGATTTTAGACTTGGCAAAAATGATTGTTGTGGCTAAGAGTTGAACTCAAAACCTTCTTCTCTTAAGTAGGGATACCGACCATCTGAGAGAGACATCGAGTTGTTACAACTCTCCACCTTCTTCTAGATGACAGTTTAAAACGCCGAGTTAATCAACAGTATGGGTTTTTGCCGAGCTCGATGCACAGGGGCTTAAACGGCTGGGTTGTATAAGCTCGGCATTTAAGCCACGCTTGCCCCCGATCTGTCATAAAAAATAATTTACCACAACCAAAAGTTGAACTCGGAACCTTTTTGTTTTAAGCAATGGTGCCGACCATCCGAGTTAGAACCCCAGTTGTTATAGTTCTCGCATTTTTTGCTTTATTAGTGTTTTTCGAATGCCGAGTTGCCTGGGAACTTAGGCTGTTGAAAATAAATTATGTATTGCTCCGCAAAAATATTATTCGTGGCTGAGTATTGAACTCCTAACCTCAATGTTTAGAACAAAGTGGTCAACCAACTCAGCTAGATACTTTGTTGAAATTTTTTTCGTGCTTTAACTTTATAAATCAGTTGGGCCTGTGTGAGCTCGGCAATAATTCTGCCGAATTAAAAACATTTTGTCATGGGCGAGTGTTGAACCTTGTACATCGGGCTTGTGAGTCCAGCACTTTGACAGAAAACTTTGTTCTTGTTCTTATATTTGACAAGAAACGGAGTGTCGTTCTCCTTGTAAGCCTACAAAATTAAACTCGACTAGAGTCAATTTTGAAAATATGTATGCATTTCTGTGATATAAATTAATCGACCAAGCTTTGGCCACTGAAGTAAATGAATTCGGCAAAAATGTTTGTTTTGGCGGAGAATTGAACACAAGACCTCGTGCTATGAACTACACGCCGAATGCCAGACCAACTCGACTAGGCATACTATTGAGATTTAATATGTGTTTTGTCCTATTTTAATAGATCTGGCCATTGAAGTAAATAAACTCAGCCAAAAATATTTGTTACTGTCGAGTATTGAACTTGCAACCCTTGTTTTAAAAAGGGGGCTGACCAACCAAGCTGGACAACAACATGGTAATAATCTTGTGCCTTTTCTTTTATATTGAAAAATATCTTTTTGACATACTCAGACCAATATCTCAAAATAATCAAATTTCTAAAACTCTTTTTTTTTACACAGATGTGCCTTTTTGAAGTAGGTTCAGCAACACAAAACTAATAATGGTCAAATAATATTAAAAGAATGCTCATATGCAATTAAGAATAGAAGGCTTATCTGATGTTGATTGCAATATTTCATGTAGCCTTTGTTTTCTCTTTCTCGCAATCTCCTGGGGCATAAAATGAAGCGGAAGTGAAGATGAAAAATGCTAAGAACTCGGAATGTCAAGTCGAATTCCCACAGACGGCACCAATTGTGGGTGACAAAAATTTTGGGCAAACCCACAGGATAAAGTTCTTAGCAAAATCAATGGAGTAATATATGGAAATGGTAATGGAAACAAGAGATTTTTGGGTACAGTAGGTTCCTCCAGTAGCGCTTATGCTATTCCGACCGTACGTCCTCCGTTTGTGTGTGTGTGTCTGTGTTTGATTTATTAGCTCAAAGGCAATTAAAAATGAGGATACAAGTTATCACTTTCTCTCTCTAGAAACAATTCCTCTAGCCTACCTTTTTTCTTAGCCTCCTTTGATCCCTTCTCTCTTGAGTTTTCCCTTTTCTATTTATATATATAAATTAGGGTTACAGATGTTACATTAGGGTTAATGGTAAAAGACTAAAAAGGGCCTATCTCACCACTTTACAAATTTCTTCTTAGAATTTGGTCTAGCCAATCATTCAGTCCCATTGTTATCCCTATAATTTTTAGTGACCCACAGGTATTGTTACTACAGTATTGACGTACTAAAAGGAGAAAGAAGAAAATAAATAGGGAGAAAAAATAATAAAAACTTGTATGCAAATGAACTATAGAAGAGAACTAGAAAAAAAATAAAAAAATGGAAGAAGAAGCGGAAAAAATAGAAGAAAACAAAGGAAAATTATAAATTAAAATTATTCTTATTATTTTAATCATTGACGAATGTACCAATGACACATAATAGTGCAAAAGGCAAACACTATTACTCTATTAGGATTGCCATGTCAGTCTATAGTGCATGCACCCCAAACAAGTCTCGATTCCAACTGCACAAATGTGTATTTTCTTCAACTTTTATGTAATAGTGCACAAATGTGTATTTTCTTCAACTTTTATGTAATAGCACACAATGACGCACTATTTTCAAAGTGCTACAAGAAAAATAATAGGAGGAACCACGTGTATGAAAGTACAAAAAAAATCAAATAATTAATAGTCAAATAATTATCTTTTTCCTCTTTTATGGAAAAGAATAAAAGAAGTTTACAGACTGTTTTCTTCCATTTTTCTCTTTACATCCTATATGTTCTCCCTTATGTTTAGAAGAGTTGGACCACTCTTACAGACTGTCTTTCTTCCACTTTTGTTAAAAATGAAATTTACGTACAAGTGATCATTAGTGTTCTATTTCATATCGTGAGGAGATCATATTGGCGATAAGCATTAAGCTAAAGTGTGGATATTTTAGAAGATGTGCATTGATCCATATTTTTTCGCCTTTTATGCTCTTTGATTGCATAAAATTCCCGTGGTATGGCTTCCTTTAGAGCACTTCTTTCTCTTTTCCAAGAAATTCATAAAAACATCTTTCTCCTATTTGTTAACAGTGTAAAAAAATTTCAAGGAACTCAATCATTTCCAATGTGAACCAAAACGAAGCACAACCTTATATATATGAATGAATTGGGAAAATGGTGTAGGGTGAATTTGATTGGTTACCATGATAAAACAATTTAATCCCATGAATTCCATAGATAAGAAAGAAGCACCAAAAGTTATTTCTGGGAAATTTACTGTAATACCGCACGAATGATGGCGGACAACATGGAATTTTGAGATTTTCCCATGGAGAAGAAGTGCAATAGAACACACTTAGAACGGACTACAAGCTCAATGTTCGCATTTCTTTTCCTACAATTTCTCAGTAACCAATTAGACCAGTCAAATAAATGTATGTAGTAATTAATTAATTTAAGTTTTGCAAATTCCAACAAGCAGGGCTAGGCCATAGTGTGTGCGTGTCTGTTTTTGTTAGTGTGCATGTATGTACCAGCAAATTCTCAACAAATATAATGACAAAGAACGAGGAATTACAGTTTTGTCGAATTTGAGAACGTCAAGTTGGGATTTGAAAGATTCGAGATAAGCAAGTTCGCCATGTTGAGAGTTTAGGATGGGCCCTACGCTTCTCAATGTTGGCAATTGCTCCAACGGCTGCAAGAACAAGGAGCCAAGTTGATAAAAGATACAAAAATATATAGACAAATGTGTAGTCAAATTCATAGCTTCGCAAAGCGCACAGTAAATAATATCGCAACAACTATAGAAGGTTGATTTGAATAAAAACTTGTTCCTAAAGTGTAAATTGCATACATAGGATGGTGTGTTTGATGATAAAAATTGGAAAATATATGATTAAAAATGTTACTACTAATTATATGAAAAGTTGGGAAAAAGAGATGCTATATCACTGTTATGTTTTCTCATTGAATCCAATTCTTTAGGCAATGAATAAGAAAATGCTTCCATCGAAAAAAAGAGGAAAATAGGAATATCATATTATCCAATCACACTTATCTTTTTCAACTTCTCATAAAACTTACATTGTTTTTCGATTATTTTCTACCAAACTCAATTGGGTTTATACTATAACTAATCAAGAAAGTTCAATCGGCAACTAGCAAACACCAAATGTAATTGCAGTAGTGTGAATTGAAGCAGCAAAATTAAAAGGCTTAAAATCCAAACTATGTGCATTCTTAACACTACTAATCTTGTAAAGTCAATCAAGAATTAACGTAAATAAATAAAAGGATAAGTATGTCAAACCAATATTTTCTTGAGAAAAGCAAAACAATTCCAAGTAGAAATTAAAAGAATTACGCAGAATAATAAGTCAAGATGACTTACCACCATTAATTAGTATTTTTTATTATTCCAAATCTGAACTTGGTGAAAACAAAGCATTCCTTTTTATAAGGTCCAATAAGGCAATTAAAGAATAGGAATGAGTATTTGATTCCTAATCTAATTCATTCAGTTCTAAATTTGATGGAATTTGAAATTGAACGGTCTCTCAATCCCACCAACTGCATGGTATTTTAATTCCTATCGCTTTAGGATTCAAATAACTAATATTATCTTATATTTAATATTTGGTACTACTATAATATTTAAATTTTGTTTTATTTCATTAAATAGGTATTTTATAGTGTTATGGTTTGAGTTAATAATTTTGTAAATAATTTTTTAAAACTTTATTTGATTTTACATGATATCCTAAATAAAAGAAATTATAAAACAACAACAAATTTTTTTAATTAATTTTTTTTGAAACCGAAAATTAGTATTTTAACAAGACAAATATTATGGAGTCCTTTTAACGTAATTTATAGAAAAAATTAAAAAAATATTAGTAACAACAATTTTTTTTATTTCATTTATATATAGTATGATACAAATTTAAAAATCATAAAACAATAATGAATTACACCCGAGTAATATAATCCTAGTATTTCTTTTGGAAAAAAAGAATTATTAATTTTGACAATATAAGTATGAACTATTCATATTTAGCATTTTTTAAGCTACCCCTTATTATTAATACGAAACTCAAAATACCCCCTATTTTACTAATCGTTTGGGTTACCCAGTAGGATTTGACAAAATGTTAACTGTTCATCTTATTTTTTTTTAAAAAAAGGACCCAAATCTTATTCTTTACCTTCTCTCTCTCAAACACTATAATTAGGCCATCTCCAATGGTCATTTCTATCCATACAAATTTCTATAATAGAAAAGAAAAATAAAAAAAATATGCTCCAATGAAATTTTTTATAACCATTTCTATGTGAGATGGAAGTTGAGTCACATAGGGAATTTCTATTACCATTTATGAATTTATGGAAAATGCCATTGGAGATGTCCTTACACATTCCATTTCTTCACCTCCACCTCTCTCTCTCTCTCTCTCTCTCTCTCTCTCTCTCTCTCTCTCTCTCTCTCGTCGAGCCCCCTTTCCTTCCTCCCACAACCGCACAATCACCACCTCCAGCCCCTATACCCTCTTTGCTTCACAATAAGCTCACCGGAGAAAGACCTATTTCATATCTGAAGAATAATGGTGGTTATGATGATGAACCTATTTTTCTTTATCTTTCTTTCCCCCCACAATCCAACAAACGCACAATAGGATTAAAAAACCCATTTAATATGAGTATGATACTCCCACACGCGAGAAGATTTGAAAACAGAGCAAAATAGAAATCAAACACTAAAAATCAGATTGAGTAGTACTACATCCGATTGGTGAAGGCTTCGATTTGGAATTAGTTTAACACGTAGAAAGAGATGAAATCTGCCTATTTCCAATAAAGTTGGGAAATCTCTATCTTTAATAATGGAGTTTTGTGGTGAAAAAACGGACAAGAAAGAGAGAGAGAGAGAGAGAGAGAGAGAGAGAGAGAGAGAGAGAGAGAGATGGAGTTGAAGAAATTGATGGGTGTGAAACAATGGAGTTTTGTGGTGTTTTAGAGAGAGAAATTAAAGAATACGATTTGATTTTTTTAAAAAAAGATGAACAGTTACATAGGGGCAAAATGGCCAGACATAAATTTTTTTGGACGGAGTTAGCATTTAGTCAACTCATAAGGGTAACTCAAACGATTAATAAAATAAGGGCTATCTTGAGTTTCGTATTAGTAATAGGGGAGTAACTCCAAAAATCCCTTTATATTTTAACAATTAAAGGAAAAAAATAAAATAAAAGCAAAGAGTAACTAACTAAAACATATTTAAATTTTGATTGATAGACAATTATTATTAAAAATAGAAATATTAGTGAAATTCTTGCATTTGCCATAATTAAATCAATCAAATTGACTTTGGTATTATTTTCATGACTAAAATTTTTAAACGAACCAAACAATACTTGGGATTATTGGTAATAGAAATGATGAGAAACTCACTAAATGTATTCTATTTGACATCTTCCACTTTTTGGGTTTTTATCTCATATTTGTCTTTCTCAAAAGGGAAATTCTTAGTTATCGAATCAAGATAAGTTTTGCATTAAACTTTCTTACTTTTATCTAAAAAAAACAAAGTGAAAAATAAACTCTTTATCTTTTGTTTGATTTTTACTATAGTTTATTTAATTATTATACAAAAAACATCGAAGTGACAAAAATTAAGGGGGGAAACATCTTATATTGTCATTATAATAATTAAACTCCACTTAATTATTTATATAAGGGGCAAAATTGGATAGTGAAAATAATTATAGAAACATGAAATGACTTAATTTAGAAATATATTCTAAATTTTGCTATGATGCTTAAAATTCTGTTTATAGGTATCAACATCGAGTGTACCCACAAAATTTCTTTGAAATATAGAGTTTGAGTATTACATGAATTTTTTCAACCATACACAAGTTATCGTAAAGTTCAAAGACTGGACAATTCACAGTATAATAAACAATCACAAAAGCCCTTGGTTAATAAGAACAGTTTTATTTAATCTTGAAAAAATTAATTTTACAATTATCATTAGGAGAACAGTTTTATTTAATCTTAAAAAATTAAATTTTCAATTATCATTAGGCCACTAAAATTTTTGTTTTCTTTTTTTTGTTCAATTAGAAATATGCAATCAAGTCACCCTCACATCTCGTGTGCATGTCATTCTAGTTATTGATAAAAAAATTGTGATATAAACTCCACTGACTCCCAAACATTAGAAATACTTAGAATTTTCCTCCCAAAAGTTTAAAATATTTGAACTTTGGTCCTCCAATTAACGTTCAAATGATTCACATACAGATGGATAATGTTAGAACTGGCATTTCCAAGAGAAAATAAGTATATTTTAATGCTTTTGGCAAAATTAAGCAATTAAACACCTATAAGTCTAAATGACAATATACATATACATGTTTCTTATTTTTTCTTATAAAAGAATTTATTTATAAAAAACAAGATAAATGCGTACATTTTTAGATATTTAGGTTGTGCTTGACATACAGTGAATTGTAATAAAATAAAATAAAATTTATATCACACAGTCAATCTTAGTCAGAGCTAGATATCGAAGTAGAATATTTATTCTATACAAATAGATTATTTATTCTATAAAGGACTCACAATCAACTTAAATAATTGGCTAAATGACAACCGATAGGTTCCATGAGTTAATTAGGTTAAATCGATAGGTTCCGTGAGTTAAAGAAAAGTTGAAATTATTTACATAAATCACCCCCAATTTTCTAATTATTTACGCAAACCAACTTAATTTATTCAAATATCTACTCAAACCATTCCCAGTCCCCTTATCTCCTTTAGAAACTTGCACATATCTTATCCCATTCTTTTTCATAATAATATATTCCAAGGATAAATTGCACTTTACTCACCTGAAGTATTGTCCAAATAACACTTTGCCTACAAAACTATTAATTTTAGCAATTTTTACTATAAACTATGGGTAATTAACAAAAATGACTCCTGAAGTTTAACACAATTCCCTCGTTCATCCCTAAAGTTTAATTTTCGGTTGAAACATATTTAAAGTTTCTAATTTGTCCTTCGCTCGTCTAAAACTAGATGCCTCATTAAAAACTTGGACGGAAAACACACGTGATTGGATGAGCGAGAGACAAATTTCAAATTTCAAGGTTTATTCTCGGAGGTTTTCACCTTTCTCTGGCGATTCCTCTCTCTAAGTACCACCTCTTCAACGATTCTCTCTCTTTGAATCACCATCTCCACCTGCTCACCAGCAACTCTCTTCCATCCATTAATGGCAACTACAGTGTTGAATCAAACCTGAACCCATTTCCTCAAAGTTTCTTTAATTTCTTACAACAAATCTAAGCCCTTTTTTTCTTAAAAAAGATCTAAACCTATACAGTAAAAACTTTATAAATTAATAAGATCGGGACGGCCAATTTTATTAATTACAAATATTTTAATTCATCTCTAAATTAATAATTTATTAATTTATCGATAAGTTAATAATATATTAATTTATCGAAAGATTTGTGTTTTCAATATTATTCTCTTAATCTTCTTTAGATTTTATTTTCTATAAACTTAATTAAGTAAATTATATATTTTTAACCCCGTTAGCATTTAAGATAAGCCATAACAAATTTAGTTGTTTGTAGTAAAAATTACTAAAATCAATAGTTTGGTAGACAAAATGTTATTTGGACAATAATTTAGGGAGTAAACTGCAATTTAACCTTTGTAAATTTCCAAATTTACCCTCAAATTCCGTATATTTTTTTAACCTCGTTAGCAATTTGAGGTAAACTACAACAAAATCAATAGTTTATAGTAAAAATTGCAAAAATTAATAGTTTGGTAGGTAAAGTGCTGCTCGAATAATAGTTCAAATGGACAAAGGAAAATTTACCCTATGTTCCAACCTTCTTGGTAAAGGAGCACAAACTATTACGAATTTGATACCAACTCACCAAAATTCAATCTTTAATCATTGTTTTAATTACAACCTTATTCAATTACCACATAGCTAATTAATCTTGATCATTCCATTAAACTAATTAAAATGTCAAAGGCAATTAGAATTATATTGAAAACAAACATCATGAAACTAACATGAAACATCAATTTAATTACACCTATCTCATACTCGATAAATTATTTGATAATTTTACTCTTTTTTTTGTTCTTTTTAAATTTAACCTTATAAAATAAACAAATCTTTTGAATTAAAGAAAATAAAGATGATTTACAAAAGCAATGATCCAAAGAAGTGGGGATTGAGATAAGGGAATTTAGAGAGAGAAAGAGAGTAAAAATCAAAACAAAAAAATAGTTTAGGTTTATCTTTTTAGTTAGCTTAATTCCGATGTCAAGAACATTTTTTCCATTGTAATTGTTTGAGTCGAATTAAAGATTTGAAGACAAATAATTAATGAAAGCTCGCCGAACTTACCAGATTCATCGCACATAATTCTAGACTTAATGTAAGTTAGTTATATGGTTTGATTCAAAATATAGGTGGTGGTTGAGCATCAAATTCGAAATTAAAAAACTTTTGAATCAAATTTATTTTTAAGTATTTTTATTGAGTTCTGCCAAAATTCAAAAAAGTCTAGTAGACACAAATTATTAAAGAAATTTATTTTTTTCATATTTAACATGTTTTGTAAAACTGCCTCTAAAATTTAAGTCAAATTAATGTCCAAACGAATTTAATTTGATGGAATAAAGTAAAAAGAAAAATTTAATAAAAAGGATTTTATTTAAATAGATTTAAATATTAATTAAGTTTGAAAAGTCAAAATTTCCATTAGCTTTTTTTGAAAATCCACGTGTTGCTTTTTCTTTAATTGTCTAAATATGTATCCAAAGCCACGTGTAGGTGCAAGAAAAAAGGAGGCATGTTTGATGGGTGGACCGGTATACAAATTACTAATGTGCATTGGTCTTATGGTAAAGTGCGTATAAAATTGAAATTCGAGATTTCGGACTAGTTTAATATTTTCGAGGTGTACCGGTCTAGTTTATAATTTCTGGAGCATGAAAAAATTTCTTTTTTTAATGCAAAAATTTATTTTTTAATATCTTTAACCTATTCCAAAAAAAATGACTTTGACTCTATATTTTCTTATAAATATAATTATTAGTTTGATTCAAAAATACATGATTCTAGAAAGTTTTTTGAAGTAAAAAATATTCAAATGCTAGAATCAGTTTTTGAGAGTTTTGAAACACTACTTATGTTTTGTTTATATGTCATAAGAGATCCTATTATTCTTTAATTTTAAGAATTAGGGTTCTAAACATTCACAGTCCTACGGGAGTATCTTTGGTTGCGATTGGAGATGGGGTGAGCGAAGTGGTTAACACGTGATAAAGGAGATTACATATAAGGTGTGAAGGATTGTGATCAAGTGTGAAGAAGGAGGCAATGGGTAAGTCGGAACAGCGGGAAGCGCTACGCCAAGCCAGCTATAATTGGATTCTACGTTCAAGGAATTGACGAGACTGTTGTGTAAATTATGGGGAAGCAATTTTTGTAAGCCATCGAGTCTATAATTACGTTTTGATCATAGTGAAACACTATCGGTTAGTCCTGATGATTAGTCTTATGCAAGTAGGGATACTTTGTAAATTTCTGGTGTTATGTGATTCATTTTGGTGATTGCTTGATTGATTTATTTGCTAGATAACATAACACAGGTTTCGACATTAAAATTGATTAAATATGGGGTTTTAATTCTGCTCGACAAATTAAAACCCTAAATTTAACCTGGGTAATACGATCCCCAAATTTTCATCATTTAGTTATGTAAATTGGCCATCGGTGAGGACGAAGCATGAATTGGGGAAATATTCGAGTAGTGGTCCGAGGCGAATGGAGTGGCTTTAAGGGCTCATGACAAGAGATTTAAGAAAAAGGAGGGTTTGAGTGAAGATATAATGAATGTAATGAAAGAAGATGGGAATTTTTATTTTTATTTTTCAAACATAAAGAAGATGGGAAATTGAATACAAAGAAATTGAAGGCATCCGGTAAAAGGGGTGGTATATGTAAATATATTAAAAGTAAAATTAAAAAGTTAGGGAGCGCATGTGTAAGTACTTGAAAAGATGAGAATGGTTTATATAAATAATTTCACTTTTTTGTTAGTTGATTTAACATACTCTAACCGATGTACCCCCATATGATTGATAGTGTTGGTCGGATTTCAACCCTAGAGGGGGGGGGTGAATAAGGTTTAAAAAGTTTAATGCGGAATTAAAAACTTTTCTAACAATGTTTAAGTAAAACAAATTTACTAAACCAATTTATCAAGGAATGGAATCAAATAAACAATCAAGCAAATAAACAATCTCAAGCAAACAATAATGTAGCAAGTAAATAAAGAGATTGAGTAGGAAAGATTGAATCGATTTGAAGTCCAAGGCTTTTTGTCCACACGGTTTTGGTTTACCAGACCATAATCCGCTCTCGGTTAGTTCCCCGAGAATTTCCACTAATAACAATCTCCTTCCGGGTGAAGATCAAACCATTACAAGTGTATCCTCTCACACATTCTCTACAAATATTGCTTGACCACAATATTCACACAAGAAACTCTCTCTTGCTAACCTTGTGAAATTTACCTTTCACAATTTTTAAACAAGAATTTACCTTCTTGTTTTTCCTATGAGATTTACCTCTCACAATTGAATACTAAATTGTTTGGTGATTCACACCAATTAACAATAACTCTCATGTGTTTAAAGAATACAATTGAAGCTCACACTAGAGTTACTTGATTGATCAAGATTTATAGCTCAATAAGAATGATTGATCAAAAACAATTTCTTGAATCTTTGAATAATGAAGATAGATGAAGAATAGAGTATATGAATGATTCAAGGTGTTCAAAATGTGTCTTAGATAGTGTATATATAGTCCCAAAAGTGATATAGCCGTTTGTGAGGTTTGATAGAAGTTTGGTACCAAAAATGGTTAAAAAATAGAAATCCAACGGCTACATTCTGGAGCATCAGTCGACTAAGCAAAACCATCAGTCGACTGATGGACCCTCAGTCGACTGAGCAAAACCATCAGTCGACTGATGGACCAGTCTGCCCAACAGGCCAAAAGGCCAAAAATCCCAATTTTTGCACTTTTGCATTTAAGCTCCGAAATTAATTCTAATGCTTTGGGGACTTCAAAAATAAGTTCCTAAAACACCTATTTTTGGAAAAACTCAAAATATGATCATTTGAATTTAATATGAATTTATTTCAAAACCGGTTTTTGCAAGAATGATATTTTCAAAGAAATTTTGATTCAAACTGATTTTGATTAATCTAAGAATGATATATCATATGTATGAGCTATATAAATAATCAAATAAGAAACTTTACATTAATACCTAAGCACTCACTCAATTATCGAATTAACGAGTCTTTGAATGCTTTGATTTGTTTCTTCAATTTGATATTCACTTGAAGCTTTTGTCTTGAAGTTTTTGTGTGTGATTATTGATCTTTGTGCTCCATGAATTTGCATTGTAATGAGATTGATCTTCTTGTCTTGTCCAATGCTTGTAGAGGAATGATCTCGGTTTGGATTGATTGGTTTGGTCCACAAATAATGATCATTGAAATGTGGCTATAATAACTTTAACACACATGTTAAATTACACATGATTAATTTATTGTTATTATCAAAATAAGATTAAGACCTTCAAGGTCAACAGATAGCATTTAAAAATTTTATACCAATAATTGACTAAGAAAAAAGTTGGATAACCCAAATACAAAAAGGGCGAAAGTCCATTACTGATTTTAGTTATTTAGGCTCTGTTTGATAACATGGAAAATGAAAATAAAAATATTTAATTTGTGTGATATGATAGAAATAAGTTGAAACATGTGAGGAAATACTCTCCATTTCATGATCATTTTTATTAGTAGATGTCATTCATCATTCATTAATTTTTTGTGAAAAAAAATTCTTTCTCAACTTCCAAAGAAATTGTTTCCATTGAAAAAAGTTAAAAAAAGAGAGAGGCAATTAAGCATAAGGGCTCATTCTAAAAATAATATAATTATAAAGGACACTTAAAAATTAGCCGTGTAAATTAAGGACACTGTATAAAAAAGACACTAATACCCCTTCCTTATAATATCCCATGTCTCATTATGACACTAACAGCAACCAGAAGGTGCTAAATGCATTTAGCACATTCTAAACAACAACCAAAATTTAGCATCTTCTGAATAACAACCAGAAGTTGCTAAATGCATTTAGCACTACAACTAGAAGGTGGTAAATGCATTTAGCACTACAACCGGAAGGTAACACCACTTAGACAACAACCAGAAGGTGCTAAAATCAGTACCATTACAAAACAGAGAACAACAAAATTGATGAGATCAACATCCACTCAATTTATTTATATGTATATGTATATATGGATCGATGTAGGATTCGTAAAAAAAAGAAGAAGTTACGATCATATTTTTTTTTCAAATCCCGCTGGGATGTCGAAATTGGTTTATTTCGATAGCAAAACGACATCTGGTCGTCTTAATTTTTTGTGCAATTATAGTAATATTGTCTTCTGAACAACATATCCAAAAATCAGCTAAATCCAACAGTTCGATCAAAAGTTATATATTTTTACGATTGTACATTCAGAAAAAAGAAGAAGAAGAAGATGAGAACAGCGGTCTTCTTGGCGATACGATCGGAGAGTCAGGTGGTGGTGGTGGTGGTGGTGGTGGTGGTGGAAGAGGTGAGATTATTGGTGAAATAACTTCTCTTCGTCGGCCTCGTTCTTTCTTCTCTTGTGATTCTTTTATCCTTTTTCCTTGTTCTCTGTTTTCTCTCTCTAAACTATGTGTATGTAAGAGAGAGAATAATATGTCTTTTGTATGATTAGTATAAATGATATAGCAGGGTATTTTTGTCCAGCAACATTTATTATTTTTTTTAAATAAATTAATATTATGAAAAGTGTCCTTATTGTAAAACTAAATTTTAAAATTAGTATTACTTTCCTTTATTAAACATGAGTCAATCCTTAGAATTATAAAACGTTATGGAGCGAACCCTTATAACCCATTATCTAAAAAAAAAGATTTATTTTTTAATTTCTTACAAAAATGAATTGTTTTTGTTAACATTTTTCATGTTGTTATCAAACGTACTTGTAAACTAAATAATTCAATCTGACCTCATAGCATCTCCAACTGTCTTTTATATCTATGTTTTGTGTATAATTTACACCAATTATAATGGCATGCCAGCTTTCTCTATTTAATTTTTTTAATAAAATTTTAAAATGTAATAAGTTCAAATGTAAAATATGAATTTTAATAAAAACTATATAATTCGAATTTACTCATTAATATCTATAAATTAGATCCATTGTAATTATAAAATTATTTATAAAAAAATTCAAAAATAATAATAGTAATAATAAATTTTTTTAAATTAATATTTAACATATGTTAAAATTTTATTAATTATTTTAAAATTTACACAAAATTTTACAAAAATATCATTACAACATATAATTTTTAATATTCAAAATTTTTAAAAAGGTAAATTGAGGCATATGATTTAGGTGGTGTTCGATAAAATATCTTAAAACTGGAAAATGAAACTGAAAACTGAAAATTGAATTGAAAACTGAAAAAATTATTTGTTTATTTTTGAAAAATGTATCTGAAAAAATGTTGTTTGTTTGAATATAATATATCTAAAAATTGATTTTTTTTAATATGACAATTTTGCGCTTATTAGTGTATTTAGATCACATGATTAAAGCTTTAATGAGAATAAAATAGGTATTTTGTAATGAAGAGTTTTAAATTTTTAAATTTAAATGACAAACTTATCACTTAAAATTTTAGATGCAAATTTTCAGATTTAAATAACAAATCATTTAGAGTATTTAAGACAAGGACTCCTCGTCAGAAAATTTTTTGATGGGGGCAAAATTAGATGGGGTCACAGAATTCCAATAATAAAACGATACGTGTTTATTTCTATCTATTTAAATTAAATAAAAAAATGAAAAAAAAATAATTTTAAATAAAAATAAACACGACCCATGAACCTATCCAATTGTGTCCCCATAAAAAAATGGACTCGTTTGTGTCAAATTCCTTCTTTCTACTCAAAATTATTCAAATCTTTTCCTCCCTCTCGCGCTCTGGTTACTTCAGTTCTTTGGCGGGTAGGCTACTGATTGAATTGAAGCTCCTCTTCTTCTTATTCTTCTTGAATTCTTCAAGAAGATTAATAATGGCAGTAAGTAATAGTTCACTTCCATTTCTACTTCCATTTACTTTCCCAACGATTTAATTTCTATATATATATTCATTCCCAAAATTAGGTTTCAGTTTTTTCTTATCTTCCGATTGATTTCATTTGTTAATTCTTAACCCCTTTCATAATGATTATTATTTGTAGTTATTGATGAACGAATGTTCCATTATTATTATTATTTCCATTATTATTATTATTTCTCAATCTATTTATGTAGGGGGTTCTTGATTGTCATTTTGGTTTTGAAGAATCATTATATAGGGGCATTATTATTAGGTTTTCATTTGTAGCCAACTCACAGCTAGGTTGTTTTTAGGGAAATTTTGTGGATAATTTAGTTTATTTTGCTCCCTTTTTTGGTTGGCTTCACTTCACTCTGGAATTTAATTCTTCTTCTTTGATATTATGAAATGCTAATATGCATGTTGTACCAGATTTGGCGTTGTTGCCAGCATTCAGTTCTTTATGTTAACCAATCAAATTCATCCTACCCCTTTTTCCACCTTCATTCTCGCGAGGTGTGCCTGCATGGTTTCGGTTTAGTGGTTTACGCCGGAAATAATTGAGTTCCTTGGGATTGTTTTACATAGTAAACAAAAACTTAGGAGATAGATTAGTTCCTTGGGATTGTTTTACATAGTATCGGAATGAGAAGGAAGTTGCTCCAAAACAAGTTGTACCATGGGAAGTTTAGGCGATCAAATACCACAAAAGGTGAAATGTATGGAGTTTTGGTCATTTTCTGCAGCATATAGCTAGTAAAATCCAGGACACCCATAATTTTGTTAGCATCAACGATAATGAGCTCTCCCATAAAACCAACAAAGTGCACCATACCTGGTTCAATGCACTAATAAGATTTTCCCTAACAACTTTGCTTCACTTGGCTCCGGATTCTTGTAACAGCAGGAGGACATCAAAGAAGTAGATGATTCAGAAAGCAATAAACCTGGTCCTAGCAAAACTGTAATTATTTTCTCTTCACATCTTTGTTGTGAAATTTGGCATGCGCAAACTGAAACACGATATGACCCATCCCTGCTTGTGGGACAAACACTAATTGGATTGCCCATGGGAATTTGCTAAAGCTGAATCAATTACATACATTTCTTTCAATTTTATATTCCTGTTGTATATAAGTTTTCTACAGTCTTTGGATCGAACATACTTCTTTTTCTACCCACCGAACTATGATGTCTCTTCAAATCCTTTGTCTGCACCTTTTCCTTTCGTCTTTTTTATTCATTTATTCAAGGAAGTCCTCATGTCACTTACAAGCATATCTTACTCTGAGCATCGTTCCTCCTTTTTTTTTATCAGTGAAAAATAAGGATGGAAATGGAACTCATATCAAGTAATGATTTCAGCCAATCTGGTCTTCACTTTATTTATCTAGTAAGAGTAATTGCTGTAGCATTTAAGATGGTCTAATTAAGAACTACTAGTGGACAAAGAATTTGTTACTATTGAGCTTTAGATTCCATTTAAGATGGCCTCTCAAGCCTCATCTGTAAGTAAATTAAGTTGTCCTTTATATATGTGAGAATTTCCCAACCACGACAAATGTCCCATTAAAATGGGATGTACTTACGAAATCTGGTGATCCTCTCTCTCTCTCTCTCTCTTGTTCTCGTTCTCGTCACAAATATTGTTAAGCTATCCTTTAAGTAATTTGCATTTTGTGTTACTTATGAGTTAATATTTGTAGATGCTTATCTTAAACTCATCAAATATTGTAGTCATATTCGGGCAGTTATATGTGCGCTGACATGACACCTGCAAACGTAAGTACGTAACCAAAAAATACTGTACTTCTTTAGAAAGATCTAAGAGTGTCTTTCATTGCACTTCTTTCCCTTGGGAAAGCCCAGAGTTCCACGCGGTTCATCTTTATTGGTGTTTGATTGCATTAAACTACCAAGAATTCAATTTCATGCTGCAACTTGATTTAGCCAAAGTTTATTTTCCCGTATCGATGAAATCCATGCAAGGAATTTAATTCTTTATCATGTTAATCTATCAAATTCACCCTGCCTCATTTTTGTAATTTACTCCCTTAAGGTGTGCCTGGTCCTACCTTACACCGGAAATAATTGAGTTCCTTGCAATTCTTTTACAAAGTAAACAAAACTAATAAGATGGTTTTTTGATTTGATGGAAAAGCTGTACCATGGGAGATATATGCAAGCAAACATCACGAAAGCTGTACCATAGGAGTTTGGAGCCTTGGGCATTTTCTATGGAATATAGGTGTAATCTAGCACACCCTTAATATTGTTAACATCAATGCTAATGAGCTACAGATGGCCCGAACGTTAAGCTTTCTTTGCCACAAAATGATTGTAATGTGCCTATGCACTAATAGGAAAAAAGCCAGGTTTCGCACTAACAAGTTTTCTTCACCTGGCTCCTTGTTCTTGTAACAGCAGGAGGAGAAAGAACCAAATTTTGGTTGCTCGAAAACTGAATTAGCAGATGAATCAGAAAGCAATAAAGCCGGTCCTAGCGGAACTATAAGTTTTTTCTCTCTCATATCTTTGTTGTGAAATTTAAATGTTGTCAGACAATTTTCAATATTATGTCTTCTTTTCATGTATTACATTTCAACATTGAATTGGACAATATTCTGAATTTAGGGTTGATTTAATATGTTTAGTTTAATCGGTTTCTTGTTGTTTGTATTTAATTATAAGTGGGGCCGTTGGGTTAATAAATCTGAAATTAGAACTAAAAGCCGTCGCCTTAATCACTATATGCACAAATATCTTTTCCAGTTATATTTTAGTTTTGGTGAAGTAACTTTGTAGATGCTTTCTAGCTTTAACTCATGAAATGTTATTGACATTTTCAGGCAGTTATTTCTGTGGCGAGAACTTCTTACTTGCACATTGACTTGACATCTACAAACACTAGCAAATAAATTGTATGCTTGTTTAGAAAGCTCTAAGACTGGTTTGGTTGTACTTCATTTCCATGAGAAATGCACAATATCCCTTATTTTCCATCTTTAGTTGTGTTTAATTGCATTAGTTTTAAAGGAATCATTCTGCCTTGGTCCCAGCTATTGTAACCTAATTATTTTCTATTCCATGGAGTCCATAAACTGCGCCCCTTAGACTTCGATTTTTCATGAAATCTTTTTCGACGTAAAACAATTCTAAGGAATTCAGTTCTTTCTGATGTTAATTAATCAAATGCACCTTACTTCATCCCCATTTCCTTTGTTAATTCCATTAAGGTGCGCTTGGTTTTGGTTTATTCACTTCTCAGTCCACAGAATTGAGTTCCATGGAATTGTTTTACATGGAAAACGAAAACTAGGGCTGGGAGATAGGGGTTTTGGATTTGATAGAAAAGAGAAGAAAATTGCTCTAAAATAAGCTATACCACGAGAATTGATTCCTTGGAAAATTTAAGCAATCAAAACAACATAAGGTGAAAATATGAGTTATTGGGCGTTTTCTATGGAATACAGGTGTGATCAAATGCACCCCCTCAATGTTTTTAGAGCATCATGGAAATTGAGTGTACAAGTTTTAGATGACCTGGACTGCCAGCACTCCTCATCCAAATGATTGTAGCGAATATGCTCAGCATTAAATGGTAGCACAATTTGAACGAAACAAAAAGATAAGTGATCATTTGCATTGTCTATTTATGTTTTTTATTTAGGATTCTTAATTGCTTCTACAATATGCTTTTATGCTGTATTAGATTTGGTGTTCTTGCGGGGATCATAGATATGCAATTGCTATGCAATTCACCCTTTACAAAAGGGGAATATAAAATAAAATATGGCAGTCTATTGTGAGCAAAAGAGGATATATTTTTGAACTTTTTGTTTAAAGTTTTGTGCAGTCTTTGTTTTGAACTTATTTTTTTAATTTATTTATTCAATGTTGAAGAGTATGATATACATTGTTGGCCCACTACTTAACAGCTTAAGCTTTTGGGTGAGATGGTTACTAATATGGTATCAGAGCTCAGGTTCTGCAAGGTCTCTGGTTCGAATCCTCCCACTTGCATTTGTTTCCCCCTTTGTGTTTGTGCAGTATGCATGTTGTTGTTTGTGCACAAAGTGCACCTTTGGTTTGGCCGGTTTGGCCTTTGGTTTCGTTTGTCTATCCACGTGCGAGTGGCTCGCACGTGAGGGGGAGTGTTGAAGAGTATGATATACATTGTTGGCCCACTACTTAACAGCTTAAGCTTTTGGGTGAGATGGTTACTAACATTCAAGAAACTGAAGTTCTCAACTTACAAAGCATCTCTTTCATTTGAACTTCATTCCTTTTTATTTGTTGATCCGTGTCAATAACTGAGGAGGAAAATGGGACTCATATCGAGTAACTGACGAGTGATGATGTCATCCGATCTAGACTTCACTTTATTAATCTATTAAGAGTATTTACTATAGTAGTTATCATATTTTGCTTGAGAAGAGTAGAATTTAAGATATATAGTCTAATTAAGAGTTAGTTACTAGTGGACTAAGAGTCTGTTGGCTTTGAGCTTTAGATTCCATTAAAGATAGCCCACTCTAATGGGATGTACACTATAAAATCTAATGCTACTCTCCTCGCAGGCTGGAAAATTGTATTCACTGTTACTTATGAGTTAATATTTGCAAATTTTGTTTCATCGTTAACTTATCAGTTATTATTGACCTTGCAGGCGGTTAACTCCCTGCTGAAGACTTGTTAGATGTGCATTGACTTGACACTACCCAATAATTATATTCTTCTTTAGAAAGCTGTAAAAGTGTTTCCATTGCGCTTCGTTTCTTTGGGAAAAGCAAAACGTTTCAAATTATTCATGAATCATTTTTATGCCTACAGCTTGTTTTAACCTATATTTTTTTCTCGTATCCATTGAATCCATCCAAGGAATCCAAATTTTTTTTATCAGGTTAACCAATCAAATTAACCGGACCACATTTTCTCAATTCATTACCTTAAGGTGTGCCCGACTGCCCGGTTACGGTTTACGCCGGAAACAATTGAGTTCCTTGGGAGACTTGATGGAAAAGAGAAAAAAATTGCTCTGAAAAAGTTGTACCATTGGAAATTTAGGCAACCAAACACCAGAAAAAGGTGAATATGGAGTCTTGGGAATTTTCCTTGGAATATAGGTATAATCCTCCACACCCTTAATGCTTTCATCATCAAGTATAATGAGCTACGAGTTTTATATGGCCTGGACTGCACGCTCTCTTTTGCCAAAATGATTGTAATGTGCCAATATGATCCTGTTTACATATAAGCTATTGATTGACAATTGTATATTATGATCCTGTTTACACACACAGATGCATTGGTTTGTTAATATGGATGGATGCCTTTCAGTCAAACGCATGAAATGTGGTTGAAGGAGAATAATGTACTTGTTCTGATCTGGCAGTCTGATGATACTCCTGAATCTGTGCGGGGGTGGATGGAATTTCTGGAAAAGCAGGATGCTGATGAAGCTAAGAAATTTGAGCCAGAGGTATGATTTCATAAATTTCTTATCCAAAAGTTAACAGATGTTGCAACGTATAAATAGAAAGGTCATTCCACTTGAAGAAATAAAATATAGAAAACTGTAACAATAAATACATGCAGGAGTTGACGACAAACCACATACCGTCACCATTCATGGTTTCACCAGTAATGTGTGTGATCACCACCCCAGCCCCCCGCGCCCCATACACACACTTGTCGATTTTTAATCTTGGTGGATTCCCTTCAATAAAATGTACGAAAATGATGGAGCATAATTAACTATGTTTTGATTTGGCAGCCTGATGATGTTCTTGCAAGTTTGTGGAGGATTATAAATGAGTTGGGGGGAAAGCCATCTGGATTTTGAGGAAGATGATATTGAGTCTTTTTCGAGTATCAAAAATGATGTGGATTCTGATCCAAAGGTATGATATTGAGCCTTTATATCCAAAAGTTAACATATATTGCAATTTATCTATATCTATATCTATTCTATATATAAAAGTATGAATAAACGTAAGTGTTTTCCCTTTTCTTGTATGGTCAAATATGCCCCTTGATTTTATAATTATATATCAACCTAAGATAATTAGACTTCTTCTTATTTATTTATTTAACTTATAAGAGTCCACATTAGAATCAAAGTTTACATTGATAAAAACTTCTTATTATTTAACTAATAAATGTCCACGTTAGAATCAAAGTCTACATTGAGTATAATATGGCATTATTTGTTGAACTTATAGAGTCCACATTATAATCAAAGTTTACATTGATAGAGACTTCTTATTGTTTAACTAATAAGAGTCCACATTAGAATCAAAGTCTACATTCAGTATAATATGGCATTATTTATTTAACAAGCTTTTTCACAATTGCATTATCGAGAGCTCTCAATCTCTCCTCAACTGTTGTGTTCAGGCTATATGAGGTTATCACTATTCTTTTTATTTATTTAAGATCACTATTTGTCAAGCAATTTTTTTGTTTATTGTTGTTCGATTTATAGTTAGTACTTTGATAGATAAGTTGTAAAGAGGAGTTCAAGTTATATCACTTTCTCTATTAAGATCACTATTTGTCAAACAATTTTTTGTTTATTGTCATTCAATCTACTATTATTGTTCATTCCTTGATATAGAAGTTGCAAAGAGAACTTAAGGTATTTTTTAAATTTTTGGTTATTTGATTTGTAATTCTAAAATAAAACACTCATAAATAACCACGTGCAATGCACGTGCCGGAAAGCTAGTATATAAAAAGGTTATTCAACTAGAAAAAATTATAATATAAAAAGTACTCATTTGAAATACATGTGTGAGGTTAACAACGTGCCACATACCATAACCAGTCCTGATGATATGTGATATATATTTCTTCGGGTTGATTGATGTGTTACTTTTGAGTTGCTTAATTACTGACACGCACACACTAACCATTCCTGATGATATGTGATGTATATTTCTTCGGGTTGATTGATGTGTTAATTTTGAGTTGCTTAATTACTGACACGCACACACGGAGACCTGCTATAACCCATCCCTGCTTATGGGGAAAACAGTCACTGGATCACCTATGGTTTTTTGCTAAAGCTAAAGTAATTACTATTCTGAGTTTTGATCAGCAAAAGTTGTTCAATATTGTAACTTCTTTTCAATTTTTTTCATTATAACATATTGAACAGAACAATATTCTGAATCTGGGGTTTATTTAACGTGTTCATTTATTTATTTTTTTACCAGAAACAAAACGCTTTTATTAAAGACTAATCAAAGCGTTACAAATAAGAATACATCCTTAGTGAACAAAACGCTATTTTTAAATGTGTTCATTTGAAACCCTTTCTTGTGTTTTCTATTAATTATAAGTTGCTCCATTGGATTCAGAAAGTTAGAATATAAAGTAATTTTGATTATTATTCACGAGTCTTTGATTATAGCCTTTCTTGGTCTTGTATATATATGAATTAAATTAGGGTTGCTTCAAGTTGTTTTTTTCCTATGTAACGAATATATTTCCCTTTGATGCATGTTCTTGCCCGTGAATATAACTATGGTTGGAGATCCTAGACATTATTGCTTGTTTATGACTGTATGGTTTCAATATTGATAGAATACATACATAATTAAACATATGATTGCGTACTGCTTATTTTAACCAAAAGAGAATGCTCTAAAATTCAGCCAATTGAATTTTAATTATTTTTTTGTTTTCTCATGATTTTTTTGTTCTTTTGAGAAATGAAGATGGAAAATGGAACTCATTTGGTTGATGGTTATAATAAATTGTTGTACAAACAGTAAACTAATTATTAAAAATGGTCTTATTAAAAATTTTGTAGGGACTAAGCTTTGTTTGGGTCATTAAGGGAAGGGAGTAACTTAGCGACAAGTTAGTACTTACAGAAAGATTGTTTTATGAATAATCTATAATCTGAATTATAAGTATAAAAGATCTGTTGGCTTCATCATTATCGGGCCTGGCCCTAACCATAGGCGGCCTAGGCAATTGATTAGGGTCCCAACCTATGGTAGATACAACATTTTATTTATGTGCCAACTGTTTTGTTCCTAACATTATGAAGTAACATATAACTCAATAAAAAAGGGCCCAGATAAAAGTAACTCTCTTTCTTATAATGCAAAACACTTTTCACACCCGGTAACCAAATAGACACTAATCCATTTTCAGCATTTTGTATTCCTCTTGTTTAGTTTTATCTCTTTACATAATCTGCTTGATTATACATAATATATGCTATATATAATTCCTCTGTATAATAAATCAGATATTACATCATATATTATTACCAATAATATTAACAAAAAAAATAGAAAATAGCAAAAATATTGCTTCCTTTATATGTGAAGTGAGTATATAAGTTTACACCTGATGCTAATTGTTTGTTCCATACAATTATAACATTTGCCAGTTTTATGCTGGATCTAACCTTTTGTGTGGTAAGTTACTTAGTTGAGATAAATAATTCTTAATTTAACCCTTTATATATATATATATATATATATCAGGACTGATGATACTATTAATGTAGTGCCAAAATTAGGCCTTTTTTTGTTTGTTCTTTACAATGTCTTTGGTACACTGGTTATGATTAATTATAAACATAAAAAACTATAGCTTGCATTTACCCATTTTTTCTTTATATATAAAGGGCCCCAAATTGAAACTTCGTCTTGGTTCCCTTAAAACTCAGGACCAACCCTGGTCATTATATGCACAAATATCTTTTCCAGTTGTTACATCTTATGGTTTGGTGAAGTAAATTTGTAAATGCTTTCTATCTTCAACTCTTGAAATGCTATTGACATTTTCAGGCAGTTAATTCTATGTTGAAGACTTGTCACGTGCAAATTGACTCGACACCCTATAAACACTATCAAAGCATTGTATGCTTGTTTAGAAAGTTCAGTGTGTTTGGTTGCCATAAGAACTGCACAATATCCCTTATTTTCCATCTTTATTTGTGTTTGATTACGTTTTTAAAGGAAACACTTTTCCTTGGTACTAGTTGTAGTCAAATTATTTTCTTTTCCATGGAATCCATAAACCACCGTCACCTAAACTTTTGTTTTCATGAAGTCTTTTTCAATGTAAAACGATTCCTAGGAATTCAATTCTTCATGATGCTAACCAGTCAAATGCAGACTGTTTCATTGACATTTTCCCCATTCATTACCTTTAAGGTGCGCTTGATTTTTTATTTTATTTTTATAAAGTTCTCTTTGCCCAATGAAGGGCATTTGAGTGATAGCATAAATAACAAAACGATACAAAAGGAGGGGATACAAAAGGCCAACCCCAAGACTAAAAACACAAAGAAATAGAATTGTTAAAAGCAGAAGGAAATTGCAACATGGACTAAAAACCTAAGCACTAAAGTCCACGAAGCAAATTCAAATAGGGCAATAGAGGCCATAACAGATTGGCCAACAAAAAATAAAATCAGGCCATAAAAAAGAGACAAAAAGATTGGTTGTCAACAAAGCTGGAAAAGAAATTGCAAAATCCCTGCTGCCTGTGCACATGAACTGGCAAAACTGCAGCACCTGCTTGCAAGTAGGAAAACTAACTTCAAGCAAACAGAATTGGCCAGAGATCTGTAGGGAACTGAATGTTAAGTTAACTGGTTTGCAGTAACAGTTGTTAATTATGTTTCTGCATTCTGCATAACAAAATTATTTTTTGCAGAAACTGAAGCAGCATTCTTTCTTTTCTCCTCATCATAAAGGTAGACTTTCCATTAATATTCATCATGATCAAGAGGAGATGGAGCATGAGAGGTGGACACTTTTCCTTTTGCCTTTGACTTGGTGTCTCTAATGAAAGCTTTTTTCAACTTTTGTTATTTGTGAAGAGGGAGGGTGTTGCTTTTCTTCTTTCTTTGAGCTCTGGTTTGAACTGGGGAAGGGGAGTAATTTGACCCCCTTTGTGTTGAAGCACCAGAAAAGGATTGGGAACTATTGCTTATGTTGTGATCAGCTAGACCAGGGGGTGGAAGTTCTGTGCTAGAATGGAAGATCTACTAACTTGCTTTATATGAATGCATTCCTCTTCTGTGGGATTTTTTGCAATTGCAACTTCAAAATTTGCATCTGCCATGTCTGCCCAGTTTTTATCAGGTCTAGGGGCAGCAAAATACTGATCAAAACCGCAGGAGAGTACTTATTATTGTGAGATCATAGGAGAAACTGAGTGGGTAGTTCTGTCCACAATCTCAACTAAAAGAGGACCAGAACTGACAGGATTTGAGGTGTCCTGTTGCTTTTGTTTGAATGTGGTGGGAACTGTTATAGAAGCATGCTGAACAGGAGGTTTAGGTTTATGCTTTCTCAAATAACCAAGTTTAGAAGTTGCTTCCAGAATGCTCTTCAAAATTCGACATTCACCAATGAGATGACCTATGTTATGGCAATGAGAGCAAAATGCTGGCAGATTCTCAAAGGTAACAGGCACTTCAAAACTGTCGCTTTCTCTTTCAACAAACAATCTAGGTGGCATAGAGTGAAGGAGATCCACCTCAACTTGAATTCTAGAATAGATACCATATAGGAGAGACATGGTGCTAGGATCTATTGCTTGTGGTAGACCCACCAAACTAGCAATGCTAATGAGTATTTGAGGATCCCAATACTCTTGAGAATCACCATGAAACTTAATCCATACCTGGTAGGATGTATGGTTTTGAAATTCAGGATTGAAATCCTTTTGCCATGGTTGCAACCTAAAATTACCAGGGTTAATATTGATGTGGCCATTAAACCAGGCTTGATTTTGATCTTCTTGATTTTTAAAACAAATGCAAAAAAATCCCCTGCCAATTAGAGTGAGTTTGAAGCCATTTTTGATTCCCCACCTGGAGTTTAGTTTAGAGAAAAGATCTGAGACTTTGAGGGGGATCGATCCTTTAGGTAAAGAAAGTCTACCTATGAGATTGTATTGGCAAGTTAAAACATATTTTTGGTAGACATTCTCGTCAAGCTTGATGGCCGGCAGGTTCCCCTTCAAATAAGGGATAAGAATAGGGGCAAGAATGGTAGGGGGTGAACCATATGAATTTTTGAAGAGACTAGCAAAGTTTTTACTTGGATTTGAACTAGCTGATTGGGACATAATGGGAGAGATTAGTTGGCTGACAGGATTGACAGTTCTTGGGAACTTGTGAATTGAGAGAGTGGCTGTGGGAAAGATGAAAAGCTGTCCTGGAGCCTTGTGCAATTGCAGTAGAAGTGATAGTAGGAGTATCAGTCTACACAGTCTCAGAAACAGTGCAGTGTGCTGACAGTACTGATGGACCATTGGGCAAAGAACTGTTTTGGTTTTGTGAAACTGTGGGGCAGTTGTGTAGCCAGAAAACCACTATGCACGTCTGTTAATAGATGAAGATTCCGGAAGAGGAGGGTGTTGAAAGTTGTATTTTTGACTGAGGGTTGAAGGAGAGTTCTTGAAAATGTTGGCTAGAAGCAGCCAAAACTCCACCTTCAAGGGATGAGATTAGAGAGGAAGCATGACTTAACTCTGGAACCCTTGGTGTTTGATACACTATTGCACAGTGTCTGTTTTGTGGATTTTCTTCAGAATTTACAGAAATGGGAACATAGCTGACCCGATGATTTGTTTGATGGTTGTTGTGGTTCATGGGTGATGGTGTCAGGGTGAGAGAGGGGTATGAAACTGGAGGAAGACCGTGCGTACAGGAATTACCTGTAGGCAGTAACCATCATATTTTGAGCAAAACTCTCTCCTCCAAGGGATGAAAATGTGCCTGGAGCAACAGAAAGTGATGATTCTGCTACAGGTGTTTGTTGAATAACATTAGAAAGTTGTGGGCAAGCTTGGAACTGATGGTCACCCATTGCAGCAGAAAGAAAAGACACTGGAGCAGTTTTCTGCCTTAATTCTGCAGAAACTGCTGCAGAATCTATTGGAGTTGAACTGTGAGGGTGTGAACTGTTAGATGGAGCAGAAACAAGGCTAGAGATGAAAAGAGCTAGCTGTTGCTGATGTAGTGCTTGTTCTCTAGCCATTTTTTTGCTGTTTTTGAGCAAGTTGTACAAGAAAAAATGATAAATCTGATGGTGCAAAATGATATTGTGTATGTGTAGGATGGTTTTGATGATATGGAAGTAATGGAAAATCATTTTGAGGGTGGTGATTTTTCGGTGGGGTTGAGTGGTTTGGTTTTGTGGTGGGTAATGGAAGAGGGAGGGTGGTGAGGGGTGGCCGGAATCATCATAGGACTTATGGTGTTCATAAGAGAGAGAAGAGAGGAGAAAAAGAGAGAATTTTCATACTTCCTCTCTCTAAAAAGTTTCATTGTGTTTTTTTATCAAAAAAAATTGCTAAAAAAGAATCGAGTCCTTCATAATTGTTTTACGTGGGAGACAAAATTTTAGTGTGGAGAGATGGGTTTTTTTTTTTTTTTTTTTCATTTTACGGAAAAGAGATAAAATTGCTAAAAAATAAATTGTACCATGGAAATTGATTCCTCGGAAAATTTACACAATCAAACACCACATAAGGTGAAAAACGTGGATTCTTGGGCGTTTTCTATGGAATACAAGTGTAATCAAACCCACCCATAATGTTTTAGTGTCACGGAAATTTAGCTTACAAGTTCTAGGTGGCTTAGACTGCAAGCACTCCTCATCCAAATGATTGTACTGTGATAATATGCTCAGTGCATTAACGGGTGTAGAGCTCAATTTGAAAGAAACAAAAAGATGAATGATCATTTGCGTTGTTGCCTTTCAATTTCCAGTGATTAGGAAATGTAAATTTCATGTTTCAAAGTTGCTTGTCGATTCTTTCAAATGATGTTGTATCATCAAGTAATACAAAAGTTAAAAATGAAAATAATTTTTTGCACATAGAAGGGTGGAAAGAAAACGTAGTGCCGAGGGGAGGAAAGGAAATAAAAGGAAAACCTAACAAACCCGAAGTTGACTAAAAACCTTTTTGTCTTTTCTTGCAGCCGAAAAAGGAACCAAAGTTTTGAGTCTCCAATATCCTAGAGAGCTTATGAACTTGAACGTCTCAAATCCCATGTCTATGAGCTCACTAGCTTAGTACCCAAATCGATA
Organism: Lonicera japonica; assembly: GCA_021464415.1. NCBI lineage: Eukaryota > Viridiplantae > Streptophyta > Magnoliopsida > Dipsacales > Caprifoliaceae > Lonicera > Lonicera japonica. Next base: position 227,427 of record JAKCWG010000836.1, read on the forward strand.
TCCTCCAGTTCAGAATTGATTGCCTCAAATATGGCCAAAGATCTCGATCCAGATCCTAGTCTATGTAATATTGTATATTGCGTTTTATCTAATTGTAGGATGATCAACTATGTTAATATACTACTTTGAACTCACTTTTATTGAATTGGCTCCTTATTCTTGTAGTGGCATAAATTTACCCAGCTCGGCTTTCAATTTTCCCAGCTCACACGCCTAATCAGAACCCGATTAAGAATTGTAATTTCCCAACTCAGCTCATTTATACTTGCTTTTCCTTCCCATTTTTCCAATTTCTAATCCTAAATGCTAAAAGTTGGCAAATGAATGAAATAAGTTTGGCTGCAAACTATACTCGATAGAACCACTAAAATTTCAATAGAATGACTAAAATTATTAGGCTACCTATTGGGGCCATGCTTAATGAAGTAAAAATTGGACAAAGCTCATTGATTGGATATGTATGTGTTTGTAGATGAATTTGATGAGAAGTCTTCAATCAAATAAATGTTGTTCTGATTTGGGCAGCGTTCTACCAGTTGTGAATATCAACACCGTCAACAAGCTGGAAGGTCCAGTCCCTCACTTGAAGGATCACTTAAAGATGAAGATGAAAAGCCAGAGGTACTATTTATTTATATATCTCGATATGGGTTTTCTTGTAATTATAATGGCTGGTGAGAGTGCAATTTGTTGGACCATAGCTAGTGAACTCAATGAAAAGAAAGGCAGCTAACATAATAAGATATATTGACGATGACAAAATGGCCACTCTTTCGACACATAAAACCAACCAATAAAGAAAGTTGTTCTCTTGATTCTTTTGGATATATAAAAGAGGAAAAATGAAGGGAAATTATTTTGGCTACAAGTTGTTCTTTTGTTTTTGTTCATACATTTTTTTTTATTGGCTCCTCTGAATCTTGCAGGAGCAACAGGGGCAAGAGGAAGAACCATCTTGAAATTGCCCTGATCAATTGATGCTATCTGAGGAAGCTGACCTTCTCCTAAACTAATTTTATTTATTTATTTATTGATTTTGTGTAGTACTTGTATTGACTTGATTGTTTATTCTTGCAGCGAGTGCAAACGTGTCCTAATATGGTAGCTGAATGGTACAAATCAGGGATAACTAATACAATTGAGCCTTGAAGACTTTTCTTTAAGAATTTGGACATTGCTGATAAAGTTAACCGTCTTCGATCTTATGTTGAGGACCTCCAACCATAGTCACCTACCTCCAATCCCAACTCAAAACTGTAACACTTTCTCTCTTTATATATATATATATATAATTATATATGTATGTAAGGGTGCGTTTGATTGCAAGCATGGAATTTGCATGGAAAGAAAATAAGTTTCAGGCAATTGAATTGCATGGAAAATTCAATTAAATGTGTTTGATTGCCTTAATTTTCTACTTGGAAAATATTGGTTGTGTTGTGGCATTTTTAATGTAGAAAAAAATATTGATATTTTTTTCACATAATTCTATAGGCATGAGGGATTTTGTTTAATTGATCTTGATTAGTATATTTTAAATTTAAATTTTTTATTAAATTTTGAATTTTGTATTTTAAGTTATAACATTTTTAATGTAGAAAATGGGAAAATGTTTTCCTTCTTTTAGAGGAAAATGTAGAGGAAAATGTAAGTGTGAGCAAAAGTGGAAAAATATTTTCTCTAGAAAAAAAAAGCCAATCAAACACGTTAAGTTGTCAAATCAAGTGGAAATATGGATATTTTCCATGGAAAAAAAAAGCAATCAAACACACCTTAAGTGTCTTTGTTGTGGAATTTGCCTAAATGCAGGAACATGCACACAAAAACAAATAAGCACGCTTTCTTTGATTGATCGCTGAGAAAAATTGTAGGAAAAGAAACAACCAGAACCTCTGCTGAGATGGAGTAGTATCTAGTTTCTAGCTTTAAAGCCCAGTGGAACTTTTAGTCACTTCAATAGTCTTATGGCAATCGCTTTTCTTTCCATTTATTGAGTTTTTTAGGTAGCCTATTAGGTCCATGTAGAGAAACTTTTCTTTCCATTTTCTACTCTCTCTCTCTCTCTCTCTCACGTGCGCGCACACACATTTACACACCTTTAACTTTATGTTTTGATTGGAAGCATTCTGGCGATTGGAGACATGTATGCTTCAAGCAATTTGGAAGGTCGAGTCCACCATTTGGAAGAGTACGTGAAACTTTGTAGTAAGTCGGCATTCTTTTTTGAAACTTAACACTTTCATTTCAATCATATCGATAAACCAACTAAAAGTTTGATGGGAAAAATTTATACTTAGTTGGGATAACATATTCCCATGCAGATTCTATGATGCCAAAAGCTTACTATGTGATGCAAGGAGAAAGAGAGCTTGTAGATGTTAATGTGTGGCTATTTTAGATTAGTTCTATTTTAGTTTGATGGTGTTTTGCTTCAGTTATTACTGTAGATATGCATTTTCTGTGTTGCTGACAACAGGTAGATAGAACCATTTAACATTGCTTTGAAAGTTTAGGAGATGATAGAGATTGAGAATATAAAAGAATAGAAAATGATTCTCTTTTACAATTTATAGGAGAAACCTAAATTGTTCTAATTTGCAAATCTAAAACTTTGTTCCTTTTTTGAGATACACACGCGGTTTAAGATATTGAGGATGCAATGGGGATGGGGATTGAACCGTTGGCCTTGCAACAACATGTGGAAGCAGTACAATTTGAGTTACGTTGCATTGATGGTCTATGATTCTATTAGTTACAAATCCCTTGCAAAAACCTTTCTAATTGATTTGGATTTTGAGGATGCAATGGGGGTGAGGGATTGAACCTTTGGCCTTGCAACATGTGGAAGCGGTACAATTTGAGTTACATTGTATTGATGGTCTGTGATTCTATTAGTTATAAATCCCTTGCAAAAACCTTTTTAATTGATTGCATTACATAATGTGCACAAAAAGTTTGCATGCAGATGATGTATCAAATATGTAATTGGACAAGTGCATTGGTAGAACCCACCATTTTTTATATATTGAAGTGTCCTAAAATCCAACCAATCGGCATTCATGTAGATGACTTGTCATTTTTGTGAATATTTTATATCTTGGAATCATTTTTTCTCTCTATTCATCGATGGGTACCGACGACAATTAATGTACATTGGTTAGGTGGCAAATCTCTTAACCTGCTATAGCAGGTTAAGGTGACTGTTTTTTTTAATCAATCTTTAAAATTTCTTAAAGATTTCATTTGTTAAACAGACTTAAGATAACACAATTTTGGATTAGGATAAGTGTTTATGGGTGTTTTTGTTATTTCAGTTTTATAATTAATTAATAATATAAGTTTATGGGAAATAACACTTTCTAAATAGATTTGACTTTGAATCTTCATCTTTATATATCAGGTTTACAAATTATATACAACTCTTACTTTTCATTCTTGTTTTTTGTTTATTTTTGGTTTTAGAAAAAAAAAGAGGAAAAAGAAAAAAGAAAAGTAGAATACAAAGCTGTTTTTTTCTTCCTAAGATGAGATCAAATAACTACCGGAAAAGATCAAGAAAAATCAATAAACACTCATTATGATCAGTACATGAATGAAACAATACTTGATTGTCTTGTTTTAGTTAAAAAGAAATAGAAGAGGAAAAACCTCATATTTTATTTCATTATTAGGATCAAGATATTGAAAATCATAACATAAAAGGTAATGACCACTGCTCTCCACAATTAATTGGCTGCATACAAATAAGAAAAATAAATTAGTATAAATCAGACAATATATTATATGAAGAGTTAATATAACTCACTCTTACTTTAAAAATTTGGCGAATATGTACTCCAACACTTCTCATTCTTTTATCCTGAATGCATTTCTAAGTTTAAAATCAAACAAACAAATCTTTACTGGCGTAGTACAACTTTGAGCACGAACTTGATATATTATTCTTTCAATACTAGCATCATTTGATGATTTAGGTTTCTTTGGAGACAAAAAGGAAAACTCCCTACTATCCCCGTAACAGTTATCAGAAGGGTTTATGTCTCTCTTAAGAAACTCTTTATCAATTATAAAATTTTTGATCAAACTTATTTCATTCTTCAAGATTTTAAATTCTTGCTCCGTGCATATTCTCAATTCTTTTTTACTTTCTTTATTAACCTGATCACTTGAACTCATTTTCTTTAAAAACTATTCAATGGATCAAACAAACTAATTGAATATAAGTTAGTGGCTGGTCTTTTGTGAAACTAGTTATCAAGAATTATAAGTAGAAGAGATACTATTTAGACATCTATGGGTGTGTGATAATGCAAATTTTGTGACTTGTGTATTATTATGTAATTAATTATTTGGTTCAATAATCAATGTGTTGTTTTTTTTTAAACAAATTTTAAGATTATCATGTTTTATAAGGGTAAGGAATAAGGATGTCCTGGATTGGAATTATAAAATCATGGAATAAATCTGTAATTTAAGATTCCTTAAAATTAAATAAAAAAAAATGACATGTTATTAGGTAACAAGTTACCCACTTAACTTTGCATTTAATGCTTTGTATTTTTTTAATGTGAATTAACTATGTTAGCCAACTATTCATTTGATCTCAACAAATTGACTTTTCATCAAATGGTTAAATATTACAGTAACCATCCATGGGTAGAAAGAGAAGTAACTATTAAAACCACACCCATATATTTATATGTATATATATACTGATGGTGTCAAAATCTAGAAGTAGATAATTAACCAATTAATAAGCGAATATCGGTGAATAAAAAGTAAACGCTGCGCAATGATGAACAAATGACTTTTTTTGGTAAGGTATGTTCCTCTGGTAGCACTTATGTTATTCCAGTAGTACGTCCTCCTTTTGTGTGTGCTTGCTTTGTATTAGCTTAAAGGCAATTAACATGGTTGAGAATAAAAGCTACCAACTTTCTTCTCTATAATTTCGCTAATTCTATTTATAAGTATAGAATTCGGATTACAAATATTTCAATACGATGAATAATACACTGTGTAGGAGAAGGAGTGTATAAGAGTTATTGGTGTTTTTTGGGGTATGAAAAGAGAGAGTATAAGACCCTTCTTCTTTTTCTTGAATTGGCTTGTATTTGTTGTGTCTTGAATGAATGAATGAGGGGAGGTATTTATAGGTAAATGGAGAATGATAAAAAGGTAAATTTGGTGAAGATGAGGGGTAAAAAGGTAATTTGGTAAAAATTAGTGGATGTGAGTAGAAAAATTATTTAAACGAAAGTGTGGAATATTACGCCAGGGATGGAGACATAATTAGGCCATTGGGTAAATTGGTAATATTTGCCCCTATCAATTATTCTTTTTACATTACTTGATAGTAAAATGGAATATTCTTCCAAATTTAAAGGAAAGTGTTGAATCACTTTTGTACGCCAACGGTAAAATTATTATTTACCCCATCAATTAGAGGCGGGCCTAAACCCAAGCGGTGCCGCAGCCCAAAAGGGGAGTGTTTTCCCCTAAACAAAAATGGCGTATTTTTTATGGGGATTTTTCCCATCTCAAGGATTATTAAGGCAGGGCAGGGCATACATCCGTTTACCAATTTTGACCTCAGTCCCACATCGGGAAGGAGTCGTCATTCCCCTTCTCATATATGGCTTTTCACCACATAAGAGGAGTAACCCCGTAAGCCATATAAGGCAAACGGAGGTGTGCCCTACCCTGCCAAAAGTGAGCTTACTAAGGGACAATCATCTAAACAAAAATGGCGCCTTTTTGATGGAGATTTTTCCCATCTCAAGGATTATTAAGGCAAGGCAAGGCGTATCTCCGTTTACCAATTTTGATCTCAGTCCCACATTGGAAAGGAGTGGTCATTCCCCCTCTCATATATGGCTCTTCACCACAAAGGAGGAGTAACCTCATAAGTCTTAATAATATATGAAAAAATACTCCGATCCAGATATATTGATCAGTACAAGCGTTTCCATGAAATACTGGCTTACGTATCCTGCAAACGGATGCCAGTGACACCTATTAGGCTACAATTCTACTTGAAGAAATATGGTTAGTGGGACCATTTTCATGGATAGTAATGGGATACATATCCATACTTTTGGAGGAGGCGCCAATTATGGGATCAGGAAGTTCTGGAGGAGCAGGTATGGGTTTTGTTGGCGCAACTGAAGATAGAGGGATGACACTTTCTGGTTGGGATTGGCCATATAACAACGGGGAGTTTGAAGGATGAGTTCTTTGAGAAGCAATTGAACTCTGAGGAGCTTTTGGACGTGGTCCTTGGGGATTATATGGTTTAAAAGGGGAACCATGAGAAAGTAGGGGCTGAGGCTTTGTCCATTTAAGAAGAACTCTTTTACTAGAAGGGTTTGGGTTTAAGGACCAAAAATCACCAGAAGTGGTAATTGGTTGTGAACAGAAGGTGGCGGTGCAAGAACTGTATGTTGGGGTATGGACCATTGGTTTGGGATATAAGGCGAACGAAGGTGAGTATTTGGGTTTGGTTTTGCACTGCGCTCTAAAGCTCACAACTGGATTTTAAGATTTTTCTTTTCCCTTTCCTTTTCCATGATGAACTGAGTGACAAACGTAGCACCGTTCACTGTGGTTACAACTTGCATCAATTGCTCATGCAGGGATTGTATTCGAATTCTCAAATCATCAATTGCCGCATCCATATCCGTAACTTGCCATATTTGATTCAATACGTTTCTGAGAAGAAGCAATTTCTGACAACACCTTATTTTTAACAACATCATTTTCTACTTGCCAATTTAAAATAACTTCAGCAGTAGTAACAGACTTTGGTTGATCGTTGGGATCTGTGGACGTGGGATTTCTAACTTTCCACATATGTCTCGTTCATTGATTAAGGTCATTAAAATCTTCACACTTGGAAAAATGGGATTTTTCTGGTTGAGACGTAGGGCTAAACATGTAACAAGGTATAAGCGCAGGTGTATGGGTTGGAAGTTTTGGTTTATGAGTGGGGATTTTGTTGGGCTTTGGTTCTTTTAAGGGCCTTTTTGTAATAAGGATTGAGCGGTTGTGGTGAGTGGGGATTTTGTTGGGCTTTGGTTCTTTTAAAATGGCTTTGAGGGCCTTTTGGTAATAAAGATTGAGCAGTTGTGGTTTGGGAGGTAAAGGCTTTTGTGGTGGTGGAGGTTGTTTTCCATTTGGAATTTCTGGTGATGGTTTGGGGAGAAGACAATCTCCGTAAATCACGAATTAGTCGAATTTTCCAGATGGTTCACCAAGCAACCCAATAGTAGAGTCCCTTGACTGATCATACCGTTCACGAAGAGTTTCTTGCGAACTCTTTTTCTTGCCTTTCCTTCTTTTCCTTCCTTCATCTTCCCATAATTAGTCTTCTCGATCTTTTTCATAACCGACACAATAACATATATCATACTAGATGTGTCCGTCCTAGTCTTTGCCTTGATAACATGGAATGCCATCAAGACTTATGGGGTTACTCCTCCTTTGTGGTGAAGAGCCATAGATGAGAGGGGGAATGACGACTCCTTCCCAATGTGGGACTGAGGTCAAAATTGGTAAATGGAGGTACGCCCTGCCCCGCCTTAATAATCCTTGAGATGGGAAAAATCCCATCATATAGTAAATATAAAAAATGAATACTTAAGTATTTTTCCTTTTTTTTGTGAAGACAAATATGCTCCTCGATTTTAAACAAAAGATTTTAAGATTTACATTAAATAAAGCAGTATAACTCCATATATTTTTATGTTAGTATTAGTATTTCAAATAAATTCAAACTCTACTCAATTTTGTTAAAATAATTAAACAAAATTTTTAAGATAGATTTACATTCTTGATAAATTTAAACTCTACTTTATTTGGCTAAAATAATTAAACAAGTTAGAATTTATATTGAATTATGTGTTATGTATAAGACTTCTATATAATTTCATAACAAGCTTCCCAAGAAGAAAGCTATTTAATATATCGTATTAAAATTACAAGAATTTTTGGTTGGTAAAAAAAAATAGATGAATTTTACACTTGATACTATGTTTTGTTATTATTTTTATTTCATACTAATTATTCAATTATTATTGTATAAATATTTATTAATGAGTTTAATATATAACATTTGCAAGAACTAAAACCACGTGCAACGCACTTGCACAAACTAGTTATATTAAAACGATGGTGAGATATGTTGGTCCCTTTAAAAGAAAAAAGGGAGAGAAGGGGTTTTAAATCTTGGTGGATCATATGATCAACCGCAGTCTGAACCACTGAACCAAACATAGATCTCTTGTATCGTTCATTTATAATAATACTAGAGTATTATAGGAGTAAACTTAATTATACTATTTTAATGTAATAGTTGAATATGGGTGTTGAGGGGAGTCTTAGACTTGGAAACGTCAGAGCATACACAATAGTTAAAGTAAATGGAATAAAATTACTCTACGCAGATGCAAGAGTAACAAGTTAAAATGAAAATAATAATTATAAATTTCACATACTCTCGGTTCAATATAAATTCCTCAACACACAAATTCATGTAAAAGGGAGATTTGGATACTTGATGGAGATGGTATATTTTATGGGCGATGATGTGGATGTAAAGTAGGAACAAAAGTGTGGAATCAATGTCACAGTTCAATATTATGCTTATATTTATCAATTTTAAAGAGCAAAGTGAGAAAAAAATCTTCAAGAGTGTACGTAAAAGATCAATTACCCATACAAATGAATGTCCGTATCTTGTTGGCATTTATTGAACCTCTTTGATGGTGATCCTTCCACATGATTTATGCATTAGAATAAAAAAAAATTACCAAATAATTCATTTCATTTTTTAAGGTTTAATGAATATTAGTTGATTAAGTTTTGAATTACTTTTCGACTTTATCATCATGCTTCAAAAATGACCATAATAATATCTAGAATTCTAAACCATCCTAAATATTGTTGAAATGCCCTCTTCATCTCGTATTAGGAGTTAAAACTTTTTAAGGATACAAAATTAATGGTTGAATAAAATAATTAATTATTATTATATTTGGTACATTGATTATATCTTGAAATATATATATAATCCTTTAATATAAATTTCGAAAAGAAAGTGGAGGGAGAGTTGTTCATTGATTAATTGATATGTGAGGGAGAAAAACCATTAGAGACAAGGAAATTTTAGAGAGAAAAACGCTAACAACACCAAGGAAATAAGTTAAAAGAAAATAAATTAATTACACCGACATATCTTAAACTAATTGAAGATTTCAGTTTGCACCTTAAACAATTTTTTTACACAATTTGCACCCTATACATTTAATTTGCTGGAATAAACTCTAATAGGTAATTTTCTACAAAATTTCTAACTAGCTACCACCACGAACATTTGATATGTGTCTTTTTAAGCCTAATTTCAGCATAATACAAACCAAAATGTACGAAAAACAAACACCACCCTCATTTAATACTAAAAAATCTCCATTTACGCTTAACTTTCAAAAAACCAATCTTATATTTCAGTATGTGCTATCCCAAAATTATGCTAAAAAAAACAAATGTAAGATGCTTGAGGTGGATGCTAGTTAGAAATTTTGCTGAAGTTGGTTGCAACAAATTGAATGTATAGGGCGCAAAAGTTCCTAAAAAATTGTAATTTCACATATAAAGCTTAAATTTCGTTGACCTATGATTTAACTTCTTGTCAAGAATGATAAAAAAGTTCTAGTGTGAATTTACTAATCGAGGACCTTTTATATAGGGTTGAGTAAGGATACAAAAAAAGGGAAATATAAGAAATCCTAAATCTCTCTACAATAATCAAGGGATTTGGGAGGAGTTAATTATGGACAAATGTCCCAAAGGTCAACTATACAATATTATGGTGATTAAAAAAATTATACAATATTATGAGAATATTTTGACAATATTCTAACATCCCCCCAGCAAATTCAAGGTGGTAAATGAGAAACCATCTTGAGTTTGAAAAGCAAATCCTTAAAGCGGCTTGGAAAATGAGCTTTAGTGAAGACATTAGCCAGTTGATCCATGGAGGAAATGGAGACGAGGCGAATAGAATTGCTAGAGACATGTTGATGAAAAATTAAAGTGAGAGTCAATTTCGATATGCTTTGTTCATTCATAGAAAACATTGTTGTGAGCAATCTGTATAGTACTCTTATTATCGCAACCAATAGTGGTCGGAATATATTGAGGGACTCCCATGTACGAAAGCCAGCGTAGTCAGATGAGTTCCTTGGTGGTGCCTGCAAGAGTATGGTATTCTATTTTTGGTACTTGAGTGAGAAACAAGCGATTGTTTCTTGCTACGCCAAGATATAAGTGAATCTCCAAGAAAATATAGTAACTTGTAGTAGATTGTCTATTAGTTGGATCTCCTACCTAGTCGAAAACTCGAAATTAGAGTAGGCATGGAGCTCAAGGGAAGATGCGGATGGAAAGTGGAGAAAATAAAAACCTCCCATCCAAACCAATAACCACCCCTCCAACCACCAACACCACTGCCACTGCCAGTATTCTAGCTAACCAGCACACTTTCACCGCCAATTTTGGCTCCCAATCAAACCTATAGTATCGTCTTCTCTCTAGAAACACTTTGCAAACATGTTTATATATATATATATAGATTAACGGGCAAACTACAGTGTTGGTGTATCTGGTTGGCCACCTCCGGTTGAAATGGATATATAAAAATGGTGATAGAAACTTACTTGGTCCATTTCAAGCGACTATTATTTTTAAATGTTTAATTGATAGTGCTTTTGGGTCATTTCAACAAATTACAAGTTTAATCATATTTATTGATAAAAATACATATGATAATTTTTGAATTATGCAATGTTAAGTTTTCAGTCTTGATTTTTTAATATATTATTATTATTATGTATTCGGATTTATTTAACATTAATTTATAATTATACTAGTTATAAAAATGTTCTTGTCAAAAAATAAAAACACATCATACAAAACAAATTTGCACTCAGTTTTTTAGAGTGCAGAGTTAAGTTTGCACAAAACACAATTTTAGTTAAAATCCTTATTTTAAAACACAATTTTTAAATACGAAGTTTATGCTAATAAGATTAAAAAATATGCTTTTTTTTGAAAAAAAAATATTATTCCCTAAGCTTTATTCAAAAAACATTCTTACGGAGGTTAATTTTTTTTTACCCATTCCCAATTAAATAAACTCAACTAGTAAGTCGGACCCACTGTTGTACAGCTCCACAGTCAGACTTGTATCCAGAAGTTAAGGGAGAATGTATAGCATACAAGAATACAAAGTTAGGATAAGAATAAATAATATTAATTAATCTACTAAAATAATTCATACCGTCATAAGGGCATTTGGTATGTGAACACAAATTTATCATTTGAATCATTGCTTTAAGCCACATAATATAATAAGAAAAAAACCTTTATTTCAATTGGCAATAAGACATACATAATTTAATTGGCAGAAAACCACTAATCAAATCGCCAATAAAAACATGTATCATATATGTACAAAATTAACATATTTTTCATAACAAATGAATATGCAATAGTTTTATATTGTCTCTCAATTTAAACCTGTCAATAAAACTCCCCTCCCACAAAGTCACTATACATATCGCCAAAAAGCATACACAATAAATTATATATAAATCTCAAAACCATCGTCACGAAAAATGCTTAAGAGATTAAATTAATTATACTAATTGCAATTAAATAGTATTTCAAAAAAATAATTGTTTTTATATTATGTGAATGAGTATCACATGCAATAATGCTACGTTTGTTTCGAGTTTTTGTTCGTTTCTAAAATTCAAAATAATAATTTCACATAAAAAATTTGAATTTCATCAATTTATGATTCAACCTCTTGACATGAATTACGAAAAAGTTTTAGTGTGAATTGTATTTACAATTTTAGAATTTCAGGAATTAAGCAAAATATGAATCCAAGGAGCACCAAAAATGAAAGTTTCACAACAATTGGACTAGTTCACTACACTACTCTTTCTAACTTTAACAAAATTTTATATTCTGCTATAGTTTTTGTCCTTTATTCTTTTACTTTTTATCTTCGAACCATAAATGTATACAAACCGCATCATTCTATCTATTATCCTAGGCAATTTGTTATAAGGTATAGTTATTATCTCATCAAATAATTTAGCACTCAAAATGATTAGCAAATATCCGCAAACAACACAAAAGTTCATCGGAAAGTGTCCCTAAGTATTATTTTTCATTCAAAAGTTTGAATGTACCTTTTTCCTTGCATTTGGCTACTACTTTTACATATAATCAAGAGATTATAGAATTGTAATTGCAATCAATAAATTCACCAAAGAATGTAACTACGAATATTTGAAATTGAAATATTGAAAATCGCAATTCAATGTACACAGGCACACCTTTGGTATTGAATATATTATTTCCTTGGGTGTAGTTCTCTGCTAAAGTGCGAGAGAGAAATCTTTCATTCAATAATATGAGTCTACTTTTGCAATAACATGGGTTCCATTAAATTTGAAAATGACGTTGTTAAGTAAAAAAATAAATAAATAAATTGATGTAGCAGAAAGTGATGAAATTGACAAATCTTGGTTAAGCAAGCAATAAACACTCAATAATATAATTCAATATATAGAAAAACACTCACAATTTTATTCAATAGTAGTCTTCCTTAATGATTACAAAGAAACCTTCTTATAAGTAACATATATAATTGCAAGTAAGGAAATAAATTCAAAATAACTCCAAAAATAAAATAAAATGAAGAAGATCATGGGATAATCATGCTAAGTCAAATATGAAGTTTATAACTTAGCTTATTAGCAAATTCAAACATACTATAAATAGTAAATTTGCGGATTAAGATGCTTAAATGAAGAAATTTGGCCAAGAAAAAACGTCTATCGACACTGACATGATTCTGGTGTCGTCACTTTTTTGGCCTTGGTATGCTTGTAACGATCCATTGTGTCCCCAAATACCTGTTTTAAATAATATATATATATATATATATATATTAATTTGATAAAGTGAAAAATATTTCGGAATATTGAAAATAAGAATTGTTTGAAAAAGTTTTATGTAAAAGAACCGGGGAATAATAATTTTGTAAATTAAGGACCTATATTTGACCAAACTCTAAAATGAGTGCAAAGTTAACTTTGTAGTAAATTTTTAAATTGTATATTTTTTTGCAATCATGTAAAATTAAGTTTGCAATATATATTTTTTAGCATATTGTTATAAATAAGTATTTAATTGAGGGTGCTTTATTATAATTTTAACAAATTACATATCTAAAACATATTTATTGATAAAATGCACATAATATTTTTTTTCGAATTTATGCAAGGTTAAGTTTGCACTCTTTATTTTCTAAAATATTATTATGTATTTGTATTTATTTGACGTTGTTTTAAAGTTTTATGAATGAAATATAAGAATATAATTATTAAAAAAATACCGGAAAAATAGGTAAAAGGTCTTGCGTGACAATATTTTTGATAAAAAATCAAACGAATAATATTTTTAAGAAATAAGAGCTTAAATATCATTATTATTTTAAAATAAGGGCTTGTTAATCAATTGTGTTTTAAAATAAAGGCTTTGACCGAGCGCAAACTTAATTTTGCAATAAATACATAATAATATTTTAGAAATTAAGGAGTGCAAACTTAACTTTGCATAATTTCAAAAAAATTATTATATTCATTTTATTAAAAAATAGGCTTTGAATATGCAATTTGTTAAAATTATTCTAAAGTATTGTTAATTAAACACTTATGTATAATAATATGCTAAAAAACATGTAGTGCAAATTTAATTTTGCAAGATTCCATAAGAAAATATAATTTAAAAATCCAGTGCAAAGTTAACTTTGCACTCTTTTTAGAATTTGGTTAAATATAGACTCTTAATTTACAAAAATATTATGCCCTAGTTGTTTTGTAGAATTTTTTTTTATATCAACCCTATTTTTTAATATCTCCTAAAAAATATAAATATATCATGCAAAATAAATTTAGATTAATTTTTTTAAATCAGTAAACAAGCCCTTATTCTAAATTAATAATAATATTTAAGCCATAATTTTTAAAAAAATATTATTCATTAATTTTTTACTAAAATTATTATAGACTTTTACCTTAAACTTTCTACCTTATTTCCAAAAATTATTTCTGAAAAACCTGCTAATAAGATAATTAAAAAAAAGGTAGTACCTGGTTCCTGCCTCTCTAATTCATTCCTCGTCTAACTCGTCTTCGATTTCGACGGAAGGCACGTGCCGGATTATGTAAGAGTCTTCTCCTCGAACCTTATCTCCGAATGGCTTGGGCAGATAATGAATCACCAATTCTTGAAATTTAGTGAGAAATTTCAATCCTTCAGGTAGCCTCTTCATTTCCTTGCAGCCACGAATACGTAAAGAAGAAAGAAGGGGTAAAGCTCCTTCATCCACTCGCCAATTCTCTAATTTCGTCAAATACGACAAAATCAGTATTCGCAGTTGAGGGAAACCCCCAGCAGAACAAACCATTTCGTTTCCAACATACGCTTCATCCCTTAATTCAAGAGATTTCAAGTTTGGGAGCTTCTCTAGTGTTGTCATTGGGTCTTCCGTAAGTATAGATGACAGTAAGGATATGCTGGTGAGGCTCGCGGATGAATGGATCTGACGATATTCTGGTAACTTACCTATTTTCCCCCATAACTCCAGGCTCTCGAGTCTACGGATCGTAAACACTTTTCTTGAGACAAGAAAGGGCTCTTCTACCTGAGAAGCAAGTATAATAAAAAGGTATGTAGATCGTAATTGGTGTGAAGTAGCATTTAGATAGTTGATGATTCTTTCCATGTCCTCCTTACACCCCACCCTAACTCTTGCTCTCAAATTTCGCAATTCAGGCAACGTAAAGAGATCTTTCAGGACACACTTACTTGTATGAAAATTCTCCAATATCTCTAGACGGCTCAAGCCATCCAATGTTAATTTTTCATTTACATCAATTATATTAGGAAGATATAGATGTCTTAGGCTTTCCAACTTCCACAATACATTCGGTATAGAAATATCTTCACCACGTATATCAAGGATTTGCAAGAATTGCAAGTTGCCTATTGATGATGGCAACTTAAACATATTCAAGCAGTATGTGAAACTCAAGTACTTCAAGTGGATTAGTTTCCCGATTCCCTCTGCTATCCTCTTTCCACCAAAGCCAAACCCCTCAAAATCTAAAACTCTAAGCAATTTGAATTCCTTGAGATTGGGTAAATCTATTCCCAATCCGAAATAAATTGCAAGTTTACGTGTTTTATTGATACCGGTGGATGAAGAAGATGAGTCACGTACATTTCCATGTGATTGAGAATCTTCCCCCTTTCTCTTTGAGAGGCATAGTTCTCGCATGAGGTCATGAAGACGACAAGTTCCCCCTCGTTCCAATATTCCCCCCACCGTTCTTCATTTGATAATTCAACTTGGACCATGCTCCTTTGTGCTAGTTCATCCAAATACCGTCCTGCTACATCCATCATTGTTTCTCCTTCCACTTTCTTTTTAGGATCCACCATTCCTTCAGCAATCCATAAAAGACATAGTTTTTCGATGCTCACATCATAATTTTCTTGGAAATTCCCCATATAAAGAAACCAAGACTTCAATTGATATGGTAAGTTGTCATAACTTAAAGTAAGCACTTGTTTAATTCTTTGGTCTTGTCTATCGATGCCTTCCCCCATCAAATACCGACCAAGGCTATAATGCACCCCCTCCCATTCATTTAAGGTATGTCTATTGGCCAATAGTCCCCCGAGCACAATGATAGCAAGTGGTACACCCCCGCATGGTTGTAGCATTTCCCTCCCTTCCTTCTCCATCTGAGTTTCAACTCTAAGCTCTGGATAACAAGAATAAATGACAACTTAAGAATAAAATTGATGCATATTGTTTGTTTGTTAGGCAGCTAATGAGAATACGAGGTGATCGTAACCAATTACTCACGAAAAATGTTTTAGGGAATGTTTGTTTTTTTAACCTCTGGATGTTGAAAACTGAATTACTCTGCATTCTTAATAGTGAACAAAACTTTGATAGAAGAAATATGTTTGATTTTATTTGGGTCCAAAGGTTGAATAGATCACATTTTATGATTTAAACCTTATCATTACGGTATACATCAATAATTAACGAATAGAAAGAACAGGGGCAACATCAGGAAAAAAATAATCATTAAAGTAAAAATTAAGCATTCAACACATGGCTTGCTTCTTAATGTTGAATGATAAATTTTAATTCAATTAAGCACTAAGAGGTAAGAAAACAAACACCAGTTTTACTGTTTAATGCTTAATAGACTTCCATTGAGCATTAGGAGGTATAAACAAAAACTACCTTAAACTACTATTTTAATGGGATTATAAAAGTGTTACAAAAGGCGGTGCCCAAGCGGCTAGGCTCAAGACTGCGTTTAGGCACTAGATTAATCTCTGGATGAATTAGGTGGCCGCTTAATCATGTTAGGCGGGCTACGCAGGTAAACGAGTTTCTTTTCTTTTTCCTTTTTTTTTTCTCTCTTTATTTTAAGAGCAGCCATTTTTTCTTTTTGTTAAAAAAAACCATTGTGGTTTAAGAGAACGGAAGGTAATAAACATTATTTGCTCAACCTTATCATGAACTTTCTTCCATTTTTCTTTCTATTGTAGCTTCTTTCTTTCTTTATTATTTTTTTCACCGGATTTTTTATCGTTGCTCGAAATATTGATAGTTTCGAATGAATGGGAACCTTTGCTCCAATCTTCTTTTTAGTGAATTGAACCTAATGACAATGTTTCATCTGATTTTGCATTACACTAGTATTACATATGTATAATTCAAAACAATGAGTGCCTAGTGCCTAGACGCTCAAATGCTCAATGGCCGCCCTAGGTGCGCCTATTGCCTTTTAGAAACATTGGGTTATGAACTTACCTGTATCTCTTCTTCCTGGGAATGCTTTCTTCACTAGCAACTGCCAACTCTCTTCTCTGTTTAGTAACCTCAGTGGATGCAGAAAAGCATTTGGATCAATGTGGTAAGCCACATCCTTCATACGCGTGGTGAGCAATATTCTGCTACCAGTGTATCCATTTGGGAAGGCTTGTCGTAAGGCATTCCAAACATTATTGTCCCAAATGTCATCAAGAACCACCAAACATTTTTTCTGCTGTTGGATCAGACGAAGTTCCCTTGCTAATTCGTCTTCTATCATTTCTTTGATCTCCTTCTTCTTCTTTTCGTCTGGGCTAATTAGGTTGATTAGGATTCGCTTTAAAACATCCATATTATCCCACTTCTGGGAGACAAAAACCCAAGCAAAACTATCAAAATGGCGTCTAACGTCGGGGTGATGATAAACTTTTGTAGCAAGAGTGGTCTTTCCCAAACCACCCATGCCAAAAATGGAAACAACTCGACGATCTGTGTCTTGATTGACCAATTCCCCTACCAGTGTCTCGATGTCTTTATCAAATCCCACAAAATCCTCTTCGATATAATCGGAAAAAATCCTCCTTACCTGATTTAGTCTTTCGTGACTAGAGCTCGGACCTTCTCCTCCTTCCCTTACTGCTCTTATGCCATTGCGTTCTAAGCTTGCAGTGAGTTTGCTGATTTTGATTTTGATTCTGTCTATCTTTGAGCCAACCCTGTAGATGGCAATTCCTTCGTTGAAGATACAAGCAAATCTCAAGAGGACATTTCTTCTCCTCCTGGATGAGACTTTGAAGGTGTAAAGTTCAAGCACGTCCTCGGCATCATAAGTGACTTTCCTTATCTCTATCACCAAGTTTTGGAGAGTCTCACTCTCCTCTTGTCTTCCATCCTCATCTTTTAAATCTTTTAAGAAGCAACGCATCTCCATCAGTTCATCCTGAAGTTCTTTAAGTTGGTCGTGCACTCCGCACATGAATCTTGCTTCATTGATCAGCAGCTCTCCAATTTTTTCAACAACGAACGTAACAACCTGCTCGGCCATTTTTTCTTTGTGGACTTGAAATTATGAAGTCTCAATTATATTTGATTTGATGTAATATATGAGGATGAGGAGCTCTATCTATATCATTTCTTATGTAATAATATGATCCGTTTCTTCACTTGAGAATTGACATCCCTCTCCTTTACATTTATTTACTTTTGGCTATTTCCTTGTTGTGTACGCATTTTTCTCTCGTAAAGTTTCCGCGTATCTTATACTTTTTTCCCCTCACATTTCAATAGATGAACAACTCTCCCTCCGTTTTCTCTCTGGAATCTAAATTAGTAATCTATAATTTTTTCCTTTTAGGATATAATCAATATACAAAATCTTATGATGGTTAATTATTTTGTTCAAACATTGATTTTATTAAAATTAATGCATCCTTAAAAAGTTTAAACTCTTAATGTGAGACGAAGAGGGAATTTCAACAATCTTTGGGATGGTCTAGATATTGTTATCGTCTTTTTTTTAAGTCACTTTTATTGTAAAGTCGGAAAATAATTCAAAAATAAAATAAAATATTCATGAAACCTTTAAAAATGAAATGAATTAGTTGGTAAAGAATATTAGGATTTTTTTATTTTTTTTGTTATTATTCTATTGCATAAATTAGTTGCGGCCAAGGTGAGGATCCTTCATTTGTATGGGTAATTGATCTTTCACACTTTTAAAGTTTGTCTATTTTTTTTCAATGCAGTCTTTACGGTTACATTCAATTCAATTTAGTAGTTTAAGTTGCATATCACTTTCATTCAAAATTAGATTTCCATCAATTTTTTGGACATAAAATTCATGCGGTCAAGGGTGGTGGGAAAGGCAAACTAAGGGAGCAATTGCCCCTAACCCCCCCCCCCCCCCCCAACCCCCTGAATTTTTAAAAATTACAAATTACTTTTAAAAATTATAAATATATGCATATTAATAAGTTTAGTTTGCCTGCCTTAAGTTTTTATAAGCTAACTACTAGTATTAATCATCTCTCTGATATTGAATAAAAATAATATTAGTACTAAATTTATTTTTTTAATTTTCTTCCTTGTAGCTTTTGCCCTTGCATGTGGCACATTGATATTTAGTCCGAATAATGAATTTTTTGGTCCAAAAATAGACAGTAGGTTTATGTTAAAATGAAACTGAGACGCAACTTAAATTTTGAGTACTAAAATAAAATTAAAAGAATTTTAAAGATCGAAATGAGTGAACAAGCAAACTTTTCATAAAATCCTTTATAAAATTCAGGACAAAAGTGTTTACTTGGTATGTTCAACTCTAATTATTTAGATGATATTATTATTATTATTATTATTGTTGTTGTTGTTTTAACTTTTTTTTAAATCAGTGCCAACCTGTCAAATCAGTACATTATTCGACCTTTATCTTTTTGATGAAGCACTACTCTCAGGAGTCTTAACTCTTTCTTTATTTTTCTTTCCAATATCAAATCATAAATACTTTTTTCCTTTTTTTTTTTTAAAAAAAAAGAAGAAGAAAAAGCCTAAAGGAAAAAGTACAGAGGAATAAATTCTTGCAATGGTAGCATAAAACACAAGAATAACAAAGGCCTTGTAGTTTCGATGGCCAACACAATTATTTATCCACAATTCTGCAAGCAACTTTTAGTGTGAGAAGAAATTAAAGTATCTCTTATTTGGTATTTAATACAGTAAAATAATAATGTTAATTTTAAATATGATGGTTACAACAATCGATGCACTGTTTATGTTATGAAGAAAAATGGACACTATTTCAATCAAACAACATATTACATTATTTACTATATATGTCAATATCAAACAAAAGTATCGTATATTTCTCTATTTTGATTTAAGCATATGTGTTAGTTTTGGCACAAAGCAACCTTAATACTTTGTTCTTTATTCTTTTTCTTCTTTTTGTATTATAGTATATATGCTAGCTTTCAAAAAAAAGAAACATATATTTTCTTTTCTTTTATTTAAACAACAGATATACATAGATGTGTACATATATATTTTATTCTTTTTTTTCTTCTTATTTATTTTTTAAGAGAAAGGGATAAATCTAATGGATTAAGTGGGAATGGATGTATAGGGGTTTCGAACCATGATATCTTATGTAAATGTATTATTTTTCAATCATTTGAGCTAAGACTCAAATCATAATTAGATGCTAATATTATTCTTATTGTTTTAAAAGCTAACTACTAGTATTAATGATCCTTCTAATATTGAATAAAAATAATATCGGTACTAGATTTATTTTTTTAATTTTCTTCTTTATAGCTTTGCCCCTCCATAACATAAGAATTTATGTATTTAGTTTATTACTTAATAAATGAAGATTACCCGGCCACCATTCTCAAAACACACCTTCTGCATCCTGAAACAGTACTCTTAAGTATACATCTCTTATTTTTGCTCAAAAAAAAAAATTATATCTCTGATTTGATATTTAAAACATCAAAATAATAACGTTAACTTTAAATATGACCGTCACAACGATCGATATGCTACTTATGTTATGGAAAAAAATGGACACTATCTGAATTAAACAAAATATTACATTATTTACTATATATGTCAATTCCAAACAAAAGCATCGTATATTTCTCTATTTTGTTTTAAGCATATGTGTTAGCCTTGGCACAAAGCAACATTCATACTTTATTCTTTATTCTTCTTCTTTTTCTTTATTCTTTTTCTTCTTTTTATATTATAGTATATATGCTAGCTTTCAAAAAAAAGAAACATATATATTCTTTTCTTTCATTTAAACAACATATATACATATATGTATATATATTTTATTCTTTTTTTTTCTTCTTATTTATTTTTTAAAAGAAATGGATAAATCCAATGGATTCAATGCAAAGGGATGTGGATGGTTTTCGAGCCATGATATCTTATGTAAATACATTATTTTTCAATCATTTGAGCTAAGACTCAAATCATATTTAGATGCTAATTATTCTTATTGTTTTAAAAGCTAACTACTAGTATTAATGATCCTTCTAATATTGAATAAAAATAATAGTAGTACTAGATCTATTTTTTTAATTTTCTTCTTTACCGCTTTGCCCCTCCATAACATAAGAGTTTATGTGTTTAGTTTATTACTTAATGAAGAGTACCCACAATCCTCAAAACACAACTTCTACGTCCTAAAACAATACTCTTAAGTATACATCTCTTATTTTTGCTCAAAAAAATAAAATTATATCTCTTATTTGACATTTAAAACATCAAAATAATAACGTTAACTTTAAGTATGACCGTTACAACGATCGATATGCCACTTATGTTATGCAAAAAAATGTACACTATCTGAATTAAACAACATATTACATTATTTACTATATATGTCAATACCAAACAAAAGTATCGTATATTTCTCTATTTTGTTTTAAGCATATGTGTTAGCCTTGGCACAAAGCAACATTCATACTTTATTCTTTATTCTTCTTCTTTTTCTTTATTCTTTTTCTTCTTTTTATATTATAGTATATATGCTAGCTTTCAAAAAAAAGAAACATATATATTCTTTTCTTTCATTTAAACAACATATATACATATATGTATATATATTTTATTCTTTTTTTTTCTTCTTATTTATTTTTTAAAAGAAATGGATAAATCCAATGGATTCAATGCGAAGGGATGTGGATGGTTTTCGAGCCATGATATCTTATGTAAATACATTATTTTTCAATCATTTGAGCTAAGACTCAAATCATATTTAGATGCTAATATTATTCTTATTGTTTTAAAAGCTAACTACTAGTATTAATGATCCTTCTAATATTGAATAAAAATAATAGTAGTACTAGATCTATTTTTTTAATTTTCTTCTTTACAGCTTTGCCCCTCCATAATATAAGAGTTTATGTGTTTAGTTTATTACTTAATGAATGAAGAGTACCCACCATCCTCAAAACACACCTTCTGCATCCTGAAACAATACTCTTAAGTATACATCTCTTATTTTTGCTCAAAAAAATAAAATTATATCTCTTATTTAACATTTAAAACATCAAAATAATAACGTTAACTTTAAATATGACCATTACAACGATCGATATGCTACTTTGTTATGGAAAAAAATGGACACTATCTAAATTAAACAACATACTACATTATTTACTATATATGTCAATACCAAACAAAGCATTGTATATTTCTCTATTTTGTTTTAAGCATATGTGTTAGCCTTGGCACAAAGCAACATTCATACTTTATTCTTTATTCTTCTTCTTTTTCTTTGTTCTTTTTCTTCATATTATAGTATGTATGATAGCTTTCAAAAACAAGAAACATACATATTCTTTTCTTTCATTTAAACAACATATATACATATATGTATATATATTTTATTCTTTTTTTTCTTCTTATTTATTTTTTAAAAGAAATGGATAAATCCAATGGATCCAATGCAAGGGGATGTGGAGGGTTTTCGAACCATGATATCTTATGTAAATACATTATTTTTCAATCATTTGAGCTAAGACTCAAATCATATTAAGATGCTAATCCGATATTTACAATCAATAAAAAAGTTATCTATTTATGAAGTAAAAATTCTATAAATAATGTTGGAACCGGCTAATTTTATTAATTAAACGAAGTTTTAATATTTATTAATTTATCGATAAGTTAATAATTTATTAATTTACTAAAAGAATTGTGTTTCTAATATTGTTCTCTTGAACTTCCTTAGATTTTATTTCATAGAAACTTAATTAAGTAAATTATATTACAATCTCAGTATGGGCGACATATATTCAGGCAATAACAACTGCAAATTGTTTTCGCCCTTGTAAACTTAGATCGTTGGAACACGTAGCTTCAAAAACCTCAGATGACGAAAACATTCGAGAATTGGGTTCAATAATTAAAGAGTTACACTATCATAATCAAATGAATGTTGACTACTTATTGAACTATCTGGGTGAATATAAAGAGAATTTGGAGATTTTAACTGTCGAAGAGATTATTGACAGTGTCACAAAAAATAATTAAGAAGACTAAGTTGAGGATGAAAATTTTGCCCATAGCATGTTTATCGAAAAGAAGTCATCAAAGCAATAATGACACTAAATAAATTCCTCTTCCAAAATGAAAAATGCACACCTGACATGCCGAGCAAATTACAGAAAGTTAGCGTGAAATTCAAGTAAATATAAATTTCAACAAAAAGCAAACATTTTTCTTATATTTTAATAAGGTATGATAGTAGGTCTAAAATGGTGTTTTACTCATATTTTGAAAAGGCATGATAGTAGGTCTAAAAAGGTGAATTATTAATTTATATAACCAATAGGTTTAAGGGGATCTTATAAAAAGAATAGTATCTTATAAATTTAACAAAAAATATAATTTAGCTCTGAGCCCAGTTGGGATCGCAAATTTTATTAATTTAAGAAGGTTATTATTTATCCATTTTTTTACCGTACAAATTAAATATGTGACCTAAAATAAACTCTAGCTGCATAGAACTAGCCTTTTGCGTTGCCAAGCTTGTTTACCGTTATTGCACAAAATAGGTGCATACCGGTACCTACTATCCAGAACTTTGAACCACGGAGTAATGATATTGTGTATCGGTATTACATTAATGGTGTATGCTGGTACTCCCAGGTCCAAAACTTTTTAATCAGCTGCTTTGACATAGTGTACAGGTAGAGATCCATTTGCTCTATACCGATTTGCAGCTCATCAGTGAGGCAACTTTCACAAATATCCACCTTGTCGAACTGGCGAACCTCGATCATAGCCTTTACTCCAACACATGGTCAACAACGCATCAATTCTGCATATCACCCCTCCTTTGATCCTGAAGGACCTGGCTCGTTAAAGCCCCATGCCCCGAAAGACCTTAACATTGAAGGATATCGACCAAAGTCAAGCAATGCTCAAACTTGGTCAGTGGTACCACTTTAGCCAACACATCTGCTGAATTATCCTTGTTGCAAATCTTCTTTAGAAATATTTCACTTCTCTCGATAATCTCTCGTATGAAGTGAAAACGAAATTCTCTATGCTTGGTACTCCCCTGATGAACTTGATTCTTGGCTAAGTAAATTGCGCTTTGACTATCGTAATGCACTTGTTCTTATCTGGTAGCATGATGGTACTCTTGAATGTGTGCGAAGGTGGCTGGAATTTCTGGAAAAACAAGATGCTGAGGAAGCTAAGAAAGTCGAACCAGAGGTATGATTTTGAAAATTTCTTATCCAAAAGTTAATAGATGTTGCAACATATATGTAGAAAGTTCATTCCATGAAAAGAAATAAAATATAGAAAAATGCAATAATATATGCATGCTGGTGTTTAGGACAAACCATATACCGTCACCATTCATGGTTTCACCAGTAGTGTGTGAGATCACTACCCCCACGCCCCTAACCCTAACCCTAACCCCATACACACCTGTCGGTTTTTAATCTTAGTGGATTCCCTTGAATCAAATGTATGAAAAGTGGTCGATGGAGAATAATTAACTATGTTCTCTTTGACAGCCTGAGGATGTCCTTGCAAATTTGTTGCGTATTATAAATGAGTCAAAGGAAAGCCTTCTAGATATTGAGGAAGATAATACCGAGCCTTTTTTGATTATCAAAGGTGATCCGGATTCTGATCCAAAGGTATGATTTTAAGCCTTTATGTCCAAAAGTTAACAGGTATTGCGATTAATCTATAGTATATATCAAGAGTATGCCAATAGTTTTTGTGTATGCACAAAATTACTAAATTACCCTTCTCACGTATTAAATTATTACAAAATAATGGTATATGGGCGATTTAAACTGATGACCTTTAACATAGAAACACCTTTAATACCACTAGACCAGATGT
>JAKCWG010000206.1:0-104171 GCA_021464415.1 Lonicera japonica
GGACTATGTAAGATGAAATCGGACTTGTTCACAGCATCTACCACAACAAGGGTACCTGAAAGATAAATGAGGGAATGAGCCAATACTGGCCCAGTGGGAACTATAGGGTAAGGGAATATGCAATGTAATGGACCTTCCACAATATAAGGGATCATAATTTTAGTCATTAATAAAATTCCCCAATTGTTAATAATTCATAGAAAGAAAACATTTATTAAGTATCATTAAAATCCAATTATGGTCCATATGTAACACACACAATATACATGGATACACATTAATCCACCCCCTCCTCCTCGACCTAATACCGGTATTAGACGGAATAAGATATTCACAAACGCACCCCACCTTTCCCTGGGTCTGTGCACTGGTAACTAGATTTTTAGCACCCCATCTTTACCATGGGTCTGTGCAATAACATAACTCAAGAATTTCTATACCGGTGCGTATCCGGTTCCAACAATCTCAATATTTCACAGCAATATATATATATATATATATATATTTAACTCATGGTGTTCATCAAAAGCAATCTTACAAAATTACTTGACACAATATATCTGCTTCAAAACAATATAATAATTAAGTTTTGATATGTATATACCATGCTTTACACAAGAATATACAGTAATAATATGAAATCCAACGGTTTCGTCATCCAAAAATTTTGGAGTAAACGCTAAATTTATTAGAACCGTTATCAAGAAATCAATACATGTTTAATAACAAGTTAAAATATGATTCAAGAGTGATATATATTCTGGAACTTTAGGAATTTTAGTAAAGATCCCAACTATTAGACATATATTTGACGTTTCTAGCCATTTCGGTACCAAACTATCAAATAAATGCTTAAATGAAGATATGTAGTACAATTAGCCTCCAAAATCATCATATATAACAAATATACCATCAACAACAAGGCTCAGAATGTTTTATCCATGGTTATACATCAGGCATGCAAGAGAAACAATGAATTTAGTACCTCAATCAACTATGGATTATCAAGAATCAAAGAGAGAAGGGAAGTTCCCACCTAGAAAATTAGAAGAACAGAGTTTGGATGACCTGGAGTGAGCTCAATTAGTCCCCCCACATAAGCATACAAGCCCGAAAATGAGTTGAGAAGGCGAAGAAGATGAAAAATCTGAACTTTCGGTAAGAAAAGCTTGAATTCGATCTATAAAACCATGAAATTTCACCAAGAATCATTCTCTCTTTCTCTAGAAATGTTCATCCTTCTCTCACCCTTGAAATTTCACGAGTCAATGCTGGTCAATTCGATAAAAACGAGGTTAAGGAGTTACTGTTTGTATTTTGGTCATAACTTTTTACTCAGAACTCCGTCGGGATGATCTTTATATCAACAGAAATGTGACGCCCTGAGTGATGAGTACTCCCTTGTGTGGAGGAATGGTAGCTCGAGCGATGAGTACTCCCTTATGTGGAGGAATGGTAGCTCAAAGGGGGCATCCCACACCGGAAGTTGGGGGATCCTTGGAGACCCATATAAGTAAGATATGGTCGCTAATTAAGTACGAGGCCTTTTGGGAGGCTCACTGGCTTCGGATCCCATGAGAACTCCGAAGTTAAGCGTGCTTGGACCAGAGCAATCCCAGGATGGGTGACCCCCTGGGAAGCTGGTCGTGAGCTCCCAGAAACAAAGCCGTGAGGGTAGATGTCCTGGGGCTGAGGCCTGTCTAGGACGCTACCCAGAGCGGACAATATCGTACTGAGGTGGGATCGGGTCGTTACAAATGGTATCAGAGCGGACCCCACAGAGTACGGTATGTCGACGAGGACGTCGATTCCCTTGGGGGGAAGGATGTGACGCCCTGAGTGATGAGTACTCCCTTGTGTGGAGGAATGGTAGCTCGAGCGATGAGTACTCCCTTGTGTGGAGGAATGGTAGCTCAAAGGGGGCATCCCACACCGGAAGTTGGGGGATCCTTGGAGACCCATATAAGTAAGATATGGTCGCTAATTAAGTACGAGGCCTTTTGGGAGGCTCACTGGCTTCGGATCCCATGAGAACTCCGAAGTTAAGCGTGCTTGGACCAGAGCAATCCCAGGATGGGTGACCCCCTGGGAAGCTGGTCGTGAGCTCCCAGAAACAAAGCCGTGAGGGTAGATGTCCTGGGGCTGAGGCCTGTCTAGGACGCTACCCAGAGTGGACAATATCGTACTGAGGTGGGACCGGGTCGTTACATTAGTCTGTACCGTTGTGTACCGGTTAACTAAAATGTAAGTCACTTGTCCACATTAGGCTAACATTCAACCATAGACATGTTCCTCCAACCCATTACAAAATAACCAAAAAGAATAAAATTAAGGAACAGTAAATGTCCGCAAAATACATACATTAGCAATATATAACTGTCACAAAATAGTCATACACAATACAGTCTCCATAACCTCAAGTAGGCTACATAGAGAGTACAAACTTGGATACATAATATAAGTAAGATATGGTCGCTAATTAAGTACGAGGCCTTTTGGGTAGCTCACTGGCTTCGGATCCCATGAGAACTCCGAAGTTAAGCGTGCTTGGACCAGAGAAATCCAGGGATGGGTGACCCCCTGGGAAGCTGGTCGTGAGCTCCCAGAAACAAAGCCGTGAGGGTAGATGTCCTGGGGCTGAGGCCTGGCTAGGACGCTACCCAGAGCGGACAATATCGTACTGAGGTGCGACCGGGTCGTTACAAGAAAGGTAATTCAAAGCTCTACAATTTTGTTGAAGGATGTTAAACCAAATTCTGGACATATTAATACCAGAATTCCGTTGAAGACAGCACTGTGTCGCGATGCTACAGAAAATCAGATTTGGTTGATCGGCTAGTTTCACACTCACTTTTGACCAATGAGGAGTATGAATTAGATTTCGGCCAAAACACGAAAGTTATAGATGGATATATTATGAAGCTATAGGAGTTGGAAGAGTGGTATTTGGATAAAAGATGAGAAAGTCACGAGTCTCCAAATTGATTGATTTAAAACATCGAGCAAATATTCTCGATTCTAAAAATGCCTCTGAAATTGCTCATTTCAAATCTGAATGTGACGAAAAGCTCCAGATTACTTCTAACACATATTTTTGACATGTCTAAAAACATGGCCACAAACGAGAATTGTAGAAATTGTTAACGTTTAAGGAAGGAATTCGATTCTACTAAATACTTAAAAATTCTTAAATGAAGCCTGAATTTAAAGAAACTTTACATGATGATTTAATAACTATTATATGACATGTTGCAAAAGAAAAACTCAATTCGGACCTTCCTAGGTCGATGAACCAAAAATAAGAAATGTAGGAAAATGGAAAATTCAAGAATACACCAAAATTTTCAAGTAACGCACCAAATTGCTCAAACTAGTTCCGAATTAAATCAATTTTTTTATATTTTATCCATAACACCAAAGTGACGTGTGGGAACATTCGGACTTGTCTAAGTCCACGAATGAATTAGAGAAGTAAATAACTAAATAAACGAAAATATGCCTATCGAAACACGGGGTGTTACAGAGTGGATAAAAATTAATTGTGATGCTCCTATTTCACCTAGTGGTGTAGTGGGTTTAGCATGCTTTGCTAGGGATTCTTTGGGTGCTTTAGTGTCTGCTTGTATGAAATTTTTGGAGGTCTATCTCAGTTTTTGCCGCTAAATTTGAAGCTGTTATTTTAGGCTTGGTTTTCACGGATTCTCTTAGCTTATCTCACGTCATCATTGAAAGTGATGCTAAGGGCGTGATTGACTTGATTAGCGATGGTGAGCATTGTTTAAATGAATTAATTTGGCACATATTTAAATGATATTGAATTTATCTTTTGTAATAGGGATGTTAGTTTTGTTTTTTGTCATCGAGAGCCTAACAATGTAGGTCTGCCCTGGGCATAAGCGGCCCAGGCTGTCGCCTAAGGTCCTCGACATAATAAGGCCCCTGATATTTTTGGGTTGATAAACACACACACACATACACACACACATATATATATATATATATATATATATGTTACAATAGCTAAAATAAATTTGCGTTAAACATGATTACGTTGAATTGTTTTTGGTCCAGCGGCTATGTTTAAGATTCGATGGATTTGATGCACCTGGTCATGAATTCAACCTTTAGGCAAAAGGGACCTTTTTCCTCCCTTTTTCCACCAATTAAAATAAGGTTGCTATGAATCAATCAATTATTTAATTATTATAGTACCTTTTTCCACAAATTAAAATAAGGTTGCTCTGCATCAATCAATTATTTAATTATTATACTATGAGTTAGGCTATAAAGAGATATTCCATTTGGAGGGGTAATTAGAGTTAGGATATAAAGAGGTAATCCATTTTGAGGGGTAATTAGATGAATTTTTTCATAACATTTTGTAAAGATAATCTATATTATGTGTTATAAGTTGTAAATAATGTATTAGGAAGGTAGGTAATTTAGGAATCCTAGTTAGTAGTTGTTTCCTTATATGAGTAGGAGTCTCATGTATATAAGTGTGTAATCTTCTCTCTAATAATATAATTTTCTCGTTCTTATAGTTTACATGGTATCAAAGGGATTAGGGTTTTCTTCCTCGGTCGGCTAGTTCACTGCAGTTTGAGTTTGCACGGCAGTGAAAGTTTGCTACTTGCTAGGGTTTCCAATTTCGTTTTTTGGTTGAGCAGTATACAATGCTTGTTTAACATCACCTCTAGGGAGGAGCACCATCAACAATTTAGGACTCATCCAAATTCAGGCATTAAAAATCCTAGTGTATGGCCCTCATGCGCTGCCACAAGAAGTAATCCACCATCTCATGCGCTAGAACGTAAAGGCGCGTCCCGCCTTCTTTCAACCTCTGGCCACTGCCGTTGACTTCATTTTAGCGTCTACAATAGGTATATGTGCTTGGTTTGGTTTAGTTTGTCTCTATTTGATACATATTTGATTTTGGTTTAGTTTAGATATCGTCGTTGATGTAGATCGATCTACGTTCGGTGACTTAGTTCAGTTTGGGTTTGAATTGATTTATGGTTAGTATTCCATATTTGTGATTCGTTCACTAGTTTTCTTGGTTTATCTGAGATTTGTGAGGCTTAATTTATACTTCTGGTGTGTACAACGCATTCTAATATAGTTTCGTTTCTAATTTTCTATTGTTCACTGCCTCGTTTTTATTTTATACGCTGTTTTACGACATACTCTGTTCATAATAACTTTGGTTCTCATTATACAATTATTTAAGAAAATCAGAGCAAAAGGCGGCAGTTATTTCTGATGTGATATCTGTAATGTCAAAAATCACTGAACATAAACTTAATGGCTCCAACTATCTTGATTGGAGTAAAACCGTTCAAATTTACTTGCGTAGTATCGATAAGGATAATCACATGACTAGTGATCCATTTTCAGATGAGTCGAGAAAGACGTGGCTAAGGGAGGATGCTTGGTTATTTTTACAAATTCGAAATTTGGTTAACAGTAATGTGATTAGTTTAATTAAACATTGTGAATTAGTTAAAGAGTTAATGGATTATCTAGATTTTCTATATTCCAAAAAAGAAGAATATTTCTCGTATTTATAATGTGTGCAAAGCCTTTTATTGTGCAGAAAAGCAAGATAGGTCTATTATGAGTAACTTTATGGATTTTAAGAAAACGTATGAAGAACTTAATATGCTATTGTCGTATAGCCTTGATGTCAAAGTTCAGCAAGGCTAGAGAGAGCAGATGGCTAATATGAGTTTTCTAGCTGGTCTTCCGACTGAATTTGAAACTGCTAGGAATGAGATCTCCTCTTTACAAGAAGTGTATAGTAGAGTTCTTCGCACCGAGGGGCTTCACCAGTTCAGACTCCACATATTCCGTTCAATAGTGCTTTGGTTAGTAAAAATAACAAGTCTGAACTTGGGTGATCACAATATCGGGTAGGAAATCACGGAGGAAGATTGAAGAGTAATAGTTTTGATGCTCGCGCATATGATTCAGGAGGAAATATGACTCGAGGACAAGGCTCCAAAGGGATCGTATGTCATTACTGTCATATTCCAGGACATTTGAAGCGGGATTGCATGAAGTTTTGGTACAGGACTCAAAGAGCTCACTCTACCCATATTGCATCTACCAATGAGATGGCTGGAAAATTAGTCCTTATCCTTGCAGATGAGTTTGCCAAGTTCTTTAAGTACCAATAATCTCTAAAGTCTTCATCCACTCCAGTCACCGCTGTTTCTGCAATTGCCGATTCAGGTAAACCAAATACATGCCTTGTTTCCTCATCATCCAAATGGGTCATTGATTCTGGTGCCACAGATCATATGACAGGTAATTCTAGTCTTTTTTCTATTTTTCAGTCACATATATCCCCTTCTAGTGTTACTTTAGCAGATAGAACATCTTTTTCCGTTCTGGGGTTTGGAATAATCACACCGCCCTTTTACTTCCCTTATTATCTATCCTACACTTACCTCAATTGTCATTTAATTTGATTTTTGTAAGTCAGCTTACTCGTACCCTTAACTGTTGCATCTCATGCTTTCCTGATTATTGCTTGTTTCAGGATCTTATGAAGAAGAAGATTATTTGTAAATGACATGAATCAAGAGGCCTCTACATCCTTAACATAGAGATATTTAAGTCCATTGCATGTTCGGGTGTCACATTTTCTTTCAAGGCTCATTGTAGGCTAGGTCACCCTTGTCTTTTTCTGCTTAAGGAGTTGTGTCCACAGTTTTGCAAGATGTCCTCATTAGATTGTGAGTTATGTTAGTTTGCCAAACATCACTATAGTCATCTTAGTCTGAGAGTTAATAAGAGAGCAAGTGCTCCGTTTGAATTAGTTAATTATAATGTTTGGGGTCCATGTCCTGTTATGTCTAAATACGGGTTTAAGTATTTTGATACTTTTGTTGATGATTATTCTCGTACAACTTGGTTATATTTAATGAAAAATCGTTCTGAATTGTTTTCTCATTTTAATGCGTTTTGTGCTGAGATTAAAACTCAGTTTGATACTTTTGTCCATATATTGCGTAGTGATAATGCCAAATAATATTTATCTTCATCTTTTTAGACTTGCATGATTCAGAACGGTATCCTTCATCAAACTTCTTGTGTTGATACTCCATCCCAAAATGGGGTGGTAGAATGGAAGAATAAACATCTGCTTGAAACTGCAAGAGCCCTGTTATTTCAAATGAATGTTCCTAAACCATTTTGGGATGATGCAGTTTCCACAGCATGCTTTCTCATTAATCGAATGCCTTCCACTATTCTTCATGGTGAGACTCCTTATAGTGTT
The DNA here is from genome assembly GCA_021464415.1 of Lonicera japonica. Lineage (NCBI taxonomy): Eukaryota > Viridiplantae > Streptophyta > Magnoliopsida > Dipsacales > Caprifoliaceae > Lonicera > Lonicera japonica. Next base: position 7,286 of record JAKCWG010000206.1, read on the forward strand.
TTCTTTCTAAATAAATCATTGTTTCCTATTAAACCAAAAATATTTGGTAGTACTTGCTTTGTTCGGGATGTCCGTCCACATGTTACTAAGTTAGACCCGAAGTCTTTGAAGCGTGTTTTTTGGGTATTCTCGCCTTTAGAAAGGATACATATGTTATTGCCCCAGTCTAAATAAGTATCTTGTCTCAGTTGATGTTACATTCTTGGAAGAAACACCGTATTTTCAGTCCTCCACTTCTGAACGTTAGGGGGAGGATGGTGATTTGTTAGTGTATCCTATCACGTTCCCTAAGCCCGTTGATGAACCAACGCTCATCAAACCTCTTATTCATCAATTTTACTCTAGACAGCAACCTCCTAATCCATGTCCTCCACTAGCTTCTTCTTCATCAAATTTCGTAACGAGTGATGATCTTCCCATTGTTTTACGCAAAGGTAAACATCAATATACTTATCCTGTTTCTTCTTGTGTCTCTTATGATCACCTATCACATTCGTCTTGTTCATTAATTGCATCTTTTGATTCTATATATGTTCCTAAAACTGTTAACAAGGCTAAATCACATCTTGGATGGTGTAATGCAATGATAAAGGAAATGGATGCTTTAGATAAGAATGCTACAAGGGACTTGATAACTTTGCATGCAGGAAAATAGGCTATCGGATGTAAATGGGTGTTTACCATCAAGGTTAATCCTGACGGGTCTGTTATTCGTCTAGAAGCCCGCCTTATTATTAAGTGTTATGCTTAAACATATGGAGTTAATTATTCTGATACTTTTTCTCCTGTTACTAAATTAACATCTATCAAGCTATTTATATCTTCGACAACTACTCATCATTGGCCTCTGCATCAGTTAGACATAAAGAATGCTTTTCTTCATGGTGATCTTTAGGAAGAGGTTTATATGGAGCAACCTCATGGGTTTGTTGCTTAGGGGGAGTATGGGAAAGTTTGTCATCTTCGTAAATCTTTGTATGGCTTAAAATAGAGTCCTCGTGCTTGGTTTGGAAAATTTAGTCAGGCTATTGAGACGTTTGGCATGGCGAAAAGTAAGTCTGACCACTCTATGTTTTACAAACAATCTGAAGCAGGCATCATTTTATTGGTTGTATACGTAAATGACATTGTCATTACTAGGAGTGATACTACGGGAATATCTTCTCTTAAGTCCTTCCTTTATGCTCAGTTTTATACAAAGGACTTAGAGATGCTGAAATACTCTTTGGGTGTCGAAGTAACAAGGAGTAAAAAGGGTATTTTTCTATCTCAAAGGAAATATGTTCTTGACTTATTAGCTGAGACAAGAAGTTGGGGGCAAAGCCATGTAGTAATCAGATGATTCTTAATGTATAATTGACAAAAGATGATAAACTATTTGAGCATCCTGAGAAATATAGAAGATTGGTGGTTAAGTTGAACTATCTTACAGTGACTCACTTGGATATTGCGTACTTTGTCAGTGTGGTGAGCCAGTTTATGTCGTCCCCCACAATTCATCATTGGGCAGTGTTAGAACAAATTTTGTATTACCTAAAAGGAGCACTTGGGCATGGTATCTTATACGCCAATCATGGACACACTCATATTGAAAGTTTTTCAGATGGAGATTGGGCAAGTTCCAAGGTGGTATCTTATATCTTATTTCTTTTAAATAATAAATAAAACTCCAAATGACTAACCACTCCTACACAACATGAAATACCACCTATTAATATAAGGTTGCAGGTACGGGGTTAGGGGCACATTAATTATTTAATTACAGCACATCTTTAATAAGTTAAACTTGCATTTTACTACTTATTATAAGGGCACATCCTAATAAAAAGTCTCTTTTTTCACATATGATTGTGAGGGCACACTCATTTTTTAATTTTAACACATCAATTTTTGATGAAACTTATTTTTACACTCGGGTTAATCCATTCAAAGCACTTTCAATAAATAATAAAAAAAATTGTAGTTCTCTTTAGATACACAATATCTCGTCTTCAATCTTCACCTGTTGTTCAATTAACTGAACAAAAGTTGGCCTTTAAAATGATGATAAAGAGGCACGATATTTTGGTTTATAAAAAAGGTTCCTTAAACACACGTTTTCCGTTAAAGCTTTTAATTCTTTAAGACCACAATACATTATAGCTTCCAATTACAAGAATTCAATTTTGTTGTAAGAAAATTACTATTGAAAGAGAAATTTTTGTACCTAGATGTGCCTTATCATAGGTAGTAATTTTTTTATTTTTTTTTTAATGTAACGACCCAAAGTATCCCACATCGGTAATATAACAAGTAGATCCTTAATTCTTAAGTACCCACTTGGTTCCTACCTAGTAAGAGACTTTTTAAGGTGTCTTAGTGACTACCGCCAAAAAACAAAACCGACTCCTGGCTCCTTGATCCCGTATTAGTTGTTAGAGCTTGTCTCCACCCGAAGTGATTATATTTAAAAAAAGGAAAATGATTTAACAAACAATCGATGAATAAGACCTCTTAACATAAAACAAATAACATAAAAAAAATGTTAAATTCTGTTAAAACAATTCAACTGCAATATTTGAATAGACACAACCATACTCAAAGAAAACATTGTACTATCTGCGATATATCATTTTTTGTGTCACTTTTATATGATATTAATTATTAACGAATAATTTTTTGTCGTTCAGCAAAAACAACAATGGATGGGATAAAAAGCGTTGTTAGCCAAAACTCAAATGTGAAAATAAAAATGAAAAAGAAAAAAAAAATGATTTAAAAACCAACGGATGAATAAAATTCTGTTAAAACAATTCAACTGTAGGCACAACTATATTCAAAGAAAACGTTGTACTATTGGCGATACATCATTTTTGTGTTACTTTTATATTGTATTAATTATATTAATGAACAATTTTTTGTCGTTCACCAAAAACAACAATGGATGGGATGAAATGTATTTTTAGGCGAAAATCAAACGTGAAAATAAAAAAGAAAAAGAAAAAAAGGCTGTAGTGGAGAAGAATAATAAACATGAAACAATAAGAGAGATAGAACGCATAATTACATAAGGGTGATATTATAGGTATCCGATTTTGTAGCTAAAATACTAATATAGCATTAACACCACAATTTAAAAATTATTAATCATGGCACTCATATGGTGGCACCTCAAATTTAAGCACCGAGTTGGTGTCTTGTTGTCCAACTTCGACATTCGATTCGGTAACTTTCCATCGAATTGACATTCCACAAACTTTAGCCAAGTCAATTTTTATAAATATTTCATTGACACTTGATCTTGGCAAAAGGTTATTGAATTTTAACTTTTAACTCAGTAAATTGCTACGTACTGAATGCTGAACTTGAAGTCGGCAACTTGCTACCGTATTGTGGCAACTAACTTTTAATTTATAACCACAACCACAACCCCAAATAGTTAATATTTTAATTGTCCCTATAAAAAAATTCTTATTTCAAATTTCTGGTGTTCTACTTACAAAAATAGGGTGTATATACATCACCATTACATAAACCAATGCACCTTCTTACACTCTTAGGGAAGAATAATTAATAAATAGTTTGTTTACTGCTATACCTGAATGATTTATTTTAATTTCGTCCAAAACTTCAAATCCAATAAATTTAACTCTCATATTATATTAATAATAAAAAATAGCATTATAATACTATGTAATTTATAGTAAAAACCCATCAAACTTTTGTGATCTATCAATCATTTAAGTGGCATGAAAAATCAATCATTAAGGTAAATAATTTTTTTTTAAAAGAAATGATGCCATTAAACAAAAATTACTATCTAAAATTACGGTGAATAAAAACTATTATCCAAAAGAAAACCTAACAATGATGTATTATATAGTACAGTATTATTTACTCTAAATACGTATTTTAACAGTCAAAAGAATTTTTAGTAATAAATTAATATAGATTTCAAGATTTAGTGAGTTTGTGTTGATGTGCTCCTTACTAAAACGTCAAAATAAATTTATATAGATCAAAAGTTTGAATTTATACACTGGTATAAGACGGAAAAGTTTTACCGTACTCGTAATTTATTTTCTCAGTCATAATAATAAATTTAAATATTAGATGATATAGTTTTATTACATGCTCAAATTTTCTTAATATTTTAAGTCACATATTGTAAATTAAAACATAATTAGGACACGAGACTTCTAAATCTCAACTTAATTTAATTTCTGGCATGCATAACATATTAAGACGAGATGAATTCGTTTTCTTCAAAAAAATTGAGATATTTACCTAATTGCAATATGGCCATACATGCATGTATATGTATAGAGAGAGAAGGGGATTACACTTTTGGGTTTGCCAATGATTTGAGCAACCGTTTTGGTGGTTTCATAGAAGAGGGAATCGGCAGAACTAGTGGAGGAGGAGGAGAGAGGAAATCTGAAGCGAGATGTTTATTTAGGGGTATATTTATTCATTAATATTTATCATTTTCCGTAAAATAAATTGATATTATGAAAAGTGTCCTTATTGTAAAACCAAATTATGAAATTAGTACTCATTCCCTTTATTAAACATGAGTCAATCCTTAAAGTCATAAAACATTATGGAGCGAGGGCCTAGAGCCCATTATCTCATAATGCATAGTCTAAATAAAAAATATCACTGCTAATCATTTTTCTTTTATATGATCTATAAAACCAGGATCAATTTCAACCGCATATTTTACCCTTGTAGAGGGTTCGAATTTTGGATATTTGACAAAATAATCTATTGCTTAACCAATAAATCACTTAACGTTATTCCGTTATATTTTGGTTGGAACTAGATATATATATATATATATCTGACTGATATATGCATTGCTTCTACATGTGATATAATAGCTATAGTAAAAACACTAGAAAGTACGTGGGCGAATAAAGTAGAGTTTCATGGAAAATATATAGGAGATTCATCAGATTTTTTTATTTTTTATTTTTAAATAATGTGCCTGACTTAAAACAGTAAAATCCATACAACAAAACAAATCGAAAAGAAAATATAAAATTTTAGTAACAAAATTCTAATGTTGAAGGACAACACTTTGGATGATATGTTTTCACCTTTCCTAATATATGAATTCATATCTACCATGGAGAAAGATATCATACACATCTTGCAAATTTAGTTGCTCCATGAAAGAACCACCAAATAAAGACATTGATTAGATTTAAAAGAAAGCCATTATAATGGCAAAGAACATGTTTAAAATTCCACACCTTCCACAAACACACAATACTCATATATATAGACAAGTAAGAATTTGTTGACCCTTACATGTAATTAATAAATATAATAAAAATGTGAAATTTATTATAACTGTTTTATTATTATTCTTTAGAAAAGAGTCGATAAATTTCTATTCTAGTGACTTCTAATACCCCACTACCACACATGTCTCCTAATTACATGCCACTGTTTTATTATTATTCTTTAGAGAAGGGTGAACTTAGATCCATTAACTTACTGCAGAGACCCACTAATTTGTTTACTGCATATTAATATATTTATTCCTTAATAGACCCGTATGCTTCTTCAACCCAATTGATAGCTGATTAGTCCCCATATTTAGGATTGGGCTTGGGCTACCGGGGTCCTCTGTCGACAATAACCTTCTCCCAGGTGGCTTCTTCGGGCGGTAGTAATTTCCACTCATTCGGAGCTGCTTTAACATGCTAAGACCCCCATTTTACCCAGCGATAGTCTAGAATATTTTCAGGCTCCAACTCTAAAGCTTCGCATTCTGTCACTGGTGGTATATTTTGGCAAGCCGTATCACTTGATCCTACCTTTTGCTTTAGCATGGAGACACGAAATATTGGGTGTAGCTTTGGTCCAATCTTTTCCGTAATTTGATGCGGCCCAAAATACTTAGCTGATAGTTTTTGTGAGCGTGCCGGAAAGCGGAGGCTTGACGATCGATATGGTTGAAGGTTTAAATAAACCCATTCTCCAACGGAAAATTCTACAACTCAACGTTTGGCATTTGCTTGTTGCTTTATTCGATTTTGCACCTTCATAAGTTTTCCCTTTAATTCCCGCATGACATCGTCTCGATCTGTCCACCAGCTACTTGCTGAGGTCGTCAATCTGTGATGTTCCAAGGTAGACTAAAATTTATGGTGGTGGTCGTCCGTACAATGCTTGGAATGGCATCATCCCCGCTGATTGGTGAAATGCGGTATTGCACCAATATTATGTCCATTCTAGAAATCACATCCATTATTTTGTACGTTGGCTTGTGAAGTAGCGCAAGAAAGCCTCAAGACAGCGGTGGACCACTTCGCTTTGTCCATCCGACTGTGGATATGCAGTGCTCAGTTTGAGCTTGGTACCTTGCAAATTAAAATATTGTTGCCAGAAGTTACAAATGAAGATTGGATCCCGGTCACTAACAATGGAGCGAGGCATGCCATGCAATCAAGCAACCCCAGTTACAAATGCTTCGGCAACCTTTTAGGTATTGTACGGCTGTGACAATGGAAGGAGGTTAGCATATTTTGTGAGGCAATCAACCACAACCATAATGGAATTATAACCGAAGGATGTGGGTAAACCATTGATAAAATCCATTGAAACATCTTCCCATACCTTCTCCGGTATCGATAGCAGTTGTAAGGGCTTTGAGTATCATACTTGTTATGTTGGCAAACGTCACATGCAGCAACATATACTTGCACATCAGATCTCATTGCGGTTTAGTACAAAAAAATGTTTTAATCATTCCAATGTGCTTATATAACCTGAATGCCCACTGTATTAAGAATTGTGGAATTCATTCATTAACATTGACTTAAGTGACGAATTGAACTAGGTGGAATGACTAATCGGTTTCGGTAATACACCAACCCTTCACGGCTCCGAAAACCATCTGCGTCGCGACCTTCCTTGAGTTCACACTGTTGTAGCTCAAGCAAATAAGGTTTTGATAGATGCCTCCAAAAAAAAAATCAAGAAAGTCATTAAAAGGACTATACATACAAAGTTCATTAGATGAATTTTTTTCTCAAAAAATAGGTCACTGTCGCCTGACGCTGCTGCAGGTCACTTCCGCACCTCTCTGCCACAGTTCTATTTGTAAGGTGTTTCGAGCGAGTTTTTTTTCCTAGAAATTAGACCACCGGAGTCTCATTTCGGGATCATAAAGGAAGCATTAATTTTAAAGGTCTAAAAGAGATTATAGTACATTTTTTAGTCTTGAAGCATTTTAAAGAGAGAAAAACCATTCTAGAGGGAGAGATACCTCTTTAAACATGAAAGGAACCTTTGGAAGAAAGTAGACTATCCTCGAAAGGAGTACAATTCCAAGAAGCAAGGACATCCCCAAGGCGTGCAAGTTTTATTTCTACATAAGCGCTAAAGGTATAATCCTCTACCATTCTTATCAAATATAAGTTTTAATATATAAATTAGTTAACTAGCAAAGAAGTCCACAAGTTTTCAAAAGAAGTCCTTTTTAAGTTTTACATGAAAATTAAAATATGTTTGACACATTTTCAAAACAAACCCCCTATAAAAAATAATTTCTAAATACGTAGAACTACAACACTCTAATTTCATTATACGAATGAATACGTAAGCACTTACGAGCTCAAGTCTGATTTCATAAATATTGTTTTAACCTAAAATTACTCGGAAGGACTATTTTGGAAGGACTAAAACTACTTGCTAGATATTTAAATAGGAATCAAATAAATGATCCATTAAGAGATTGAAAGGGTATATTGAGTGCTTAATACTTTCTCAATTCGTAACATAGTCCCAAACCCTAGTAAAGTAATCAAATTATCTATGGTTTAAACGTGTAAAAGAAAATATGTTCCCGGCCTATCTTTTCTGTGATCTTTTGATTGTTTTCTTGTTAAACAAATTGGCGACTCTTTAAAACAAGTTTCCTCCTCGAGGTCGAAAACCCACGTTTTCATAGTGGTAACTCTGCTGGGCAATATATGAGAACTAAGCTCTTATAAAATGGACCATATATTTAATTCCAGTTATTTATTCGATGTAGGTCTTGTAAGCCTTAGTCCTAGGATAACATACGATATAGATGGATACCCTAATACCTTTGTTTGTTAAATATGTGAGAAATTATTTTTTTAAAAAAATAAAATTTGGCAATACGCTGAACCAAACCATAAAGCATTAATCAATAATAAACTGCCAGATTGCTATTTTTCATGCACTCACATACTGTCATGCATTATTGTGTGTGTAAAATTATCCCTTAACCTCGAGACCAAAGTCGTAATTAGGCTGTAGACTTGCGGGTCTACATTAGTCAAAAGGCTTAGGACCATTCTCCTTGGCCCAGTACCCCACCGAACTATATAGAGTGGTATACCCCTCACATACCTGATAGAGGCATATGAAAAGGTCTTTACATGTACCTATGCCCTTGAAATATATATTAAGACCTGCCAAATAAGAAGGAACCTAACCTTTATCCTATTCGGCCATATTTGCATGTAGGAGAGTCAGCTTAGTACACAGTAATTTTTTGCATTGTTTTAATGACCATTAATCGTGAGAATTTGATGAATAGAAGCCTTGTCAATCATACGGTCATGCTTTTGGCAAGTACAGCTGGAGGCTGCCTAACCTCTGTTATAAAAAATCACAATGATTAATAATCTTTGTAATTTTTCTATCATTGGTTCTATGATTAAAGTAACTCATTAGGAGAGAACTTCCTGTATTTTTAAATAATTTTGTAAAAATGTTTTTTGAAAAATGCTTTCTAAAATTTGGAAAGAAAAAGAACTCAAGGAATTTACATTCTTACCATTCCTTTGTACGGGGTTCTTAAGTTGTCACTAACAATCTGTTTTTGATCTCATTAAAGGAAAATATTTTTATGCGAATTAAGTGTCTTTTTGATTGATATATTTTCAAAAATCTGGCAGTTTCTAAGACTGTATATCTTCCTTTGTTTCTGAAAGGTCACTTGCAACTGGATCTATCCCTTTCTTATAGTATACATCCAATTTGGCTTCTACTTAGGTCGGAAGAGGTATAACAGGAAGACTTGTTCATCTCGGTTCACCAAGTACCGTGTCTGATATGGAATATCAATAAATACCTGCTCAAGGAGGAGTAAACCAATCTAATGATGCAGCAAACCCACAGCCTAGTCCTTTATACCCGAACCAAGGGTTACTTGATCAAAATCCATGTGGGAATGTTGCCTCAAAATATAAACATAGGGATGCTCCACAAAATGCCGATCCGAGTTTACCACAGAATTAAGGGGTCAATAAAACCAATACCGCAACTATATCAGGAATCGTACCAATGATAAGCCCCGAAGAAATTTTTAGAATACTTATGAATATGAATCAAAATCTGACGTTACTTTTGGCCAACCATTAGAACACTCATGCTCGGTTAGATGAACTAGCTCAGAGCCGACCGTTCGAACCATTGAGGGAGGCACCATTTGTACCACCAGCATCGCCTTCTATTCACGCTAATGCTCCACCACCACTTGAACAACAAATTCCATTTAGGGTATAGCTTGACCCTGTCTTCAATTGGATTCATAAGGCTCAAGTAGACCTAATCTCACAGCCGATTTAATGACAATAATTCTAATTTGAACTTCGCCTTTTTCCCATCGATTACTATTGTCTTTTGACTTTCTATGATTATACCCAAGTCCTTAGCGTCTTGGGTTGGCTTTGGCTCATGTAAGTTCTGTAACTCGTTGATTTTTTTGCTAAGTCCTAGACCTCGCACAAATTTCATTTTTATCAACCACCCCATGATTTTGGAGTCATATTTTTTAATTATAATTTGTGTATGCTGACAAGGTTTATCAACGCATAACCCTCATAAGGTCTTGTCAATATCCATAGCTTCCTTAGATCCTGATTGCATAGTTCATATCCGATTGTCTCACTCTTTTGGTTCATTATTTTTTGAAATTGGTTAGATCAATAGAACTGGGTTCAGCAAATCTTTATCTTCCCCGATTACCTTGATATTATAAATTGATAGTGGATTTGGAGACACATTTTGTAACACCCCGTCTTAATCGTACAGGATAACACATGTAATTAAGACCTGGAGCGTTACTAACCCATCTTAGTAAGACTAAGATAGGTATATAATGAAATGAAACAAACAAGCAACAACATGCATATCACGGGTTCTAAGCAGGGGTATATAAGCATATCATAACATTTAAGCATGCATCATATATGTATATCCAAACCATGTGAATTCTCAAAGTATATAACTCCTCGGGCTAGTCGTGGCTTCTCGAAAAATATATAAATACACCAAAAATGAATTGTATCAGAGCTTCTATTTCGTCCCTGATCCCGTCGATTCTTTATCCTCATGAGACTCGTAAGTACCTGTAAGGATTTAAAGAAAACAGGGGTGAGCCATTTGCTCAGTAGGGCGGGTGAAGGGCATGTGTTTAAAAATTGGTTCATAAACATATCTTTTAAACCACGTGTAATTCCATAATATCAACAAGAACCATGTTCATCAATTTACTATGCATGAACGTGCTGATGCAGTTTAACTCCCATGTCAACCAATTACCATACAATAGAGAGCCTGAGCTGTGAGTATAATCCAATGCCACCGAGATGTTGGATCATCAAGCTGATACCTTGGGATCAATTGTCCCGACCCCATATGACTATAGATAGCAACAGTCCTGGGATCAATCATCCCGATCCCATACAAATATTGATAACAACAAAACCATAGTACCTTACCAATTTGCCTAGGTTCCCGGGCTCCACACCGGTGGCTTATAGGCGGCCAAACCTTGCTCCCCCAGGGGTTTAGGGCTTTTCAACCCAAGGGCACCGGGCCCTGCCTATTTTTCCCATCCCGACAAGCACTATTCAATCGATACAAGATATCCATTTTCGAGGAATACAAGCTCCTCGAACCAATACAAGAAGATATAAACCTTTCATGAGATATCCAATTAAATCACAAGCCACAATTGCGTTCAAGAACTTGCCGTAAAATCTCCGGGCTTCCGGTTGACACACTATGCATGTGGATTATGCAAATCATGCCATTTACTAACCATATAGGACAATTTATGCCGTTCACAATTAGCCAAATTCCACTTTATATCCTTTAGTGTGTATAATTCACCAACAATCCATTTTTAACAACAAATATTATTCATACAACCAAGGGATATCTCATATAGTTCGAATAACACTTTAAAGCAAGTGTGGATGGCATATTTTGTCTCAAATCATATCTTTATAGCTTCATCAATCATACAAATATCAAAATTTCACTTATTTTTCAATACACAAGCAAACACAAGTCAAAAGTGATCAATATTGAAGAATAAAAGAAAATCATTACGTTGTAAAGGCAAGAAAACCCCTACCTTGACTTATTAACGAGAAAGAAGAAGAAAATATGAAGGTTCAAGCCTTATCCGAAGAAATCCCAGTGAGGAAGATGATGAATAGTGACCAGGAGGATGATTCGGAGGATTTAGAGCTTTTATATCGGATTGATGTTGAAAAATGAATAAGAATCCTTCTAAGAACCACCTTTATTTCTCTCTAAATCCCTCAAGTTGATAGGTGTGGGTTTTGGTCGAGTTTGGGTGAGTTAAGGTGATAAATAGTGAGAAAATGGGGTTAAAACTCTAGAAAATTCGTCACACAGGGGTCTGGGACCGATCCTAGGATTTTCGGGACCAATCTCAGCCTGGGACCGATCCTAGGTTTTTTGGGACCGATCCCAGAAACATTCTGTCCAACCTTAATTTTGGCTGCACTAACCACTGTTGGTAATTCGGTCATAACTCTTTGCTCGGAACTCGAATTGGGGTGATCTTTATGTCCACGGAAAGGTAATTCAAAGATCTACAACTTCCTAATTGGAAATTTCCCCAAATTATGAATAGATTATCTCCAAAAATTCGCCGAAGGCAGCGCTCTGCCGAAGCATTACCGAATGACCCGAATTTAGCGATGGACCTACTTTGCGCCCTATTTTGACCCACAAGGAGTGCGAATTAGCTTCCGATCAAAAAAAGAAAGTTGTAGAATGGTATGAAAAATAGATACTTACGTGAACGGAATCTTAATTGGACAAGAAACGAAGAAATTATGATAGGTCAAAGTTAGCCAAAATTCACAATTCACAAATCGCAAAGAACCAAAACTTCTTATTTACCAATTGAAATCGATTCGGACCTCCCGAATCACCAAATGATCATTCACATATATATAATGGGATTAATACAACATAATTAAACACACGGTGTTACAATCTCTCCCACTAAATAAAATTCCGTCCTCGAAATTTAAAAATTACATATTAATTAAACAATTCGGGATACTTGCTATGAATTTCTATCTCTAACTCCCACGTTGCCTCCTCGACTCCGTGATGAAACCATAAGACTTTTACTAAAAGAATGAATTTGTTTCGTAACACCTGATCTCGGCGATCTAGGATCTGCATCGAGCGGGTTTTGTAAGTCCCGTTGTCTAACACTTCAAGGTTTTTCCATTGATCAATATGGGAAAGATCATGAATGTACCGGCAGAGCATCGATACATGGAAGACATTGTGAACATTAGATAGCTGTGGTGGCAAAGCTAGACGATATGAAACATTCCCGATACGTTCGAGAATCTCAAAAAGCCCAATGTATCGGGGAGATAGCTTCCCTTTACTACCGAACCGCGTAATACCAAAATGAGGCTTGGTTTTCAAGAACACGTGGTTACCAACTTCGAACTCTAGTGGACGACGACGCCTATCGGCATAACTTTTTTCCTGACTCTGGGTAATAAGGAGATGTTGTCGAATGGTCTTAATCTTTTCAGTGGTTTGTTTTACTAATTATGGACTTAACAAGGTTCTTTCCTCGACTTCATACCAACATATTGGGGATCTGCACGGACGACCGTAAAGGGCTTCGTAAGGCGCCATGCCTATACTAGCCTAGAAGCTATTGTTATATGCAAACTTGATTAATGGAAAATGTTCTATCCAGTTTTCTTGAAAATCGAGGACACATGCTCTCAGCATATCCTCAAGTATTTGAATAATTCGCTCGGATTGTCCATCAGTCTGTGGATGAAACGCCGTATTAAAATTTAATTGAGTCCTCAAAGCCCTTTGAAGACTTTCCCAAAACCGAGAAGTGAAACGTGGATCTCGATCCGACACAATGGTTAATGGAACCCCATAGAGCTTGACTATCTCCCGAACATAGAGTTTCGTTAAACTCTCTACATTTTGGTTGTTCCGAATGGGAATGAAGTGAGCGGACTTCATCAATCTATTGATAACCACCCCAAATAGTATCTTAACCCCCTAATGCCTTCGGTAATCCCGAAACAAAATCCATAATGACATGCTCCCACTTCCACTCGGGAATGGGTAATGGCTGGAGTTGTCTTACAGTCCTTTGGTGCTCGGCCTTCACTAGTTGACATGTCATACATCTACTTGCGAAATTCGCGACATCTTTCTTCATGCCGCTCCACCAGAAGTTTTGACACAATTCCCGGTACATCTTTGTACCACCGGGATGGATAGAAAATTTGGAATGGTGTGCTTGACTTAGAATTTCATTTCTAAGTCCTAGATCGTTCGGTACTACTAGTCTATCCCGGACTCGAATCCCACCATCAGTACCAAGTTTATACCCACCATATTCGGCTTCTGTAGCCAAATGATCACGTATTTGTCGGGATGCTTCATCTACCCGTTGAGCATCTATCACTCGTTGCTGGATTGCCGGTTGGGCAATATGTTATACAAATAGGCTTGGTTCTCATCATGATTTATCATGAGGTTGTATCGTTGTAATTCCTCCCTTAATCTCCATTCCCGACACTGCATCGTGGCTAAGGACCCATGAAATTTTCGGCTTAAGGCATCGGCTACCACATTAGCCTTGCCCAGGTGATATTGTAGGGTGAAATCATAATCTTCTAGGTACTCTACCCATTTGCGTTATCTAAGATTCAGATCTTTTGGGGTGAAGATGTACTTTAAACTTTTATGTTCAGAGTAAACTTCAAATCTCTCGCCATATAAATAATGGCGCCAGATCTTAAGAGAGAAAATAACTGCGGCCAATTCTAGATCGTGAGTAGGATAGTTTTTCTCATGTTGCTTGAGTTGCCAAGAAGCATAAGCCACAACATACTCCTTCTGCATTAGGACACTACCCAAACCAAGCCTAGACGCATCACAGTAGATTGTATAACCCTTTCCTCGCTCGGGTAGAATAAGAACTGGAGCCGAAGTAAGCCTATCTTTTAGTTCCAAGAAGGCTTTTTCACATGATTCATCCCAAATGAACTGAACGCCCTTATGAGTTAGGCATGTCAACGGTAAAGTTATGCTGGAGAAATCTTTGATAAACCGACGATAGTACCAGGCCAAACCCAAGAAACTTTTGACCTCGGTGACATTTCGAGGTCTCTCCCACTTTAGGACTGCTTCTACCTTCCCCGAATCTACAGAAATACCCTTCCTTAAGACGACATGTCCCAAGAATTTGACTTCTGACATCCAGAAGTCACATTTGCTAAGTTTTGCATACAGCTTATGATCTCGAAGAACTTGAAGAGCCAAACGAAGGTGATTCTCATGCTCTTCATCCGACTTGGAATAGATAAGAATGTCGTCTATAAAGACTACAACAAACTGATCGAGATACGGATCATATAAATGATTCATTAGGTCCATGAATACAGCTGGCTCATTCGTCAACCCAAATGGCATTACTAAGAACTCATAATGCCCATATTGAGTACAAAAGGTTGTCTTTGGAATATCTTCCTCACGTACGAACATTTGGTGATAGCCTGATCGAAGATCGATCTTGGAAAACTTAACGGCACCTTGTAACTGATAGAACAAATCATCGATTTGCGGTAACGGATACTTATTCTTAATAGTGACTCGATTCAACTGACGATAATCTATACATAACCGCAAAGACCCATCTTGCTTCTTAGCGAATAGAACAAGTGCACCCCACGGAGATGCACTGGGTCTGATAAACCCTTTCCGTAATAATTTGTCAATTTGAATCTTTAGCTCCTTTAATTCAGCAAGAGCCATACGATACGAGGCTAAAGATATTGGTGCAGTACCCGAAACGATGTCGATAGAGAAATCCACCTCCCGATGTGGGGGTAGACCTGGATGATCATTAGGAAATACATCAGGAAATTCCCTAACCATGGGTAGATTAGAGGGAAGAGAACCACCGTCCTCTTATGCTACGATACTAGCCAACCACCCAAAGTAACTTTGTTGTTCTCTGGGTTTCAGAAAAATGCACATGGAATAAATGACTCGAGTTCACATTGGAAGGTCTAAACTTCATTATTTGATAGCGGAATCGATACCCTATGTCTAGAGCAATGAATTACCATATGGAAAGTGGCTAACCAATCCATACCCAGTATAAGATCATAATCCCCCGTATCAAGGACAATAAGATCAAACTCTACCGAGGACTCCCCAGAACTCAAGGAGCAATTCTTATAAATAGATCCCAACCGAATTCTATTTTCCGTGGGTGTACCAACCCATAAGGGTATATTCAATAATTCAACACACAATCCCAATCTATCAACCAACGTACGTGAAATAAAGGAATGGGAGGCACTAGTATCAAATAGAACTTTAAGCCAGGTACTGAAGAACAAAATAGTACCTTCCATTACTTTAATATCTGGCTGCTCTGACTGTGTCAACGTGTAGACCCGACCCTGTGTTCTGCCACCACCCGGAGAATACATATTTCCACTTCCCCTGGACTCACTCTGATTCTGCCCATGACCCTGACCACCTGGACTGCTAGAAAAAGACTGGCCCTTACCGCCCGTGCGACTTGAGCCTTGAAACTGTGGCCGATTATTGAAGGATTGAGAGGGTTGTTGCTGCTCTTGTCTTATGGTTGGACATTCTCTCTTGAAGTGCCCTAATTGACCACACCCATAACAAACTCTTTCTCGAGACCCCTGGCTTTCATTTCCTGAACCCATAGACTGACCTCTAACATAACTTCCACTAGAGGAGCCGGACTTACCCTTGTACCTCTTTCCCTGACTACCCGATTTTTTCCCTTTGGTACCCCTCTTTTTGTCAAGGAATCTACTGGCATCTATCCTTTCTTGTTCAACTTTCATTGCCATCCTCACGGCTTTTGCGACACTGCCTTGATTTAAGTGATACACCTTCTCTTGAATAGAAAGTTTTAATCCCTTCAAGAACTAACGTATCTTTTCCTTGGGGTCATTATCTAGACTCTTATCAAAACGACTCAGAGCTTTAAACTTTATCTCGTACTCTGCCACAGAAATGTTCCTGAATCAGGGAACGAAACTCATCTCTCTTCAGACTCCGATGAACCGACGAGAAATAACGCTCTAGGAACAGTTGAGTAAATTGCTCCCAAGAGGTAGGAGCGTCCGCCCTCCTAGACACGTTTCTCCACCAGATACCAGCTTGATAAACAAGTTGGTAGGTCCCCAAATTGAGCTTCAAGTCATCGGATAAAGTCATAACTTCAAAGGCTTTCTTGATTTGATCGAGCCAAGACTTTGCCGCATCGGGACCAGACCTCCCATTGAACGTAGGTGGGGCTAGCTTCTTAAACTTCTCTAGGGCCACCATAGCCCTATTCTCTTGGACTCTACCTTGGGGCTGTTCAATATGTCCTAGCACGTTGGCCAACTCTTGGGCCATTGCACGTATAGCATCTACTGACTCCCCGGAGGTAGAACTCTCATGGGTGGTGTTATGATTTAGTGAAGTCGTCATTCTATATGAAAATAAGAAAAGAAATATCATAGCAACCCAATATACGTTAACAAGACAACAATCTATCACAATATATCACAAATGTCGTCCCACAACCTAAGTAATTGCAAAACCTATGCTTTGACACCAAATTGTAACACCCCCGTCTTAATCGTACAGGATAACACCTGTAATTAAGACCTGGAGCGTTACTAACCCATCTTAGTAAGACTAAGATAGGTATATAATGAAAGGAAATAAACAAACAACAACATACATATCAAGGGTTCTAAGCAAGGGTATATAAGCATATCATAACATTTAAGCATGCATCATATATGTATACCCAAACCATGTGAATTCTCAAAGTATATAACTCCTCGGGCTAGATGTGGCTTCCTGAAATATATATATATATACTAAAAATGAATTGTATCAAAGCTTCTATTTCGTCCTTGATCCCATCGCTTCTTTATCCTCATGAGCCTGGTAAGTACCTGTAAGGATTTAAAGAAAACAGGGGTGAGCCATTTGCTTAGTAGAGGGGGGGGTGAAGGGCATGTGTTTAAAAACTGGTTTATAAACATATCTTTTAAACCACGTGTAATTCGATAATATCAACAAGAACCATGTTCATTAATTTACTATGCATGAACGTGCTAATGCAGTTTACCTCCCGTGTTAACCGATTACCATACAATCGAGAGCTTGAGCTCTGAGTATAATCTAATGCCACCGAGATGTCGGATCATCAAGCTGATACCCCGGGATCAATTGTCCTGATCCCATATGGCTATAGATAACAACAGTCCTGGGATCAATCATCCTGATCCCATACAAATATCGATAACAACAAAATCATAGTGCCTTGCCAATTTGCCTAGGTTTTCGGGCTCCACACTAGTGGCTTATAGGCAGCCAAATCTTGCTCCCCCAAGGGTTTAGGGCTTTTCAACCCAAGGGTACCGGGCCCTGCCTATTTTTCCCATCCCGGCAAGCACTATTCAATCGATATAAGATATCCATTTTCGAGGAATACAAGCTCCCCGAACCAATACAAGAAGATATAAGCCTTTCACGAGATAGCCAATTAAATCAAAAGCCATAATTGCGTTCAAGAACTTGCCGTAAAATCTCCGGGCTTCCGGTTGACACACTATGCATGTGGATTATGCAAATCATGCCATTTACTAACCATATGGGACAATTTATGCCGTTCACAATCAGCCAAATTCCACTTTATATCTTTTAGTGTGTATAATTCACCAACAATCCATTTTTAACAACAAATATTATTTACACAACCAAGGGATATCTCATATAGTTCGAATAACACTTTAAAGCAAGTATGGATGGCATATTTTGTCTCAAATCATATCTTTATAACTTAATCAATCATACAAATATCAAAATTTTTTTATTTCTCAAACAAATATCTCTCAAAAAGTCAATATTGAAGAATAAAAGCATAAAACTATATCTCGTTGTAAAGGCAAGAAACGGAAAAATTACGATAGGTCAAATTTAGCCAAAATTCACAAATCGCAAAGAATTAAAACTTCCTATTTACCAACCGAAATCGATTCGGACCACCCGAATCACCAAAAAATCATTCACACACATATATATATATATAATAGGATTAATACAACATAATTAAATATAGGGTGTTTCACATTTCGTATAGAAAGGTCCCGTATTTTCTTAGCATCAATCAATTCCTAGATAGTGTGGCGAAGGGCAACATAACTATCAATGGTGTGACCCATATTCTAGTGATAATCGTAGCATTCATTCAGCTTCTAGTGTGTCGATATTGGGTTTGGTAATGGGAGTGGGTTGAGCAGATAAATCATCCCTACTTCCTTCAATTGCTTGTATACTTTTCCCAATGGTCCCAGCAATTGTGAGAAATATTTATCTCGTGCTTTACCTTGATAGGCTCCCCATCAATTGTTATTGCCGCAATGCCCCAAAGATGGGTGATTTCCTGTATTTCCTTGAGCTGTTGAACTATAGGGGTTAGTGGAATATCCACTATTATTTGACATATGCGGCCTATAGGCAGAAACTTGGTTAATTGTCGAGGTTGAGCTTGAAGCCCTTTTGTATTGAGAGTTAGATTTTTTTTGTTTCCACTTGTTTAGCTAGTTTTTCTTTTATTTTGTTCCCCACATGCAACAAATCTTTAAAACATATAAAGAATTTATGGCCCATTTGAGCCCTGATCTTAGGTTTTAGATTCTTAATGATCATTCCCAATTGTTCTTCTTCATCCAATCTTTCTACCATCTAGGTGCCAAGCTCTCTCCACCTTATTACAAATTCACTGATGTTCTAGCATTCTTTTTGCTTTTCCATTTTGAGGTGCTTGTAAGTGATTTTCAATTATTCCTTTTTCTTGTATTGCGTTACAAACTCATTAATTATATCAGTCTAGAGCGTACCAAATGCTTTTCTAAACTCAAGAACTAATTTTGTGCCGGGCCGACCAAGGTTAGGTGAAAGGAATTTGCTAACTCTACTTTTTCAACATCATAAATTTTCATATAGCGTACATAGGATTTCAGGTAGGTTCTGGTGAATTTAGGAATTGATGGCATCTTGAATCCTACCAAATATATTACGAACTTCAAGGTACAAATTATAATTTTGGAGTTGAGTGTGGATCATTTGAAGTTTCTGCAAAGTTTTGTGTGAGGGCTCTCAATTGTTCTTTAAGCTCATTGATGGTCTTATCATCTCTTTAAGCCTCAAATGTTGGGATTACTTTTCCTTGGATAATAGTTAATTGATGGGTCGGTTCATAATGAGGATCTTGGTATGGTTTGCAAGGTAGTTTCCATTTAGGCGGCTGTGAGATTGGGTCTGCTTGAGCTTGGTGAAGCTAATTGATGACGGGGTAGGGATGTAACGTCGGTACAATTTGTTGTTCATGTGGTGGTGGAGCATTGGTATGAATAAAAGGTGGCACAAGTGGTACAAACAGTGCCTCCCTCATGGATTCTAATGGTCGGTTCCAAGCTAGTTCATCTAACCAAGCATAAGTGTTCTAATGGCCGACCAGAAGTAACATCAAATTCTGATTCGTATTCATGAGCATCTTGAAAATTTCTTCAGGGCTTGGCATTGGTACGGTTCTTGATCTAATTGCAGTATTGGCTTGATTAAACTCTTGATTCTTTGGTAAACTTTGATCGGCATTTTGTGCTGGCATCCTTACATTTGGATATTAGGGCAACCCTCCCATATTAAGATTATGAGGTAACCCTTGGTTCTGGTAAAAAGGATCGGGCAATAGGTATGCTGCATTATTGAATTGGTTTCCTCCTTCTCAATTGAGTGTTTGTTGATGTTCCATATCAAACACGGTACTTGGTCAACTGGGATGAACTAGTATTCTTGTTCTATCTCCTCTGGCCCTAACAGAGGTTAGATTGGATGTATGTCTTTAGCATAAGAAAGAGACAAATCCAATTGCAAGTAAGTCCCTAAAAAACAAAGGAAAATATACATTCTTAGAAACTGCCAATTTTTTTAAAATACAACGATCGAAAATACACTTAATCAGTATAAAAATATTTTCATTGGGTTGAAAATAGACTGTCGGTGACAACTTGTGAGCACTATATGAAGGGAAGGTAGAAATGTAAATTTCTTGGGTTCCTTTTCCTTCCCAAATTTTGGAAATCATCTTTGGAAGAACATTTAAAAAAAATTATTTGATAATATAGAAAGCTCTCTCCTCATGAGTTGTTTTATTCATGGAACTAGTGATAGAAAAATTACGAAAATTATTAGTCTTCAAGAATTTTTACGAAGGAGGTTGGGCAGCCTCTAGCCATACTAACCAAAACCATGATGGTATGATTGACAAGGCCTGTACTCACCGAATTCTGACGACTGACGACCATTAAAACAATGCCGAAAAATCTCTTGTGTACTAAGCTGACTCTCTTATATGCAAGCGTGGCTGAATATGGTAAAGGTTTAGGCTCCCTCCTATTAGC
The DNA here is from genome assembly GCA_021464415.1 of Lonicera japonica. Taxonomy (NCBI): domain Eukaryota; kingdom Viridiplantae; phylum Streptophyta; class Magnoliopsida; order Dipsacales; family Caprifoliaceae; genus Lonicera; species Lonicera japonica. The sequence goes on from JAKCWG010000206.1 coordinate 28,093, forward strand.
AGGTGTTACTATATACCTCAAGGGCACAGGTATGTGTAAAGACCTTTTTAATGTACCTCCACTAGGTACTTGAGGGGTATTCCACTCTATTTACCTCAGTGGGGGTATTGGGCTAAGGAAAATGGTTCCAAACGCTTTTGGCTGATGTAGAACGTAATTGAAGCTTATTTGCATTATAGAGGCGTAAGTATGGGAAACATGCACAACCAAAAGCACAAAGTGAATCATAATTAGGAGCACAGTGAAATAATTTTTTATAAGGAGACATATGGTGCAAAATACGAGTAAGAAGTCTATTTATTAAATAAACAATTGTGCTGAAAGCATCAACCCAATATGATGGTGGCATGTGAGCATGAGCAAAAAGTGTGAGTCTAATATCGATAATATGGCAATTTTTACGTTCAGCCACCCTATTTTCTTCTAGAGTTAAAAGACAAGAAAAATGGTGAAAAATCCCATAATTAATCAAGAAATTTTAAAACTCGGTTTTTGCATACACCCCCTTCCATCTGTTTGAATTGAATTAATCTTAGTGGAAAATAGATTCTCAACATAAGATTTGAAGCGTACAAAGAAAGTAAAGACTTCATGTTTATTAACATGGGGAATATCCATGAATATCGTGAAAAATCATCAAAAAACAATAAAAAATATTTTGATCCTTTGACAGAAATATAAGGAGACATCCAAACATCATAATGTATTGATTCTAAAGGAGAATTTGACATAGAATCAAATAATTGAAAATGAAGCTTAGTACTTTTGCCTAAAGGACATGAACGACAAAAAGATGAAACTGAACTTAAACTAGTAATTGGAAAACATTCGTTTGCAATCATATGCTTCAAAGTACTTGTTGCCGGGTGTCCTAAGCGAGAGTGACAAACTGGAGTAGTAGTTTTAAATCTAATAAAAGCAAAACGGCGACTTGACTTATTTGATAGATGATGACGAATGCGAAAGGCTAGAGACCATGTTCACTCCTCCCGCACAAAAGCATCTTCCTTGTCTTTAGATCTTTCACAAAGAAACAATTAGGGTAAAAAACAAAGTAACAATGATTATCAACTGCAAATTGGTGAATGGAAAGTAAATTGGCAGAAACATATGGACAATGAAGAACATTTTTTGGTTTAAAGGAAGAGGAAGCAAGTTGGAATTCATTTGAACCAGTATGAAAGATGTCTAAATTTGCACCATTACCTATAGTAACCCTTTCCTTTACATGATATTCATTTTGAATAGCCAAGTTTGCAAGATTAGATGTGATATGAGTATCAGCCCTATTGTCGGTGTACCAAGTTGTATCATCACGAGTTGAAGATGTATTGGCCACCATTGCAAAAAGTTTCTTCATGGGGACCTTACCTTTGTATATAAGCATTGTCCATTCTATAATAGCAATCAATAGCTAAATGTCCTGGACTATTACAAATCTGACAAGAGATAAGAGTCGAATTATAGGACGAGCCCAGCGAATCAGATAAACCGTAGGAGTTAGAAAATTGACCAGATCCGCCACCGTTTCCCTTTCCACGATTATTAGAAAACCCTTTTCAATGAGAAGAATTGTTCGATCATGGTGCATATAAGGCAATAGCATTATTATCAATAGGTGGGGATTTTGTTCTTGCATTCGAGCCTCAACAGTAAGTGACAGTGCTACCAAATCAGCATAAGAGATGGGTGTATCATGAGCTTGTGTTGAGCTAACAGTGACCTCATAGGTAGGACCAACGTTACATATAATAATGGTTACCAAAGTATCATCATCATCATCATCATCAATAGCATTACCAGAAAAGGACAAATTGTCAGCATTACAATTGATCTTATCGACATAATCTGAAATAGAAAAATCTCCTCAATTTGTGTTATGTAATTCACTTGTTAATTGCAAGATACTAATTTTATATTGAGAGGCATACCTCATTTCAAGTGACTTCCACATATCACTAGATGTAGTAAAGCGATTAACTGTGGACATCATGCTAGGTGTCATAGAACCATTGAGCCAACTCAAGATTGTTTGATCTTGTAGATCCCAAACAGTAAACAATGGGTTAACGGTGGTTTCCACTATACCATTTTGATAGAAACTTAATACCAGGATCATTTAATATTGCGTATAGACCGAACAAAATTTTTACATAAAACCCTAGTGCAGAATTAGATTTTACCTTCGAGATCTCTCTGGTTTGCTCTCGTCTTAGCGTGAACAGGATTTGATGTGGACAAACCTAGAACACGGGCTCGATGGAACTTCACAATCTTTTATCGTATTCCTTTTGCTATGCTATCTTGTATCCAGTGTGGGTTGTAGTATCACCAAGATTTCACCTATCTCTACATCACAAACCCTAAATTCGTGAGAATTCTTGTACTACGAAATAAGGCAAGGCCGGCGTATATATATAACTACGATCGGGATCCTAAGGATACATAAGTGTTTGGGCTTACTATGGAAAACTGGAATCCTAATTCAATTATGAATTAATTCCTTCCATAAATTATAATTCACACCACTAAAGAATTATAATTGCACTCCTGTCCTTATCTAAAAATTATATTTTGAGCTCCTTGTTATTAAATACTTATTATTCTCCCCACACTAAGATGATAGATAACCGTTATTTAAATTAAATTATTGACAATTATATTTAAATGATTTCTTAGTCCTTGAGCTTACCACTTAACTTATTTGACATGTCGGATTAACATAATCCATCTGCAGGGTTTGACATGATCAAAACTTATAAGCTTCTCCAGGGGCTATCATTAATCCCTATATTGGGACGTGAATTCCGTCAATAATTAATATTCATCATACATATAGTCGTTATCCAATCCACAGAGCTTATTGATTCAAAAATGAATCTCATTCTTAATGAGTCAAAACAATAAACACTACAAATATATGTCTATTTATTATTTCGAGGTTAAGAGCATAAGCAATCATAATAACCATGAGATTTTAAATTGTTTTATATAGTCAGTATAAAAATGATTAACCTAAACCGGTCTTGTTCAATACACGCAAAGTGTATTAGCAAAACGAGTTAACACTATATTGTTTCCTGCATAAACTACTAAAACATGTATTACAATCATACCAATGGGTGTCCAATTCCATCTAAAACTGTGAACCACTAAAATTGTATTATATCAGAATTGATAATATGATCCTCTGTGTATAAGCCAAACTCTATATACCAAATCATCTACTGTATGGAATAAAAGACACACTTGCACAATATTTACACAAATAATATAATGCAACAATTGCCCATTAATATTCTCATTAAAATAACAAAATCGAGTCTATATAACATGTCAAAATCAAAAAATAAAATCATGACTTTTAGTATATCACTCTAACACCATCTTCCTTCTCCTTATACTTTAGAGAACAAGAGTTTGATCTATCGACAAACCCCATAAGGTTCTTACTCTTCAGAAAGGGAACAAATTGTGCCACCCATAAAACGTAGTTCGTTCTGTCAAGCTTGATTAACACCGATGGTCATAGCAGTTGGTATAACAGTTGATGTAGTTTGTATTGACGCCATAAGTTAGAGAAAAGAAGCGTAATTAGAGGAGACAAGGAGGAAGAAATCAAAAGAAAAGGAATGTCATCTGACTATCCCTCTGTGATGTGCTCCATGTGCTTCAGCCTAGCCCTCCATTCAATTCAATCCAGGAGTATTATGAATTCTTGAATACACATAGATTCATAGATAGAGCATGGAAGTTCAAGCTGGAGTGAAAAAATGTGTTGAAATCAGAATTATTTTATTTTATGTTGTTTTAAAATTAGTATCTTGACTAGTACCTGATGATGTCATTGCTTACATCATGCATCGATGATTTCATCGCTTACATCATGCATCGATGATTTCATCGCTTACATAAGTCTTTAGTGATGTCAATTGGCAAAAGGTTTCTTATTCTTGGATGAAGAACACCCATCATTCAGACATCCTTGACTTTTCCTTCCTGTAACTCATACGCGAATGTAACTGATTTAGGGCTATAATCTCCTAGTCTTTTAGATAAAGTCCACCTCACTTAGGATATTTGTCAGGAGATGGGAAATGATCCAGCGATTGCATTTATAAAGTGGGTTTATCCCCTATTAGAGTAAGGCATTCTCTCGAAACTAGATTCACCCGTTCTTGTCTTCGACGATTAACTTATTCCAGAGCAGTCTGGTGATTAGCCTATCCCAAGAAATAACTCCTCACGTGTGAAATTATAGAAGATCTCCCTCGCTACTGGGTTGACTAGTCAGCTTCTAAATGAGAAGTCTTTCAGAATTGGAGAGATAAAAGATGTATCAATTTTTTAACTAGGGTCGGTGGAATTCCAAGGCGAACATCCCCTCCTTTTCGAGTTGTAGCAATCAAATTAGATAATTCACTAGCAGAAAGGGAGGTAATAGGGAGAAGAGATCTTACATCTCTCGTACAAACACGACTTCTTTGGCTTGATTTTTGACCTATCGACAGTTGAGACAGTACATCCTTCACCCATTGCTAACACGTTCCCTCCCAGTTATATGATCAACGGGATCAGTCAGCTAGAGAGCGGGGCTTTTCTTTTTTCGGGGAGACAAAGTCGTCCTTTTTACTGACCGAACCCTAAACAAGCTTCATGGGTGAGAGGTATTGTCTTACACGAAAATGGATGGCTAATTAATATCATAGAAGATATCAGCTTCTTGTATTCGTAGAGGTCAGGTTCGTATCATAGAGGTCACTCTTGTTCTTTCCCCCTTTATAGTATGGATGCGACTGCTCCACTCCGCTGCGGTCTTATGAACTGAACTTCGTTGCCTTCCTGCACGCGAAGCCAATGGGCACTGTGCCTTGGGTCAGTTTCGGGGTGGGGAGCGAAGAGAGACCAGAAGAACGATTCATTTGGATCGACGAGCTTTTTCAGCCCACAAAATAAGAATCAATGGAATGCCTGTCTATCCATGAACATATATTCTATCTGTATATCTAGGGGGTATTTCTATACATATAAAAGTGTTTTATGGCATGATATACTCGCCAAAAAAAGAAAAAGAAAAAAGTGGTTCTAAGCATAGAATCGATTGCTGCCCCCCGGGATTGAATGTATCAGGATGGGAACATCTTTATCGTCATTGATAAAAGATGTTTTCATATGATTCGTACTCAAAGAAATGGAGAACAAGCGTAGCCGAAGTTCAAAGCAAGGTTTTAGAAGTCATTCCCTGAATTCCCTAGAGATATAATTTAATATAGTAATTAAAGCCAACCTGCTAATCCCTAGATCAAATATTCCCTATCCGTCTGACTTTAATATGAATGGTAAAAGGCTCAAATAAAGAAAAAAGAAACTTCCTGCAGATTGCTCGAACCACTGCCAGACCACACATGTGCTATGGATAAGGTGGGGGTCGAAGAAGGATTAATCCTCTTGATGACTTGTATAGGGGGAGTCTAGAAGAAAGAAGGTTGGTTAGCAGACTCTAGAATGCTTTTGATGACCATGAATTGATTTGGATGAGAAAGTCATTATAGGCATAAAGCGGAAGTCTTAGAAAATGAAAGATCCTCTAGAATGCTCCTTGATTTGATCTTATTTGACCTACGACTGATTTAAGGATATATCACAAACAACTACTTTAATTAAGGGTTCCTTCAAGCAGCTAGCCAACGAAGACCATCTTCTTTGCTAACAACTGATTGTGAACAAAAATCAATTGTTGGTTCCATTCTTGCTCTTTGTCTAGTCAGAAAATAGAAATAGAAGGACCAAGTTCCCTATATGATTCAATCCCTTCCCATTCACACGGATTTTCTTCTATTGAAGAGGTTTGACACTAACGAGAGAGGAATAGTAGAAAGAAGTAGTCACTCTTCAAATCAAATATGGAAAGGTCATGGTGCTAGAACCCATAGGCACCGTTTTTTTTCTCTTCTTTATAAGAAGGGTCTCTTAAATAGAAGGTAAGGCTGGAATGTTTGCTACGATTGCAATGGTGGAGACGGTTACCCATGATGCGTATACCAATGAGCTCTTTCTCTGTTGAGCCGAAGGGCAGGCTAAAGGCATAGTTCTTTCTCCCCAATGGAATGATCTGGACCCTTGCAAAAGAAAAGAAAGGACATGGCTTACGTCACTTGTAGTAGATGAGAATAAATACGAGCCCTTAAATTGTAGTTGGTGCGATTGAATGTAGACCATTGGATGTATTTTGTAACAATTATATATACCTCCCAATCTCATTCCATTTGGAGGCATCAATAGTGAGTTTCATTAATAAAATTTGAGAGTTTTTAATACTCTTGGTTCTTAAAGAACTATCGAACTTATTAGAATTTTCTGCGGCATTCACATCCAACTTATTAATCAGCTTTTCCATAACAGATTATGGCGTCTTCAACACACCAAGGTTTTCATATTTTTATAGGTTTTGGGTCACGGTTTTCGCATCCCTAATTATTCCTTATATTATGGTTCTTGCTTCCTTATAAGCAAAGGGTCAAGTTTTTCATCCATTCTGATTGTAAAAACGATTTTAGGACCGTCTTTACTACATGTTTCGTTATCAATTGGTATCAGAGCGAACTTTTACTTTAGGTTATCTATCTTTTAATTCCTAGTATTTCAATTATATATCCCTAGTCTTTGATTCTGTGATTTGTGATTCCATATCTTTGATTTATGGTTTGTTAAAAAAATAAAAAATAAAAAATTGGTCAGATTTTTCTGTCTAAATCTCGTTGGGATGCGAAAATTAGTTGTTTTCATTACTGAAACGACTTCTGATCGCCCTAATTTCTTGAGTGCTACTGTAACTTTGTGTTCCGAACAACATATCCAAAATTTAGGATAATCCAACGGTTCAATCGAAAGTTACAACTGATTCGTGATTGGGTTAAAAAAAATTCGTGATTTGTAATTTGCTTCTTTATTTGTTAATTAGGAATTTGGTTTAATTCAGACATAAAACCAAGTCATGTTATCAAGTTAGTTTTCCATCACCAAAATTGTTGTGGTAATTTTGATTTTCTCGTGCTTCTAAAAACCCAAGATTATTCATTGATACTTCTTGTTGGGTTTTATCTTGTGATTTTGGTCCTTATAAATTCCATTTGGTTGGGAAAAATCTAGAAAACCCTAGGATAAATTTGATTATTATACTTGTTAAGGTTTAAAACTCATTGACATTTTGTTTGAAATTATAATACCCCCCATGTTTAGATTGGTCATTTTATAGCTAAGTTAGCCTAATTTAAAATTAACTCTTCGACTTAGGATGATCTGAATCCAAATTCTTAAAGTTCCCATGAGTCATATTATAGTTAAATATCTACTCTGGATTGTTTCATTCAATTTGGAATTCGTTTTTGTAATTTGGTGCGTCATTGGAATAGTGAGCATTTTTTTAAAATATTGTTTTTCCTTCTTTCCTTGAGATGGATTAATTGACCTAGAGATGTCCGAATTGAGTTCCGTCTTTTCCGTCATGTCTTATTATATATTTAGAGCTATTATGGAAAGTTTCGTCAAATTCGGACTTCAATTGTAGCATTTTGGAGTCATTTTTGGAATTTGGATTAATTATTCGTCAGTTGGTTTTCTATCAACTTTGGAAAGTCATAACTTCTTCATCCGATGTCCAATGGGTCCTTGTTTGTGCCTTTTGCTTGATTTTGACCTATTCTACAACTTTCGTGTTTTGGCCGAGACAATTCTCACTCCCCGATGGCCAAAATTGGGCGTAAAGTTGAGCCTGTGACCAAACAGCAAAAATTGTGTAGGGTGAATAGTGGTAGTCAACTACATGGTTTTAATGTAGTCGACTACATCAACCTAGGAGGGAATGTTTTTTTTTTCTCATTTGTACACCACTTCTTGAGAGCTTATAGAGAGAGAAAGGGAAGGCAATTTTGGGGGTTTTGCAAATGATCCGAGATCACAACCCAAGCTCCTTCTTTATCCACAATTCCTCAACACTATTCATCATCTTCTTCCTTCTTTGGCTCACCATGACTAAGGCTTTGGAGCAATTTTGGGGGTTTTCGCATCTACGCTTCTCCGACTCATTTCTTCAGAAATTCTTCGAGGGATTAACTCTCAATAGGTGGGAACAATAGTATTCTAACATGTTTTCTAACGATTACAACTTATTCATCGCAAATCCAACTGAAGTGATGGTTTCGTATACGAATTCGAACATTAGCCTGTTCATGAGGGCTTGGGGTGTTTTATTGAGATTTCTTGGTTTGATTTGCATCATTTATGACTTCAATAACATTTTAATACATAAAGCCCTAATTATTTATGGATTATGACGCATATTGGCATATGACCTATATATACGCAAATAGTTGTATAGACAAAACCATGATACGCATGTATGTAATGTTATACATGGATTTAAAAGTATAATTGGAGCATAGTAAACTGTATTTATGGTATTATTGTTTTATTTGAGCTCGTGGTTCATCTTTTATGAAATTTATGATTTAGCGAGCCAGTCCGTAACTATGCTGGGCAGTATTATGATCATGTTTTGAGTAAAAAAAGTATTGAGAACTAAATGGATGGTTTATATAAAACTTATATACTATGAAAATAATATTCTACTTGGCTTGGTGCCAAATTGACAGAAAGCTTTGAAACTTTCCAATCCATGACATTCTTGACTTATTCATTAGTTGACGGGCTTGGCGGAAAGAAAGAAATATAAGTATAACAATAATATCACTTTCTAATCTACATTGCATACGTATATATATATATATATGTATGGAAATGTATGCATCATATGTATATACACTATATTGATATTTCTATATCTTTATTGTATTTGTGGAGATTGTATGGGATTTACATACCGGTTAGCCACATCGTTCGTACCAGATAGAGATTTGGTTATTACCTGTAGCGTATAGCCTTGGTGGACATGAGATTGCTATATTGCCTTGGGGGCATATTCCATCTAGGTGGACCTGGTAGGGGGTCCCTGCCTTGGGGGCAGAAGAACCCGAGTTTGCCGGCTATCTCTGTGCACAGTAGATCTAAAATCCTAGATGTGACGTTTATATATGATTGATGAGATGAGAGATCTGGTCATGGTGACTTGGCGATATGACGTCCTTTGGGGACGAGAGATATGATGATTATGTGGTTTATATTTTATTATGATTTTGAATAGTTTTCATTGTAGCTTCATAAAAGCAGCCTTATTATGTTTTATGTGTATCTTGAAGAAACGTACTTTCTACACTGTGATCGACATCCTTGATGATACCTACTTTCTTATATTTCTCTTATCTTTTCTCGGGGCCTGGATAACATTAGCATACATCTCATGAAACAGTTTTCTTTGCATCCACATGATGAATCTATAGTTATATATATATATATATATATATTTATATACGAAGAGAGGTTTAGGAAAGAAGAACACTTATAGATATGCATCATATAAATCAAGTTACTTTCATTATAATGCATGGCATAATATGCATGGTTTTATAATTTATTTTCTTATACAAGCCTTATAGTTCCCACTGAGCCTGTTTGGCTTACTCCCATTTTCCAAACCAGTTTTGTAGGTGTTTCTTGGGGATGGTGCGCTTATGAAGTCTAGTTAGCTCTGGCGGCCTAATCACCAAAGTCGTTTGGAAACGACTTATATTATTCTCCTTAGATCAAACATTTTTTTGCATACTGTATTCTTAAATCTTTTTGATGTAAAACTTTGATGAGATTGGGACCTCATTGAAGGCTTTGTATTATATTCACATTAATGACTTTGTACAAAGAATCTTTCATAAATGTGGAGTATGTACAAGAATTGGATTTATTCATGCATCTTGACAGGTTTTGGATTTGTTATACAAACGAACTCCACATGCCAAAAAATTTCCAAAAAACATGGTTATATAGGTGATTTTAATTTATATAAGTTATAAATTTTATACCTTAACACCTGTCGTCGTGTACAACACCGTGATTAACCTGGCCCTGGAGGCTCAATCCTCCAAACGTGATTTTTGGGCGTCACAGAAATTCTGCTTTGCATACCCTAACAATTCTAGTCATCCATTTGGTTTTTTATTATTGCTAAAAGTTGGTTTCTTTGAATCCTTGGTAATTTGCTTTGTTAAACACGTCCAATTTAATTGTTGTGTGCGCGATTAGTTTGTCGAAGAGACTTGCGACATTCATTTTGTTTAACTTGTTTAAAAGAGTTCCAAAGATAAACTGTGAGGTTATTAATATTTTGTGTGCTAAACACGAGCAGTAAAAAAAATCTGAGTGATATTATTTTGAGCGAAACACGTAAGGGAGTGCAGTGAAGAAATTTTATTTCTTTATTTGTACTAATCTGTTTTGACAGCGAGAATGTCTTATTTTAATTTTGAGTATCATGAAAGTTGGTGTGATGAGGAGTTTAAAAGGGATAGTGCGCGATTACAAAATCTAGAAATTAGACGGTGCACGTGGTTAAGTGAATTTCCTAATAGGGGAAGGATAAAACAAAATTTGGGGTGGTAGCACGAAAAAGGCTTCTTTGTTTGATGATGAGGATTGTTTTATGTTTGGCGAGTTGTTTACCAAAGCTTATGAGCAGTCGAAGAGGAGGGGAAGTTTAGTGCCAAACCAAATTGAGAAGTATGCTATAAAAAGGGAATTGCTAGCCAAGTGTGGTGATCCAAGTATGCAAGAAAATATATTTCTTACTAGATGCCTTGTGCAAGACAAAGTGTGTAGTATGATTATTGACAACGGAAGTTGCAGCAATTTTGCTAGCACAACAATGGCAGACAAGATATGATTGCCTACGATTAAACACTTGCGTCCTTACAAGTTACGATGGTTAAATTTTGGTGGAGAAATAAGGGTGGACCAACGAGTGCTTATTTCTTTTAGCACTGGGAAATACAAAGATGAGGTTATATGTGATATAGTTCTAATGCATGCTGGTCACATGTTGTTAGGCCAATCATGGCAGGTTGATAGGCGAGTCAATCACAATGGCCTTTCCAATAAATACTCTTTCAAGATGAAGGAGAGAACCGTTACTCTTGTTCCATTACCACCAAAGCAAGCTCATGAAGATCAAATGAAGTTACAAAAAGATAGTGATCAAAAAAGAGAAAGTGAGCAAATGAAATAGTGTACTGAACAAAAGAAAAGGAGTGGGTAGGAAAAGAAAGAGAGTAGTGAGGCTAGTGAGGAAAAGAAAGAGTGTAGAGAGTCTAGTAAGGAAAATAAAGAGGGTGAGAGAAAAGAATAAAAGTTGAGTGAGAATTTGAGAGAGACTAAGGTAAAAGAGAGAGAAAAAGAAAATTTAGTAGTCTCCATTAAGGGTAATTTTGAGGAAAAACAAAAGAGTGGTTGTACAAAGGCGAGTGAATTAAAGAAAGTATTTGTAAATACTAACAATCTAAACCTAGATTTGCATATTTTTATTTTGTCTTAATTGCATAAAATTGTTGACCAAAGTCAATGGCAAGTAGAGTTAGAACATGGCAAGCATGTTCAAAGGCAAGGCTTTAGTAAGCAGATTGTAGTGGAGAAATTGAATGGCATGGCAGCCGTAAAGAGTAAAAGGAATGCGGAGATTAATTGCAGAAAAGAGCAAGGGTTTCCAAAGGCAGCCATGGAAACGAGGAAAATAACTACAAATGGGAGAAAAGAGATTCAAGCTAAAGAACTAGAGCTGAAAGTTGATGAAGTGGAGCACGTAGACTTCATTGGAGTAGACAAGTACAATTTCCATCTAGATCATCAGGTAGGAAGTTTTTTCAATGAATTAAAAAGGATCAAGTTGAAGCATGGTCCTAAGTTCAAAGAATTTCGTTTGTCAAAGAATGCCAAGCTATGAAAGCATAATATTTTTCTTAATTCATGGCCCGAAGGATTTAATCCGATTTAATCTAGGTTACGAGAGTGGCAAAGACTCAAGTATATGTTCTACCATAAAGAAGATTTTCAAGAACCAAAGTTCTATTCAAATGCAGAAATTGGTAGATATTGGTTGAATCAGACAATGCTTGGCCAATATTCGAGGATGAATCTTCTTGAAGAGGAGAGGTATGATATGCTCCATGTGCTCCAGCCTAGCCCTCCATTCAATTCAATCCATGAGTATCATGAATTCTTGAATACACATAGATTCAAGGATAGAGCATGGAAGTTTAACATGAAGAAAGTTGAAGTAGGAAAACGTGAAGAAATCAGAATTATTTTATTTTATGTTGTTTTAAAATTAGTATCTTTACTAGTACCTGATGATGTCATTGCTTACATCATGCATCGATGATTTCCTCGCTTACATAAGTCTTTAGTGATGTCATGGCTTAAGTCACTTGTAGTATGTGAGAACAAATATGAGCCCTTAGATCGTAGTTGGTGGGATTGAATGTAGATCATTAGATGTATTTTGTAGCAACTATATATACCTCCCAATCACATTCCATTTGCAGGCATCAAGAGTGAGTTTCATTAATAAAATTTGAGAGTTTTTAATTCTCTTGGTTCTTAAAGAACTATCGAACTTATCGAAATTTTTCGTGGCGTTCACATCTGACTTATCAATCGGCTCTTCCGTAATCGATTATGGCGTCTTTAACACACTAAGGCTTGCATCTCTTTATAGGTGTCGAGTCACGATTTCCCCATCCCTAATTATTCCTTATACCAACACTACACCAAAACAGGGAATTAGTAACGGTCATTTTTTTCTATCTGTAACGGTCTTAGTCCGTTACTATCCCGCCACATGTATAGTCCGTTACAGAATAAAGTAAAACCGTTACTACATTTAATTAACTAATTTCAAATATTCTTTTAATTTAGTAACGGTCTTAAAATTTGGTAGTAACGGTCAAAATTAAATAGTAACTGTTACTACATAAATTTAATTATTAATAATATTAAAAAATATTATATATTTTTATTTTTTTTAAAGTTAACCCAAATCTCCCAAATTTTCATCCCAAATTTTCATTCTCCCTCTCGCTAGGTTTATCTCTGGCCAAAATCCCCAAATATTCCCGCTGTTCTCTCTCGCCAAAACCCCCAAATTTTCATTCTCCCTCTCAGTTGGTGTCTCTCTCGCCAAAATTACCAAATATTCCCGCTGGTCACTCTCGCCAAAACCCCCAATATTCCCGATGGTCTCTCTTGTTAATCGTCGGTGCTCACCTCCTCCTACAATGCTTCGTAGTTTCAGAATTTTTTGACAAAAGCAGGTCTCAGTAAATGATGAAGGCCGAGATATTTGGAAGGTGTACCTAAACGTAAAGGAGTATGCTGCAGCTTTGTAAAACTGTGGTGATCTGTTCCAGCGAGACCAAGTATACTTAGAGCAGGTAACAGGTTATCGAGTCCATTGCTTCTTGTTGAAAATCATATAATGTATATTATTATTATTATTGTTAGGTTATTAGGTATCTTTTGTTCTTCCCATAAATAAAGGGTTTTACAGATTTTGTCTTTAATTAGGATATGGTCTCATAGGCTATTAATTCCTATTTCGTCTTTTTATTTATTTTGCTTACTCATTGGAACCCTAATTTTCATATATAAATATAGGTCCTTGGCTCTCAGTTTGAGTAATCCAAAGCCAAATAACAAAATTCTTCTCTTGTAAAGCTAAGGTCTAGTATAATTATAGCCTTATAATGTGATAAGAGTTGTGGTGTTTGATAGAGTGTATTTGACCTTTTAGGCTTATTTGCTTTATTTGAGTGAGCTATGTGGCTTTTGACTTAAATTACTACTGCAAGGTTTCTTAGATTGGTTAAGTCATCATTTATTGAATTTAAGGTTTCATTTTTTGTTAGTCTAGTGCTTATTTGTTATTTAGTAGAAAGCTATGTGGCTTTGGACTTAAATTACTACCGAAAGGTTTCTTAGTTTAGTTAAGTAGAAACTTTATTGTTCATATTGTTGATTTGGTTGACTACTGTAAGGCCTGAATTATTTGGGAGATTCCGTAGGATTTTTTTGTTGCTTATCCTTTCTAGCTCTTAACAAGATCAAATCAAGTGAGCTCTACCACCATTATTAATTACTTAGTTCATTTAATATTTTAATTAGAGTAATTAATCATTGAATTTTTCATATAAATGTAGAGTTGATGCTTTTGGGTTTCATATCTTTGCTACTAACTGTTTGAGAAGCCTATTGCAAAGATATGTAATCCAAGGAGCAGGGTGAGATTTTTCTTCCATGCCAAAGCATGTCAACTGACTCTGAGGAAGAATTGAAATGTGAGGAACAGGTATGCAATATTCATTCCATTTAATTTCATTACGTTGTTGTTAAATAGTGCTCTTTATATATGTTAAAGATTAATTCATGTATAAAAATCCATTAATATTGAATCTTTTTGTTTAGAATATCTTCCTTAGTCCATATTATAGTTCACAAGTTTTCATATATACTTATTAGTTTATATATTATATATTGAAATTATATATTTGAATTTAATTAATTAATTATATACATGTAGATCCACGGCGGTTCCAGCTCATTCATCAAACATCATTTGGGAGACGCCGCCTAATATTTTGGAGTGGCCGCCGGTTCCTTCATTTGCTGGTTAGTTATACTATACATATACATACACATATATGTATATATTGTTTTAGTTATTATATATACATATATATTTGAAATCAAACATTATTTGAGAGTACTAATTAATCAAGTTAATGCTAACCAAAGCCTTTTCTTTTATTGTTTATGCAGGATTCTACAACTATTTTTGGCTACCCTTTATTCCATTAGTGGTATGCAAGCCAACTTGTACCTTCAAAAAAATAAGCATTTTAATTCAAGTTTGCACAGTTATATGATAAATTAATATAACTAATAATACTGTGATTAGATTAATTAATAATGTTGATTGGACTTGCAGATGTTGTTGGTAGTTGGGACAAAGCTGCAAAGTATAATAACAAAGATGTGCTTAAATAGCAATGCTAAATCTCTTGTAGTTATAGGAACTTCGCTTGTTAGGCCTGGTGACCATTTCTTCTGGTTTGGCAGACCAAACTACTTCTTCACCCCATGCACTTTATTTTCTTTCAGGTATATAATCCCTTCCCCTTAATGCTTTTGATCAACTACTACCATCCTCATTAATGCTTTCTTAATTAACACCAATACTGCTGGGCTTTGCAGAACTCCTTTCAACATGCATTTTTTGCATGGACTTGGGTAAGAAATTTCAAGATTATAACTTTGATTGCACTAGTACCATAACTAGTCCTCTTTAAGCAAGAACGTACACTAACTTATACTTTTAACTTTTAAAACAGTACAAATTCGGGTCAAGATCATGCTTCCACCGAGAAACAGCAGATATTGTTATAAGGATCACCACAGGTCTAGTTGTTCACATCCTTTGTCGCTATGTAATGCTTCCTCTTTACGCTTTGGTTACTCAGGTACTTAATCACATTTTGGAAAAAAAGAAAGAAATTCCTTATTACAATTCAATTATCCTTTTTTAAAATTGTTGATTGTGAGGTTTAATATGTTACAGTGGTTCTTCTTCGCCTTCTTCCTTATTTCTCTCAGTAGATCCTCCAACAGTGGTTCTCCTCATCCTCCTCCTCATCGCTCTTCAACCACCATTGCATTAACCTAGTGTTTTTTTCTGCTTGATGCCAAGTGCTGCGATATATAGACTTCCCAGATAATTAATAGCCAGTTTGCTCCAATTTTTGGATCTAATTTGTGAAACCTTATTTGATTACATTGTTAAACCTAACTTATTGTTTTGATTCATTACTCTTGGAATCCTTTGGTTTGATGTTCTGATTAATTTTTTTTTGTGTTCCATCTTCAAGCCCTGATCTATCTCTCCCTTTTTGCTTGGCTCCTTTGTTGGCCTTTTAATCAATTTTTGTTTATATTCATTTTTTCCTTTGCCTAATTTTTTTTTGAGTTCGATTGCCTTAATGATTTTTTTAAGTGGGGTTTCCTGTTCCACGTGAAAATTTCAAGGACAAGGTTACTTAAAATAAAATGACAAAGTTAGGACCTTTAAGATTGCAGATAATGCCAAATTGGTTGATGGTTGCCATCGTCCTTAAGGTAAAATGTGACTAAAGTAATTTTAATTTAACAAGTTGTTACTCTCTTTCATTATGTTGATGCTAAGGATGACTAGCTTCCTTCTTTGTGTAGCATGTGAATCCTCCTGTGCGGGCTAATGTTTTGTATCTAAACACTGAGTACTCATTTCCAATATCGTAAGTATTCATTATTCTTTGAATGGATTCTTTCGCCACTCCATATGAATCTTGGTGAAAATAAATACTTGTGTAGTTAAATTATTTTGTTTACATAATGAGCAGAGCAATTGACAAATTTGTCCATGCTTTCATTTTCAATCTTTGTAATACTTAATACATTTTTACATAAATGTGCAGAGGTTGAAACTGAAGCTCATGCTGTTAAAGTTGTTGCAGAGGTCGTTTGCCCATCTTCCTCTCTTGCTGCTCCATCTTCTTTCTTTCTCCGTTCTGGCAACATAAATAATCAACCATGAACCAAAAGGCCGACGTCCCCAAGGAGCTAAATGCCAAACAGAGAAAGGTCAGAGTTTGTTTTTTCTACATGGAGAAAGATTCAAACTTGCGTGTGTGGCTACTATAGGATTCTGTGTTGTGTTTTTTTTTGAGAAAAAAAGATGTTAGATTATTTTCTAATTTCCCAAGCACTGAAAAGTGTAGAACGGGATATTTGCAAAGTTGGAAAATGATTAGAGAAATGATTAATTTTTATGAGAAGTTGGAAAAAGAGATTGATTTGGTGAGATGTTTATAGTCATTTTAATATCTTTTTCCTTTAATTTTATTTCCCTAGCTTGTTAGTTATCTTTTTTAAATTTACACAGTAGTCTTGTGAATTAGGATCCTCCTTCTGAACAATTTCATAGTTGGCCTCTTTATTTCTCCGTGTCACACACAAACACATAAACTATGGATCATTCTTTGAGCTTTTTCCACTTTACCTAGAATTCATTTTCCTTTGGGGAGGGTAAGAATTCAAGTTCCTAGAATTACAAATCATTTATATTGTTTTTAAAGCTCTCATTTCTTCTCTCACATGTGGACATTCTTCCTTTGTCTCTAAAAAGAATGCACACAACTTGTTCTTTTTTGCTTATGAGTGTTTGTTGTTGTCTTTGCAGTCATGGCAGGTCTGGTACCAGAAGGTACCTTGGTTTGTAATGAGCTCACCAGAGAAGGGATCAATAATTCCACGTCAATGTGGAAAAGGAAGACCGAAAACTCGAGACCCTTTGCAATCTTTTCAAAACCCTAGACATCACCTAAAGTCTGTGAACACATGCCAAAAGGTTGAGTGACTATCTGACAAGAGGAGCCATGATCACATGCTCTTCGTTAGTTATTTTTCGTTAGGTTTCAATTTTAGTGGTTTTTGTATAGCATTATGGATCTTACATGGCAAGAATTGCAATAATCTTGTTTTATAATTGATTGAGGTTGTGTATAGCTAGGCTGACGTTGGGTAGCAGATACTTTAACTAGTTGCCCTGAGAGGAATTTGTACTACTACGTAACTGATTCCAACTACTGGGCTTGGGGGATGAAACAAATTTTTTAATTTTTTTTTATATAATTGGTGGTAGTAACGGTCAATATCCGTTACTGATTCCAGTAACGGTCCACAAAATTTGTCCGTTACTGTATATACAGTAACGGTTTTTGTGCGTTACAAGAAAGAATTTAAATAATAATTAAATAAAATGTAGTAACGGTCTTTTAATTGTAGTAACGGACAAAAAGCATAACAAAAAATCAAATCCTCAACGGTCTTGAAAACGTCTGTCACGGTTAAAATCCGTTACAGTCATAATTATAGTAACGGTCTTTAATTAATTTCAGTAACGGTTTTTATCCGTTACTATGCCAACTGCCACGCCTAAATAGTAACGGACATTTTGCGTTACTAAAATTTTTTGTAACGCAAAATGCCTGTTACAAAATGCCTGTTTTGGTGTAGTGCAAGGTTCTTGCTTCCTTATAAGCAAAGAGTCAAGGTTTCCATCCATTCTTATTGTAGAAACGATCTTAGGACCGTCTTTGCTACTGGTTTCGCCACGTCGTTGGCAGGGTTCGTATCAATCTGATATCATGAAAGACTTGATTAAAACAAATTCTATAGGCTATAAAACCATACCTTTAAACAATAGGCAGGTGTAGTATATATACACAAAATAGTTCCCACAATATAGGGATTACACAACGTTAGAATATGAGAGAAATAAGTTACAAAAAGATATGGTTTTATCCCTTTGTTTTGATAAGAGTCCATCTTATATTGAACTTTTGCAATGGATAAACTTCATTTTGAAACTTTTGTTATTAGCAACTTCTGTTGAGACTAAAAATCCCACATCGGTAATAAAGATCCTCATAAAGTAATATATAAGGTCTAAGGGCTACTCCACTCAGCTAGTTGGTTTTCGGTTGGATGCTCTTAACTCTTAATATGGTATTAGAGGGAAGGTCATACACACATAAAAAGTCCATATGTTAGGGTGTTGTAGCATAGTCCATATGTTAGGGTGTTGAAGCAAGACCAAGCACAAGCTTAAAGCAAACCTGAAAGATGTCATATCATTGATTCAAATATAATAACCAAAACCTTTCCCTCTGAGTGTTTACCTGGATTTTAGTTATAAGCAGTAATTCTATTTGCATATGTCCTGCTTTCAAACAATATTTTAGAAGCCTTATGATAGTCTAAGATCAAGTGGTGCATTCCAGTAAGGTTTGGCAGAATGTATTAATATCATAACTGGAATGTAAATGCATTTTATTATGTCAAATAATGTCTCAGGCAAACATCAAAAAAGCAATATAAACATCTACCAAAATCCATAATCTTTTTTAGATGAGGGGGCTCATTTATGGTTTATCCCCTAATGACATCGTAGAACAACACATCTTAAAAAATAAAGATTAGCCCATGCATGCAGAGCTTCACAAATTAATGTTTTCAAAACCAATAAAACTATAAACAAGAGATTAATTCACCCTTCAAACTGAAACAACAATTGAACAAACCCACAAAGTTGCTTTGCAAGCCCGATTACTTATAAATATAACAAGGTAGTTATATTTAATATCCACTCTATTTATGGAATCATTAATCAATTTATAAATCGTTGGTCCCTGCAATGCTAGTATTCCTAGTTTGAAGCAGCCTTAAGAGTATACAAAACATAATGCATTACTTATACAAATTGTTTTGTTCATGAAACAACAATACCATAAAACCATTTTTGTGCATCTTTGTCATAATTAAGTGAGTGGTTAACTG
Source organism: Lonicera japonica (assembly GCA_021464415.1). Taxonomy (NCBI): domain Eukaryota; kingdom Viridiplantae; phylum Streptophyta; class Magnoliopsida; order Dipsacales; family Caprifoliaceae; genus Lonicera; species Lonicera japonica. The sequence continues at coordinate 47,461 of JAKCWG010000206.1, forward strand.
ACTTGGTGAGAGTTGAAGTGAGTTGTTGACTGACTTGGTGCTTTACACCCTCCCTCATGCATAAAATCATGTTATAGAACTCCAAGGTAGAATTCCACCATAAAACGATGGTGTTATAGTGAGGGTGCCATGCTTCTTGTAATTAGCTCTTCACTTTAGTCCATATCTGATGTGGAAATCACACTTTATACGTACCATTTTTTCTTCTTCCATAAGCAATGAAAGTAAATAAAATATTGCATATATTTCACTTTCCAACCCCCCCCCCCCCCCCCTCTCCTTTAATAACAGTAAATTTAATACCACTTCATCCCAAATTAGAGTCAAATTGATTTGATAAACAGATCTATATGGGTGGCTATTGATTTATTCCAATATGGTTGGCCCAAATTTCTTCCAATATCTTGCAGTTAGTAGTAAGAAGCGTTCTTAATACTCCTAGGAATTTTCTTGTAATTGAAATAGTTTGAAGTCTATAGAAAAATGTAGTTCAGGGAAATATCTAGGAATCGAGCGTATTCTCTTGTACTCTATAAATAGGTGCATTTGTAAGCATTGTATGACAACGAGAGAAAAATATATATTCTTGCAAATAAAATTATTCTTGTAAGTATTTCCACATACACACAATGCACAATCACACAGTGATTCAAGCATGCTCTGTGGGTGATTCAAGCATGAGCGGTGGGTGCTTTGTTAAGTATATGGTATATTATCAAATAGTATTATACCTCAGCATCTTATCAAAATTCATTCCAACTGTGGACGAAATCAATTTGAATAATATTTAGATCTATAATTTATTCTGGTTTTATTGTATTATGAGCTATTAGGATAGTTGTCAGAAAATCTTTCCTTAGGAGTCATATATTATAGTGTTAATAGCCCATCATTTTAGGCACTTAATTGTTGGTTTTGTTTCTTTATTGTAATCTATTTATATATCCTTTCTCAATTTTTTCAATATACAAAAAAATATTGTATACATTCTCATGGTATTAGAGGCAAATGGCTAATATGTATCTTCCATGGTTGATTCTGCCATTATCGAAGCTACTCACAGCGACCAAGCTGCGTTTGCCCAGTTTAGTCAAACTCAGGACGGATGCTTTGCTAACTCTTTTCAAGGAGGAGAGCATGGTGCCGTTCATATCACTGCCCATAAAATCAACGGCAAGAACTACTTGCAGTGGGCTCAGTCTGTCAAAATTATCATCGGTGGTCGCGGCAAGTTGGGGTACATCACTGGAGAACTTGCTGCCCTTGATTCCACCGATCCAGCATATAAAAAAATGGCTGGCCGAGGACTCCATTGGTCACGATTGGCTCATTAATTCTATGGAACCGAAGATCAGCTGACATAATCTCTGTTTCAAAACCACCAAGGACGTTTGGGATGCTGCCCTTCGAATATCTTCTGATTTTACGCATCACCTTTTCAATGAGTGTGCCAACCATGACTCTCGACTTAATCGAAAGGGTGTGAACTTACGTGGTGTGATCACTATAATCTTCATGGACATACCGGAGAGATTTGCTGGCAGTTTCATGAAAAAGCAACTAGTTTGGTCCCTCACTGACAATTCGAAGGAATAGATGGGAGATGAGTTGACAGGACAGCCTATCAATGTAGTAGTACAAGGCTGGTATTCCTCCTTCCATTGGAGTCTCACCTCAAGTGCAAGTAGAACATTTATGCCGCATTTTCAATTGGTCTTAACCACAAATCTCGTCATCCTCTAGTACTAATCTAGGATCATGTTCTATTGCTCAATATGATAAATTTCACTTAGCCTTAAACTCTTCTGTTAGTCTTGAACTTTGGATCATTGATTCAAGTGCCTCTAATCACATGACGGGTTATATAATCTTTTTTTATCACATACTCCGTGTAAGAATAGGGCCACCGTTAAAATTGCATATGGTTATTTGTCTTCTATTGCAGGAATAAGGACCATTAGATTATCTCAGGATCTTACCCTTAAATCTGTCCTTCATGTTCCGTCATTAAAATGCAATTTAATTTCAGTTATTAAAGTTACTCATGACAATAATTGTGTTAAATTCATGTATTCTTCATGTTTTTTTTAGGAACTATCTATCATTAAGGAGGACAATTGGCAGTGCTAGGGTTCATGACGGACTTTATTTCTTTGAAGATACAAATAAAGGGGTTCTACAAACTCTTGTGTTGGACATTGCTTTTGTTTCTATTTCCAGCTATAGGGAAATTATGTTATGGCAATATAGACTTAGAAATCCCAACTTTGCTTGTGACGCCCCGAATCCCGTTCTGAGATTTTCACCTTCGAGACCCGGTTAATCACGGATGCCGTGCGCGATAGCGGGTTTAAAATATAAAAATCATAACTTTTAAAAAAACTTTTCTTAAATAAAACACGATCTTGATTAAAAGCTCATTTTACAAAATCAAGGCATGTAGAGTTTATTCGGGTAATAAATCAACATGTAACATTTAAAATCATTTTTCATACAAATGGAATCACATCAAACCATACTTAAATCGACTCCACATATATAAAACCACTTACACAAATTTACAAAACAAATCGTTTATCAAATCATAGTCCTTTTACAATCAAAAGGAAATCAAAATGATTATACAATAAGTCCTTTTCCCGAAGAATGACTAGATGAAGACTGTGGACATCAGAGGCCTCTATACACGAACATCATACTCCTCCCGAGATGCTATGCCTGCAAAACTGTTAGAAAATGGGATAAGCCAAATCCGGGCTCAGTGGGAACTATATAGGTTTTATATAGAAAATACTTTACTTTAGTGTTATAGTTTGAAAACGTGCAATGCAATGCAATGCGACCCCGAGTGCATGCAACCCCACTAGGACTTATATCCTAGCTACCCGGAAGCCATTTATCCAACTGTCTGATCTCTCCTCTAACCATCCATAAGATAAAACCCCAAGGAATTTCATAACTCGAGTAGATCTCTAGTCTAAAGTTGCCTCATAACAAACTCTAGCATCCTAAGGCTCGATATCCTACGGACTATCCACTCTCAAGTGTAACACCACACTCTTCTATGCTATCCGTCGCCTACACCATAAATCGTAACTATAGGCCAAGTATTCATTGTTATCACTTTAATTATAATTCATTATGAATCTTATACTTGGCCACCTAATAGGCTTCGTCCCAAGATCTATAGCGTAAACCGTTACATTATGTTGTACTCTCATTAAGCTATCTCGTTAGCTACGGTTTCTCTTCAATCATGAGTATATTATATGCATTATGATCCAGCTCGCTATTCCGTAATCCGTACGCATTCGTATACCCTTACATTATTTCTAAGTTCGATAATTATTATCTCTTTCCATTTTATATATGAATATATTATGAAAGGCTCGATAGTTTTCCATGCGTACCCTATTATGTCTAGATGTGTTCGCATAAGTCTTTCATCAATTACATTATAACCGAGGCAACATATACAAATCAATAGGAGACATGATATGATACAGTAGTAATAACAACATAATCACAATCTCACAGCAACTCTCGTATCACGTCTCCAGTATAATGCCTCAGTTTCACCCCGCGGTCAGTCCAGGCCTAGAACAACGGATCTCGAAAGGTCCAAGGTTCTTATTTCATGTCTCCTTCGAGTGGGGAGTGGCTCAGGGACTTATTTTCTAAGTAATTCATTCGGAGATAACCGTGCAGGACATTTTTTCAGGAATAAACTCCGAATAGTTAACAAAGAGAACACCTCATACAAGCCATCTCGACACTCTGGAAGGAACTACACCAGGCGATACCCTAGTAGGGTAATGACCATTAGTAGCCCAACTACTTCCTGGGAAACTCACCATTTGGAAAGTAATGGCACACGAGACCTGCTCCGCTGCCAGGGAAACTCGTCTAACCGAGAACACATAGTCCTGTTAGAAGGCAAGATACCTAGAGTGGGCTCTCCTTTGTGGGCACACACAACCACCGGTGGAGTCACCGACTTCATTTTGCCCGTGCACAGTTTAGGGCCTTTTCACCCATGGGCGGCAATAGGCGGCCCTCCTTCGAGTCACGGGGAGCTACCCGGTGCTCGGTAAATCATCATATCCAGCCCATACGTGTGATCGCATCAACAGGAATATATCGATTCCGCATTCAACAACATATATAATCATCAAATCATCCATCACACGTATGGCCAACAACATATATATACAATCACACAATCATCATCATCATGATTATAACCATCGTTCATTCCTCATTCGTCACATCATCATTATTATCAATCCAATTATCCGGGACTTTACCATTTAATTAATAATTCTCATTATACGGCCGATTGATTCGTTATCAATATATATTACATCTCATTATGTGCCATATGTATCAAACTACGGCCATAAGCGTTTTATGTAGTTCCTAAGCCCCGTAGCCCAGCTAAGCATTAATTATCGTGCTTCTAGTTCAACTAGTGTACATTTAACTCTTCTTAGCCACATACAATTCCATTCAAGGCATCCTATGCCCCATCGACCATATTTACTACCTCACTAGATAGCATCTATGTCATATCCTTATTACTAATGCCTACCATGCTTCGTATAAGGCTCTAAACTCAAGGATTGTTGCGCTTTATTAAGCCCTAACGGATTCTCGGTTAAACACACATGGATAGAGTTCAACACTCCCAACTATATACATATACAAGCATATCTAATCCATATAATCCATAATCAACCATGATTCAAGCATAAATCCCAAAATCCTCTATAGCCTAGTTCATTCCTTTAGTCTCAATGAGGATACGATGTGTAGGTAAGAGTACAAGGCTCACAGCATGGTAATAAATGATGATACATGATATCTAAGAGATAATCTATCCATATGCGTCACCAATCTAAGATTTACCTCACCTAAACCCCATGAGATGCAAACAACATGTAGTTTTGATGAAAATCCCCAATTTGAGTTCAAAACTTTAATTCAACGAGTAATAATTTAAAATTAAGGGTTTAGTACTAGTGTTCCCACCTTAGAGAAGAAAGACCGAGGAGTTGAGGAAGCGTAGACTTCATCTTGCCGAAACTGTAGCTCCAACGCGAGCTTAAATGGAGGAAGAAGGTGAGAAAGATGATGAATAGCGAAGGAGGAAGCGATTTGGAGCTCAAATCTTGTAAGAGGATGAATAAGTGACAAGAATATCTAGAACTCTCTCTCTAGAACTCTCTAGAGAGTGGTGGAGGTGTGTGGCTCGAAAATGAGGAGTGTTGGGTGATAAATGAGTCAAAAACGCGTTAAAAATGCTCAAAACCGACATTCAGGTGAACCATGATCGATCATGGGTCATGATCGATCATGAACCCTTCTGAAATTCCTATGGAGGACCATGATCAATCATGGCCTTCCATGATCGATCATGGAAGTCACTGAATCAGCAATTGACTTTCTGAGCCCGAAACGGACCTCGAAATGGATGAATCTTGACTCGTCCCAAACACAAAAGTTGTAGAGGGAAAAGAAATGAAGACGTGGCCACAAACGAAGAGTTTTTTGGATATCAGATGAAGAAGTTACGGCCTCTCAAAGTTGGCCAGAAATCGACGAATCGCGAAAAGTCGTAATATGCGATTTACGCCTCGGTTTCAACCCGAACCACCCGAATAACGTAACGATAACTCCCTCAAACTAAATATACCTAACATGACATACTAGAACTATCGGGTCAGGTACGAAGGGCTCGAAACCCAATGCTCGATCTCTAACGGAGATTAAGCCATACTAGGCTTAAGAGAAGGTCAAAGCGAAAAAAGGAACACGGGGTATTACATTGCTTATTTGAAACGTTTATTACCTTATTTATTTGATAATAAAAGTTCAATTTCTCTTCAAGGTGAGATATGTCAGCTTGCTAAACACACCTGCACTTCTTTTCCTCCTAGACCATATACACCATCCACTCCTTTCTCCTTGATCTATAGTGAAATTTGGGGGGCATCTAAAGTTACAACTTCCAATAGGAAGCGTTGGTTTATTACATTCATCGATGATCAAACACGAATCACTTCAGTGTATCTTCTCCGAGAAAAATCAGAAACATGCCAAGTATTTAAAAATTTCAAGAACATGATTCATAGCCAATTTCAAACCAATATCCATGTGCTTAGAACTGATAATCGCAAAGAATATTTTCACTCAATCCTGGATGACTATCTTTTGCAAAATGGAATTTTCATCAAAGTTCATGTGTTGATACTCCACAATAAAATAGAGTCTCAAAAAGAAAGAATCGCCATTTGTTAGAGGTTGCCCTTGCCCTTAAGTTTACTCTGGATGTCCCAAAATATTTGTGGTGTGATGCCATCTCAACAGCTTCCTACCTAATCAGACTCTTCACTTTGACTTTCTTTTATCCGTCCTTACAAAAAAATATCCTCACATTTCCAAAAATGATTGTTGTGATAAATTTTAATACTCGTAAAGGCACGAATTAATTTATAGTGTAGCGTGCAAGCGAGGTCGATCCCACAGAGACTCAAACAGTATGTTTTGTAATTATCTTGTTAATGTTTCACTAAACTCTTAATCTAGTTAGAAAAAATTATAGGAATAAAAAAAATAAAATAAAGCAAAGCAAGTAAATTAAAGTAATTGAACTAAACTAAATAATATTAAGCAAGATAATAAAAAATGAATTGATTGACTAGGGTTTTGGAGTCATATATTTAATCTCATCTTCTTTATGCGCCTAAACTCTACTCTTATCTCACACTAATTTGATCTCTCGACTCTATTAGATGCGAAAAATAAAATCATTCAAGTTCAAGTAATTTATAAAATTCAATTGTAATCCTTCCACGGCCAAACTAATGTATAAAATCAAAACACGCACTATATCTGTTAAAACACACCATATATCTACTCTTAACAAATCATAAGGTGAATCTAACAAAAAATAATGAGAATCCAATTTTATATTTTATCAATTAAAACAGGCATCCAATAGGAAAAAATGTATTTAACATTAAATCATTAAATTGGTAGAGTCAATTAACATGAATTCGTGTAAGTAAATCAATTAAATATAATCATCCTAACTCTAGCACAAATTTACGCTAGCATAGATGAAAATAAATTGCAAATAGAATTAAAAGAAAACTTACTTGACATTAATAAAAAAATAAAATTAAGCCTTTAATCTTCAAGTCTTCTAAAAGAAAGAGAAAAAAAAGAAAAAAATAAAAAATAAAGAGAGAAATCAAAAAAGAGAGGAGAGGCAGTGCTCGGCTACTGGCTCCAATTTGTTGGCTACTGTCCTCTTTTTATAATTGAATGACATTAGGGCTCATCTAATTAATAGGACTTGGACCTTAATATTTCATTGTCAACAATCCTCATCGTGCGTGTGTGAATTGACAAAAACATAACATCATTGATATCAAAGTAAGCAAATTTTCAAATCCCATACAAACTATGATTTGACTCAATTTCTCACATGGCATATACTCAACAAATGAAACACTCGAAAATAGGGTATAAATGCTCTCATTACATGTGGGCAATAAAGTGTAAATGTACGCAAATTCAAAAGCCTCTCGCATGTATATATGAAAAACGCTATAAATGAAAGAAAAGTAGTCTCATGAATGGATATATCACACTAGAAAAGCGAAATGCACAAATGATCATTAGGACTTTTTCAGGTTGTAATGTAAGGCTAAGGTAAGGGTTTATCAAATGAACGGTTTTTAAAGGATTCAAAAATCTAAGAAACAAATTGAGATATAAAATTAACAGTTTTGGGCTTAACTTTGACTTCATTTAAGCTTCCCCCCCCCCCCTCCTTTTTTCTATTTTTTCAATTTTTTTTACATCCCCTTTTTTTTCAACACATTTATCTTTCTTTTGATATTTGGAGGTGATTTCATAACCCTTTTTTAGCTTTCGTATTTTTATATTTTTTTTCATTTTCTTCTTTCATATTTTTTTCAAACTCACTTTTCACTATTGCCCATACATAAGATAAATAATCTAAATATGGATTGAACTCCTAATTAGAGTAGGGTAAGGATATCGGGTTAACAAAGAAAGACTCATATATAAAAGGCTCAAAGGAGTGACTAGCGGTATAAATGTAAAGGTAGGATAAGGCTAATATATAGGTTACCAAAGACAGCCTAAATCACTTCCTATGGTATATAACTTTTCGGATCAAGTAGTATCAAGGATCCTTGAAAACGTTGCATTTCATGGATGTACCTTTCTAGTGTTCAATCAGAACAAAGAATAATGAGACTACACAACGAATTACGCTTTTAAAAAATTTAGAGTTGATGTAAAAACCCTCAAAAAGGAAGATTGGATCAAATTCTCACAGGTTCTTTAGTCTCCACATTTATGTTCTTTAAGAATTTTAAGTTATACTTACTTATCCATCTAGTCATGTAAATGTTGTCACACATGCATAAATACGACGAGGATCGAAAATCATAAAATTTCTGCTAATAATACTAATAGAAGAACTAAACATGCAGATGTATAGCATTAAGACGAATACGTCATAGTTAGCAGACTGGTTAGAAAGGAAATCTCAATTAAATCAAAGAACCATTGTAATTTATTTATTTTCATTCGCAGGACTAGCAAAATTAACAATTTTATCCACTCCCCCAACTTGAATGTTGCTTTGTCCTCAAAGCAACATGTAAACTTAAAATTTAAAAGAACAAGGAGGGATGTAAGATATCACCTGAATACACGATTCATCAAAATAAAATAATTCCTGCAAATTATATAAACCTTTAAGCACAAAAAGATTTGTTAATCGTCTCAATAATACACATGGCATCCAAGAATATGTGAAAATAAATCTATGACCAATTATATCATCATTTAAATATTTAATTTATCATAAATCAATAATCTAAAAAGTTGGGGATCATCCCAATAAAACATGTAAATGACCACAAGCTTAATATAAAATCAAAATAAATATAGCAATTTAGCTCAAGATAATAAAACTTTATTATATAATATTAGCGTATTAGATAAGAAAAATAGCTAATTGGTGACGGCCATGGGTCTTGAATTAAACAAAAAACATTATGATCATTCTTAAAAGAATTATAAGTATCATAGATATTATCATTCACATTGGGCTCAAGATAAGAAGAATTAAAATTCAACACTTCAAAATCATGCTTGAAATTTTTTGATGGTGTAGGAAATAAATTAATCAGGTCAATCTCATCTTGGACCATATAAAAAATTAAATTCATTGATTTATTAATGACATCAAAGGTCTCATTATCATGTATAATTTTTGGGTCCGTCGCTATAATATTTTCAAATTTAGAAAGATTGCTAGAACCATACCTTTATTTAAGAAATTTTCAATATTTTCCTCCCATTCATTAGAATTGGTATTATGAAGAGAATCAAGAAAAACACTAGCCTTACAGGATATATCATCATCAATTAGACCACAAGTTTTTAAGAAATCTTCTAATGATATGTCACTAAAGTTCACATCTTCTTTTAAAGAAAAATAATCATCATTATTTTTGAAAATATTATCTTCCACTAGACTATCAATTAAATTAATTTGACGAGTGCAATCATCTTAACAGTCTAAGAATGTTTTAGTTACATCAAAAATATTAAGTTCAGCAGTGAGATTGCCAAAAGGTAATTTCATCACACCATTTAGACAATTTATAAGGCATTGGATGTAGCTAAAAATGGTATGCCTAAAATTACTGGTATTTTCCCTTTCATATTAGAAGTAGGTTGAGTATCAATAACAACAAAATCAACTGGATAATAAAATGTATCAACCTTAATCAAAACATCTTCTATGACTCCTCTAAGAATTTTTATAGATCTATCAGCGAATTGAAGTATCATAGGTGTATAATTTATTTTTTTCAAATTCTAATTTCTCATAAATAGAATACGGCAAAACATTCACACTAGCCCCTAAATCTAGTAAAGCACTCTCTATATGATGATCTCCTATTTTACAAGATATAGTAGGACAACCTAAATCTTTATATTTAATAGGAATTTTGCATTGAATTATGAAGCTTGCTTGTTCAGCTAAGAATGCATTTTTAGGAACATTAGTTTTACTTTTTTGAGTTACTAAATCTTTAAGAAACTTAGTGTATGAAGGGACTTGCTTAATTGCATCTAGGAAGGGTATATTAATACGAATTTGCTTAAATACTTCCTGAATTTCTTCAAATTGGGCTTCATTCCTATTGTCTTTTAGTCTTTAAGGAAACGGGGCTTTAGGCACAAATTTTCTAACTTCAACTTCTTTTGAATCATTAGTATTAATGGTAGGATAATAATCATTTATAGGAGTGTTTAAATCTTCGGGAATAATTTCCTCCTTATTTTCCTTTATTTTTTCTTCATCATTTACCGGCATTCTAACTTGATTATCAATCTGGCGCCCTGATCTAAGAGTAGTAATTTAATTAACTTGCCTTTGATTATGTTCAAAAAGTGGATTTTGAATTTGATTAACATTATTATTAATGACACCTTTAGGATTAGGGATAGGTTAACTAGGGAATTTTCCTTTTTCTCGCTCTACTAACTAGTTAGCTAATTGACTCATCTGATTTTCTAAACGTGTTACTGCTTGAGTATTTATTAAAGTAGTATTTTACCTCATTCATAAATGATTTCAAATTATCTTATAGGGATGAAAATTGTTGTTGTGTGACAAAATATGTGGCATTATTCATGTTCACAAGAGTTCTAAAACGTGGTAGGTTTTGACGAAAGTTATTTTGATTTCCCATACTATTTAGTGGTTGATTTTGGGACCATGAAAAATTAGGATGATTTCTCCACCCATGATTATAAGTGTCTGAATAAGGGTTATGATTTTGCCTATATCAATTCATAGCATTTACTTGTTCTGGATTGTTTACGGTGTACCCTAACATAGATGGACACGACGATGCAGCTACATGCATAGGACTGGCACAAATAGGGCACACTTCATTCTGCACAAGGTTGACCGGAATATTAGAGAGTCTCATCATTAAGGCTTCTAATTTTTTATTTAGACTATCTAATTGTCTTCTAGTTTCTACATCCTCTTGAATTTTATAAATTTCCCCCTGTTTAGGTTGAGATTGCATTCCCCTCTTAGAAAAATCCCACTGTTGAGAACATTCAGATAAATTCTCTAAGAATTGATAAGCTTCATCTTCATTTAGACTTAGAAAACTACACCTATTTATAGATTCTATCATATTTCGATTAGTTTGTGAGAGGCCATTATAAAAATATTGAATTAGTCTCCAAGTTTCAAAACCATGATGTGGACATCTAAGTAATATATCTTTTCAATGCTTTAAAGAATTTTTCATCATCTTTTTGGCAAAAATCAATTATTTTTCTTCTAAGTTCATTAGTTTTAGCCATAGGAAATAATTTCGCCAAAAAATTAGTAACTAACCATTCCCACGTTGTGATAGATCTTGAGGGTAAAGAAGTTAGCCAAGATTTAGCTTAATTTTTTTAGAGAAAATGGGAATAAACGCAACCTAACGGATTCATCAGAAAAATTTTGAAATCCAAATGTAGCACATATTTCTGAAAAGTCTTTTGTATGAAGATAGGGATCTTCCATCTCTAAGCCATTAAAATTAGTAGAAAAATAGTAGAAGGAATTTAATTAATAAATTAACAAGATTAAATTATAATCCCCGGCAACGACGCCAAAAACTTGTTGTAATAAATTTTAATACTTGCAAACGCACGAATCATTTTATAGTGTAGCGTGTAAGCGAGATCGATCCCATATAGACTCAAACAATATGTTTTATAATTATCTTGTTAATGTTTCACTAAACTCTTAATCTAGTTAGGAAAATTTATAGGAATAAAACAAATAAAATAAAGCAAAGCAAGTAAATTAAAGTAATGGAACTAAATTAAATAATACTAAGCACGATAATAAAATTAATGAAATAAAATTAATGAATTGATTGACTAGGGTTTTGGAGTCATATATTTAATATCATACTCCTTAGTATTCATGCGCTTAAACTCTACTCTTATCTTGCACTAATTTGGTCTCTCGATTCTATTAGATGCGAAAAATAAAATCAATCAAGTTCAAGTAATTTATAAAATTCAATTGTAATCCTTCCACATCCAAACTAATGTATTAAATCAAAACACTCACTATATCCGTTAAAACACACCCTATATCTGTTCTTAACAAATCATAAGGTGAATCTAACAAAAAATAATGAAAATTCAATTTTATATTTTATCAATTAAAATAGGCATCCAATAGGAAGAATTGTATTTAACATTAAATCATTAAATTGGTAGAGTCAATTAGCATGAATACGTGCAAGGGAATCAATTAAATATAATCATCCTAACCCTAGCACAAATTTACGCTAGCATAGATAAAATAAATAGCAAATAGAATTAAAAGATAACTTACTTGACATTAATAAAAAAATAAAATTAACCCTTCAATCTCCAAGTCTTTTAAAACAAAGAGAAAAAAAGGAAAAAAGAAAGTAAAGAGAGAAATTGAAAAAGAAAGGAGAGGCAGTGCTCGGCTGTTGGGTCCAATTTTATGGCTACTGTCCTCTTTTTATAATTGAATGACATTAGGGCTCATCTATTAATGGGGCTTGGACCTTAAATGGGCTCAATTAGTTGCTTAATGAAGACAATGTTGGCTCAGCACTTAAAGAATGGCCTGGCTGTGACGCCCCGAGTTCCGTTAGGAGGGAGAACCTCCGGAACACGGTTGATCACGGAGCCGTACGCGACGGCGGAAGTGAGTAAAAAGATAAATAACTCTGGCGAGGAAGGCCAATATGCAAAGGTCTAGTACATAAAACAAAATCAACTGGGAACATGCTAGAATTGTAGCTTCCCCTCCTGTTAACTCGTGCCTTACAGATTAGTCTGTACCGTTGCGCACCGGTTAACTAAAATGTAAGTCACTTGTCCACATTAGGCTAACATTCAACCATAGACATGTTCCTCCAACCCATTACAAAATAACCAAAAAGAATAAAATTAAGGAACAGTAAATGTCCGCAAAACACATACATTAGCAATATATAACTGTCACAAAATAGTCATACACAATATAGTCTCCATAATCTCAAGTAGGCTACATAGAGAGTACAAACATGGATACATAATATAAGTGGGGTTATGGTACAATAAGATAGATAACATGGCCTTTCAGTAGTGAAAGGCCCTCACACTACAGTATCAGAGGAGACTAAGACTTGTCGACCTTTCCCTTATCAGCTCGCCCCGTCCCATCCTTAGAAGTACCTGTGTAGGAAAAACTGTGAGCCAAACGGGCCCAGTAGGAACTATAGGAGCTGTGAGAAAAACATGTATATGTAGGAGAAGCTTTATAAAGTGAGTTCGTAATTAGTCCGTATACATAAGTCATAAACATGTATGTAAACAATGTAATATATACATAGTCTCAAGACACCACGACCAGGCCTACATCGTATCAACCATGTATAATACTCACGTCTAGGATTTTTCATATCTACTGTACAGAGATAGCCGGCACTCGGTTTCTTCTGCCCAAGGCAGGGACCACCTACCAGGTCCACCTAGACGCTACCTCACGCAGCCACACAGGCATACGCTACCACACGCAACCACAAAGGCATACGCTACCTCACGCAGCCACAAAGGCATACGCTACAATAATCTCACGTAGCCACTAAGGCTATACGCTACTGTAATAACCATCTACCTGGTACGAGCGGTGTTGACTACTCTGTATAAGGAAAATCATATTTTTTCCCAATCACAATTATAACATCATATACATCATGTAAAAAGGTATAGTAGTCCATTTCATGAGTATCAAGTGATATAAAGTGCGTATCATAAGTTTACTTCACTATACGGACTGATAAGTACCTGCCGCTAGAGGCCAGGAACAAGGGTTTGTCATAAATCAAGGAAATGGAAGAAATACTTGAGGAAATATGATATACTACATTTTATAAGAAATAAACAACCATTTCCCTCATAATTTATAGGCCCAAAGCGCACATATACGCAGCAATAGTTGTAACCCTAGAAAACCCCCAAATTTGTATAAAAATGGTGATTGGGTGCATAAACTCTTAAAATAGGTTTTAAAAGAATAGTTTTCCTACCTCAATAGCGTTCAACCTTCACCACACGAGCCGCAAATCGAACTCTAGACGACGGGGGCGCAAGATACCATGGTTGAGCTTGAAACCCTAGCTGGTGGATGTGAAGAAAGGAAGAAGATGATGGATATAATGTGTTTGATCTTTGATTTGGGTGGTAATATGTGTTAAAATTACACTCATAAACTCATTTCTACAATTCCTCACTTCCCTCAAGCTCTCTCCATGGGTTCAGGTCGAAGTGGAGAAGAAGAGAGGGTTGAAGGTGTATAAAAATCGAGTCAAGGCTTAAAAAATATCATTTTTGACTGCTACAGGGAAATGTAGTCGACTACACTATAGTTCATGTAGTCGACTACATGGTTCTGGAAATTGGTTCATCCTCAGCTTTGCTTGCTTATGCCACCAATTGATCTTGTAACCTTATTTTGACCAACGAGAAGTGGGAATTGGCTTCCGGGCAAAACACGAAAGTTCTTGGAAATTGAAATACCTTTCCAATGGTATAAAGTAGGTCCCATTCTGATCTAAAATGAAAAAGTTATGATATCTAGAATGACTGAAGGTCGGTTTGTCGGGTAAGTTTAAAATGTGAGATTTTGCAAATTTCGACTCGGGTACTCTAACATAACCCTTTCCAACTTAAAAGATGAATGTAATAACATCTATAAAATAGTGTGGAAGTGTTCCTATAGTCGGATACGTCTCAAGCACACTCTCGCGTCTCGGGCATAAAATGTGGTACATTTACCCTACGGTGTTACAACCTCCCTCCTTAAGAAATTTCGTCTCGAAATTAAAATAGAAGGAAAGGAAATTACCTTATTGTAAATAAGTGTGGTTACTTATTTTGTATCTCTGATTCTAGCTCCCACGTAGCCTCTTCCGTCCCGTGATGTTGCCATATCACCTTGACAAGAGGGATAACCCTGTTACGAAGAACTTGTTCCTTTCGGTCAACCACTGCTACAGGATGAGTCTCATAGGACACATCTTCATTAACTTCAAGTTCCTCAATCGGAGTTACATGTGAAGGATTAGGAATATACCTCCGAAGCATGGACACATGGAATACATCATGGATTCGCTGTAACTGTGAGGGCAATGCTAGGCGATATGAAACTGAACCAACACGCTGGATGATTTCAAACGGTCCTATATACCGAGGGGCTAACTTTCCCTTGTTACCAAAACGGACAATACCATGTCGAGGCTTGACCTTAAGAAATACATAGTCACCCACTTCAAACTCAAGTGGTCGTCTTCTCTTGTCGGCGTAACTCTTTTGTCGACTTTGGGCAGTTAGTAAACCGTTGCTTAATAAGTTTAATCTTCTCCGTAGTATCTTGCACTAACTGCGGTCCTAAAATTGCTGTTTCGCCTGCCTCAATCCAACAAACGGGAGATTTGCATGGTCTTCCATATAATGCTTCAAATGGAGCCATTCCAATACTGGCTTGGAAACTGTTATTATAGGCAAACTCGGCAAGTGGTAAGTACTCATCCCAATTTCCACGAAAATCAAGTATACAGGCCCGTAGCGTATCCTCGAGGATTTGATTGTCCGCTCAGACTGTCCGTCAGTCTGCGGATGAAAAGCTGTACTAAAATCCAACCGAGTGCCTAACGAACGCTGAAGTGCTTCCCAGAAATGTGAAGTGAATCTAGAATCACGGTCAGACACTATTGAAACTGGGATGCCATGAAGTCGAACGATCTCGTTAATGTAGAGTTTTGCCAACTTTTCTAAGGAATCGGTCTCCCGAATGGTAGGAAATGAGCCGACTTGGTTAAGTCGATCCACAATAACCCAAACTGCATTGTGCTTCCGCTGCGTACTCGGGTAAACCCATCAGAAAATCCATTGTGATATTGTCCCATTTCCACTCCGGAATAGGAAGAGGTTGAAGTTGACCCGCAGGCTTCTGGTGTTCTATCTTTATCCTTTGACAAGTTAAGCAGCGAGAAATAAATTGAGCCACATCTCGTTTCATTCCTTGCCACCAATAAGTACGTTTTAAATCTCGGTACATCTTAGTGCCTCCTGGATGAATAAAGAATCTTGAATTGTGAGCCTCGGCCATGATGGTTTCTTTAAGTTCGTTGTTTAACCTTGGTACAACTAGTTTCTCTTTATATCTCAATCCACCATCAGTACCCAATGTGAAACCTTCCACCTCATTTCCGGATTGAAGTTGATCTTGGCATTTTGCTAACTCATCGTCATACCATTGGCTCTCAATTACTTGACTCTGCAGTAATGGTCTGGCCACGAGATTTGAAAGGAAAGCAATGTCCTCATTTCGACGTACGATTAAGTTGTACCGCTGAAGCTCCTCTATGAGTTTCCACTCTCGGCATCTCAAAGCTGCCATTGAACCGGGCGTTTTCCGACTTAGAGCATCGGCAACTACGTTCGCCTTGCCGGGATGATATTGAAGCGTGAAGTCATAATCCTCAAGGTACTCTATCCAACGACGTTGTCTTAAATTCAAATCTCGTTGTGTGAAGATGTACTTGAGGCTTTTGTGGTTCGAAAATACCTCGAATTTCTCTCCATAAAGGTAATGACGCCATATCTTCAAAGCAAAAACTACTGCGGCTAGCTCTAGGTCATGTGTAGGATAATTCTTCTCATGAGCTTTCAGCTGGCGTGATGCATAGGCTATAACATGCTCTAACTGCATTAGGACGCAACCAAGTCCTAAGTGAGAAGCATCACAATATATCACATATCCTAGGCCCCTTTTGGCAGTGCTAGGACTGGAGAGCGGTAGTTAAACGATACTTCAACTCATTAAAAGCTTCTTCACAGCGATTGTCCCCAAACGAATGGCACACCTTCTGGGTAAGGTGAGTAAGTGGAGATGCTATACGGGAGAAGTCTTGAACGAAACCTTCTATAATAAACCAGCTAAACCCAGAAAACTTCGGATTTTTGTCACATTAGTAGGGCGGCGCCAACTGGACACAGCGTCCACCTTAGCTGAATCTACAGAAATACCACCTCGTGAGACAACGTGTCCAAGAAATTTCACTTCTTCTCTCCAAAAGTCGCACTTCGAAAATTTGGCGTAGAGTTAGTGGTCTCTTAGCAACTGCAGGGCTGTGAAAAGGTGTTTCCTATGCTCCGCCTCTGAAGAAGAGTAAATCAATATATCATCGACAAATACTATAACAAATCTGTCTAAGAATGGGCGAAAAATACGATGCATCATATCCATGAAAGCTGCTGGTGCATTCGTTAATCCAAATGGCATAACTAGAAATTCATAGTGGCCGTAGCGTGTCCGGAAAGCTGTCTTGGGAATATCTTCTTCTCTTACCCTTAACTGATGGTATCCTGATCTTAAGTCGATCTTGGAAAAGAAATGAGCTCCCTGTAATTGATCAAATAAATCATCGATTCGTGGAAGAGGATACTTATTCTTGATCGTCACTCGATTTAGTTGGCGATAATCCACACACAATCGTAATGATCCATCAGCTTTCTTGGCAAACAACACAGGTGCTCCCCATGGTGACGAACTAGGGCGAATAAAACCTTTGGCTAAAAGATCCTCTAACTGGGTCTTAAGCTCCTTGAGTTCTGCAGGAGCCAACCGTATGGAGTAATAGAAATAGGAGCAGTTCCGGGAACTAGATCAATTGAGAACTCGATTTCACGTTGCGGCGGTAAACCAGGTAAATCCTCCGGAAAAACATCCAAGAATTTCTTAACAACGGGGCACATCTTGTGGAGTAAGAAGTAAAACTTCATCACTCACAACGTTGCAAAGCCAGCCAACATAATCTCTATGTTCCTTCTTAGTAGCATACGATATCGGGTATAGATTATATCTCTCGCCAAATAAAACAACCGTTTCTCCCCCCATGGTGGGTAATAGTAACTCGCTTGGCATGACAGTCAATCACCGCATAATATTTGGTCAACCAATCCATTCCCAAAATGAGATCATACTGTTCCATCTCCATGACTATAAAATCATCTTCTATATGACAATTCTGATGCAAGGTAATAATCGCGGTGCAATATTGGTTTAGGTTCGTTGTACTACCCATGGGAGAACTAATGCTAACGGGGAGAATAAGCCTCTTAGTTTTCAACTTTAAACTCGATACACAGTTGAACGAAATAAAGGAGTGTGAAGCACCAGTGTCGAATAAAACTCTAACTCCTGTCGAGAAAAGAATGAGGGTACCTTCCATAACGGTGTGATCTTCCTGATCTCCAGCTGGGTTGAGTGAAAAGAATCGGCCTCCGGAACTCCCTTGTGTTTGCTGCGGAATAGGGCGATAGTTGGATTGAAATTGGTTCTGGATCGGGTAGTTGGATTGCTGGTAGCCTCCACTAACTGACTGACTCTGGCCTTGCGAAGAACCTTGGCCTGTATAATCACCATAATTACCATATTGGTTCTGACGTCCATAATTGTCTCTACCACGACCACCTCGATAATCTCTTCCTCGACCACCCCAATTTCCTCGAAAACCTGACCTGCCAGGGACTTGTTTGTTTTTGGGGAAAGTTTTAATAACATGTCCGGTGTCCCCACATAAATAACAACCACCTGTGCGTCCACTACTACTCCCACTGCTGGTATAGTTTCCTCCTGAAGACTCTGAGCTAGAACGGGCTTTCTTGTCTCTACCCCATTTACCTCTACGATAACCCACATTGTCTCTCTTTCGGCCCGAATCAGAAGAAAATGAGGAACGGCGAGCTTGAGCGTACTGACTGTCAAGGTTTAAAGCTGCTTCAACCAACTGCTTGAACGAGGTGAACTCATAGAATCCCATAGCACATCTATATTCATCCTTGAGTCCTAGGAAAAACATCTCCATCTTTTCTTGGTCACTTAGGGCAAAAGTATCCATATACACACTAAGCTCTTCGAATTTCAGTCGATACTCCTCCACCGACATCTCCCCTTGGACCAAGCTACGCAGTTCATCTCTCTTAGCTCGGCGGTAGGCGTCCGAAATAAATTGTAGTCGGAAGGCAGTCTCAAAATCTCGCCACTTACGGATTCCCTCGGATTGCTTAATAACTCTCCACCACCGATGAGCATTCCCAGAGAGCCTAGTAGTCGCAAACTTGACCCACATCTTCTTGGGAGTTCTAATAACCTCCAATCGTTCTTTGATTACAAAGAGCCAACCCTCTGCATCCTCGGGTCCCTTAGTTCCATCGAACACTGGAGGTTGAAGACGAGTGAATTCCCGTAGGTAAGTAATCTCATCCATCTCCCCTCCTTGAGGTTCGGGATCCTCCTCTGGGTTTTCCACGATGACTGGTTCCTCTTGGGTTCGGTCCTTGTTTGCACCAGCTCCACTAGTAGACCCATGACTGTTCTTTAGGACTCCCGACAATTCCCCTATAAAGTCCTTCATCATCTTGTTCATAGCTGTAAGGAGTCTAGAGCTATCTCCCCCTTCAGTTTCATGATCACCTTCCGGAAGGAAGTTTATTGAGCAGGAGCCTTGCCTCTACGCTTAGGCGGCATTCTACAAAATAACAAGGTCAACTAACAAAATCCAAGCATAAGGATAGGTTACAATGGAAAGGACGATATCCTAGTCTACCCACACTCCGGCGAAGGAAGAAAGAGAACCTAATTCCTCTGATACCAACTTGTGACGCCCCGAGTTCTGTTAGGAGGGAGAACCTCCGGAACACGGTTGATCACGGAGCCGTACGCGACGGCGGAAGTGAGTAAAAAGATAAATAACTCTGGCGAGGAAGGACAATATGCAAAGGTCTAGTACATAAAACAAAATCAACTGGGAACATGCTAGAACTGTAGCTTCCCCTCCTGTTAACTCGTGCCTTACAGATTAGTCTGTACCGTTGCGCACCGGTTAACTAAAATGTAAGTCACTTGTCCACATTAGGCTAACATTCAACCATAGACATGTTCCTCCAACCCATTACAAAATAACCAAAAAGAATAAAATTAAGGAACAGTAAATGTCCGCAAAATACATACATTAGCAATATATAACTGTCACAAAATAGTCATACACAATACAGTCTCCATAACCTCAAGTAGGCTACATAGAGAGTACAAACATGGATACATAATATAAGTGGGGTTATGGTACAATAAGATAGATAACATGGCCTTTCAGTAGTGAAAGGCCCTCACACTACAGTATCAGAGGAGACTAAGACTTGTCGACCTTTCCCTTATCAGCTCGCCCCGTCCCATCCTTAGAAGTACCTGTGTAGGAAAAACTGTGAGCCAAACGGGCCCAGTAGGAACTATAGGAGCTGTGAGAAAAACATGTATATGTAGGAGAAGCTTTATAAAGTGAGTTCGTAATTAGTCCGTATACATAAGTCATAAACATGTATGTAAACAATGTAATATATACATAGTCTCAAGACACCACGACCAGGCCTACATCGTATCAACCATGTATAATACTCACGTCTAGGATTTTTCATATCTACTGTACAGAGATAGCCGGCACTCGGTTTCTTCTGCCCAAGGCAGGGACCACCTACCAGGTCCACCTAGACGCTACCTCACGCAGCCACACAGGCATACGCTACCTCACGCAGCCACACAGGCATACGCTACCTCACGCAGCCACAAAGGCATACGCTACAATAATCTCACGTAGCCACTAAGGCTATACGCTACTGGTAATAACCATCTACCTGGTACGAGCGGTGTTGACTACTCTGTATAAGGAAAATCATATTTTTCCCAATCACAATTATAACATCATATACATCATGTAAAAAGGTATAGTAGTCCATTTCATGAGTATCAAGTGATATAAAGTGCGTATCATAAGTTTACTTCACTATACGGACTGATAAGTACCTGCGCGCTAGAGGCCAGGAACAAGGGTTTGTCATAAATCAAGGAAATGGAAGAAATACTTGAGGAAATATGATATACTACATTTTATAAGAAATAAACAACCATTTCCCTCATAATTTATAGGCCCAAAGCGTACATATACGCAGCAATAGTTGTAACCCTAGAAAACCCCCAAATTTGTATAAAAATGGTGATTGGGTGTATAAACTCTTAAAATAGGTTTTAATAATAGTTTTCCTACCTCAATAGCGTTCAACCTTCACCACACGAGCCGCAAATCGAACTCTAGACGACGGGGGCGCAAGATACCATGGTTGAGCTTGAAACCCTAGCTTGGTGGATGTGAAGAAAGGAAGAAGATGATGGATATAATGTGTTTGATCTTTGATTTGGGTGGTAATATGTGTTAAAATTACACTCATAAACTCATTTCTACAATTCCTCACTTCCCTCAAGCTCTCTCCATGGGTTCAGGTCGAAGTGGAGAAGAAGAGAGGGTTGAAGGTGTATAAAAATCGAGTCAAGGCTTAAAAAATATCATTTTTGACTGCTACAGGGAAATGTAGTCGACTACACTACAGTTCATGTAGTCGACTACATGGTTCTGGAAATTGGTTCATCCTCAGCTTTGCTTGCTTATGCCACCAACTGATCTTGTAACCTTATTTTGACCAACGAGAAGTGGGAATTGGCTTCCGGGCAAAACACGAAAGTTCTTGGAAATTGAAATACCTTTCCAATGGTATAAAGTAGGTCCCATTCTGATCTAAAATGAAAAAGTTATGATATCTAGAATGACTGAAGGTCGGTTTGTCGGGTAAGTTTAAAATGTGAGATTTTGCAAATTTCGACTCGGGTACTCTACATAACCCTTTCCAACTTAAAAGATGAATGTAATAACATCTATAAAATAGTGTGGAAGTGTTCCCTATAGTCGGATACGTCTCAAGCACACTCTCGTGTCTCGGGCATAAAATGTGGTACATTTACCCTACGGGTGTTACACTGGGCTACTTGCTACTTGGCCCACTTATTTAAGTACACTTTATTGAATTTTTGCTATATTAATTTTTTTCATTTTATGTCTCAATTTTGGACCCTGAGATGACTGAATTTGAAAAAGTACTAAACTGGAAAGTTATAGATCTTGAAATTTTCTTTAAATTAGGCTCAAGAATTGCATGATTTGGAGTTCCAAATAAAAAGTTATGCATCTGGAAGTATTGAGAACTTTTAGGTGTCTTCATGCACTTTAATTTCTCTATTTTTTTCAATCTTTTCCAATTCTTTTCTAGTACCTGAAAAATATTAAAAATATAAATATTAGTAATAATATACACTCTCTAAATTATAAATTAACATAATAAATTATACTAATTTCTTGGTGCATAAATGATCTTCCATTGAAAACCTTTGGGTGTATTGCCTTTGTTCACATACATGCTCACAACCGAAATAAACTTGATCCTCGAGCTCTCAAAACCATTTTTCTTGGCTATTCCCCAACCCAAAAAGGTTATCACTGCTACTGTCCCCAAAACAAGAAGACTTATGTTTCTTGTGGTGTTACCTTTTTTAAAAACATTCCATACTACACTCCAGTTGTGCTTCAGGGGGAGAATAATAACCGAGAAGCTCATTATCGTTGGGACACATTACTCACTATGCCTAGTACTTCACTTCCTACAGCACTTGAACCAATAGTCACCATGCCTAGTGTTCCATTTAATGTTCCACCTGAAGCAACAGTAGTTGTCCCAGACATAATCCAAATCGATACTTCACCGAGTCAACAATGAAGTAACATGCCAGAAGATAACATTCCAGTAATAGAAACAGGGCCAGAAACAACTATGCCTAATCTGCAAAAGTTACATGTCTTCTCTATAAAAAAAGTCGCCCAAGGGAATAAACAAGTCATGAATCCAACGCACAGCCAAGAGGCCGAGCCGATGGTAGAACCTCATCTTCCAAGTTTGTCAGGTAAATCCCAAAAATAATCCAAGTTCTATTCTTGATCTTGATGCACCAATAGCAATTAGAAAGGGTATTAGGTCTTGTAATCAACATCCCATTTCCAAGTTTCTTTCTTATTCAAATTTATCATCTTCGTATTGTTATTCCCAGGTCAATCGAGGAGGCCCTAAATGTTCCTCAATGGAAAACTTCTGTATTGGGGGAAATGCGCACACTTAAACAAAACAACACATGGAGTTTGGTGGAGTTGCCAAAAGGCAAGAAAGTGGTAGGATGCAAATGGGTATTCACAATAAAATATAAGGCTGATGGCTCTATTGAATGGTACAAAGCACGGTTGGTGCCCAAAGGTTTTACTGAAACGTACGAGATTAATTACTACATAGAAACTTTTGCTCTTGTAGCAAAGCTCAATACTATTTAGATTTTACTCTCTTTGGCAGCAATCACTGACTAGCCTTTACATCAACATGATGTAAGAATGCATTTTTAAATGGAGACCTTGAAGAAGTTTACATGAGTTAACCATAAGGTTTTAAAGGAAAATTGGGAAGTAAAAACTGTTTGTATGCTCAAAAAATCTCTCTACGGTTTAAAACAATCCCCATGTGCTTGGTTTAACTGTGTTTTAAAAGTAATCAAGAGGCTTGGTTATATTCAAGGACAAACTGATCATACAATGTTTGTCAAACACTCTAAAGGTGAGGATGTAACTATTCTGATTGTGTATATTGATGATATTATTGTTAGAAGGAATAATATTGAGGAGATAAAGAGAATTAAATAGATGATGGCGAAGGAATTTGAAGTCAAAGACCTTGGGGCTTTAAGATACTTTATGGGAATGGAGTTTGCTAGGAGTAAGAAAGGTATTTCAATTTCCCAAAGGAAATACACTTTAGATCTCTTAAAAGAAATTGGTATGTTGGGATGTAAACTAAGTAAAACTCCAATTGAACTAGGTAATAAGGAAAAAATGTTCAAACGAGACCCTATCGACAAAGGAAGTTATCAACTTCTTATTGGAAAGCTTATTTATCTCTCGCATAGAAGACCTAACATAGTCCTTATTGTGAGCATAGTAAGCCAGTATATTGTTGTGGATGTTTCAATTACTCGCAAGTGCACGAATCGAATACTGGTATAGCTTAGGCAAGAGCGAGGTCGAACCCTAGGAACTTGACGGATGGAACATACGTATCTCTCTCACTAATTCTAATTAATTCCTAATCTAGCTTAAAAAGTGATTGGGATGATTTATCAACTAAGAATACAAATAAAATAATAAACTAATAAAAATATTAATGAAATAATCAATTAATAAAATACTAGGGTGGCGGAGCCATATATTTGATATCATGTTCCTAGTATCCATACCCAACAAACTCTACTTTTGTCTTGCACTAATTTGGCCTCTCGACTTTATTAGGTGCGAAAAATAAATCCAATTAAGTCCAATTAATTTATAAAATTCAATTATTAATTCTTCCACAGCCAAATGAATGTATAAAATCAAAACACTCACTATATCCGTCAAAACACACCCTATATCCGCTCTCAACAAATCATAAGGTGAATCCAACAAAAAATAACGAGAATCCAATTTTGTTTTTTATCAATTAAAATAGGCATTCAGTAAGAAAAACTGTTTTTAATATTAAAGCATTAAATTGGTAGAGTCAATTGGCATGAATACGTGCAAGGAAATCAATCAAATATACTCATCCTTAACCCTAGAAAATAACGTAGCCTAGCATGCTTATAATTAAAACACAATACATAATTAAATAATGCATAAATAAATAAATTAAATACTTGGTACGCGCGAATAAATTGAAAAAGAAAATAATAAAATCCAAATTGATGTAACCGAATAAAAATATGTCCTGTGCTCTTGGCAGAAAAGAGAAAAAAAAATAATTGAAAAGCTATCTAATACTTCTGCACACTTATCGAAAAATAGAGAAAAGAAGAAAAGAAATTTATTGTGCTTTATTGAAAAGGAAGAAAATTAAAGGCTGCTTCCGGTTGATTGCTGCGCTGCCTTCTTTTTATTCTTGCGATTGTTGTGCTTTAGGATTTAGTGGCTTATGGGCTTGGGCAGCTGACTTAATGCATTAGGCTGTGCAAAGTGGGGCTGGGAATGGCTGGATTAAATAAGTGGGCTTGGCCTATTCTCGCTAGAATTTATTTATTTGTCGCACTGATTGTATTTCGGTCATAACTACGGGCTTCGAACTCCGATTGACGCAAGATTTTAGCCCACACGTAGCTAACTCAAAGGTCTAGAACTTTTGTCTCTGGAGATTTCTTCAAATTCCGTACAGATTAGTGCCAGAAATTTATCGAACTCAAACCTTGCACGCAGCGAATTTTTCCTTCAATCGAAATCTTCTCGATTTAATTCAAAACACCTGAAAAGCTCCAAAAGCACAACAAATGTAATAATATATGCTCTTCAAAGTCTATATTAGTAGACTACAATGTACTAATTTCTTGGCACATCATATATGCATGCACTATGTCAAGGTCATCTTGATCTTATGTACAGAATCTTGAGGTATTTGAAGTAAACGCCTAGAAAGGGATTGTTTTTGCTAAAACGGATGATTAAAAAATTAGAGCTTTCACTGATGCAGATTAGGCTGGTTCTATTGACGACAAAAAGTCTACATTTGGGTATTGTACCTTATTATGGAGAAATTTGGTGACATGGCGTAGTAAAAAACAGACTGTTGTTGTAAGAAGTAATGCAGAAGCTGAATTTAGGGCTTTGGCACACGGAGTTTATGAGCTTATCTGGATAAGAAGAGTGGTGGAAGAGCTGAAGATCAAATATGAAGAACCTATACACCTATGTTGCGATAACAAGTCAACCATTAGAATAGCCCACAATCCTGTCCATCACGATATAACCAAACATGTGGAGGTAGATCGACATTTTATCAAGGAAAAGATTAATACAGGTATGATCAGCATTGAATATAGATCTTCTTCCCAACAACTAGCTAATATACTCACAAAAGGACTAACAAAACAAGCATTTGATTTCCTTGTAAGCAAGCTTAGTCTCATTAACATCTACAGCCAAGCTTGAGGGGGAGTGTGGACAAAATCAATTTGAATAATATTCTGATTTGTAATTTATTCTACTTTTATTGTATTATGAGCTGTTAGGATATTTGTCAAAAAATCTTTCCTTATGAGTCATATATTATGGTGTTAATAGCCTATGATTTTAGGCACTTAATTGTAGGTTTTGTTTCCTTATTATAATCTATTTATATGTCCTTTCTCTATTGTTTCAATATACATAAAATATTATCTACATTCTCACCAACCAATAAGTGATTCTCAAATTGGATTAATTGTCAACTTTTTATGTCAAATAAATATATTTGAATATGACTCTTTTTTTTTGAAAAATAAAGAAAAAGAGTTGAGTGTCATCTCGTGTTGAAAATATTAGATTTGTTGTTACAATAATTAGTACGTCTAATTAGTATGCCAAAGAAAATTTAGATATTTCTTTCATGAATTTGGACGAACTCGCTCCCCACTATGGAGATTGTGTTGCAGTCATGTTGTTGAGTAGCTCAGGTTCGAACTAGATTGACGAGATTTGGGACAAGAATAATGGTAAAGCATAGCTTATATACATGAAGGTTTCCCATGGAGTGCAAGTTGAATGGTTGATAAGGCTAAAAAATTGTTGGTCCAGTTCAAGTTAATCCACAAGCAGAGTTTTTGTTTAGTTCCGCAGCTCTCTTCTTGGTGGGTTTCCTCTAAGAATATATTTTTAAAATTAATTTTTATGCAACAGTGGATATGGCAATGGTTTATATCATTTCACATGTTGCCTAAGATCAATTCTTTTGGCATTCGCTAAGAGAGAGGATTCTTTGTGGTATTAAGAATAGCTTAATTAGAAACATCGATTGTTTTCGTGATTAAGAAATACTAGTCATATTCACGGTAACTGCACATTGTTGAAAGGCCTTAGATATATGCCAAAATGGCATTTATGTAGTGTCAATAAGCTATATTTTTTAAATCTTTACTGGCAAATTTTCAAGTTACATATGAAGGAAAAAAGATGGGAGTTAGAGGCTCGAAAAACTCTATATTAGAATATTAGTTTACTTTCTATACTTTAAACAAGATCAAAAACAAACTTATATGCATAACACAATACGCACAGCTTTACGTAGAAATATATCCTAGCATTAGTGTTTATCATAACCATTCAACCCCACCAACCACTGCCAAGTAAAGCTTCCTTCTCTCTATGTGAGAATCCACAAATGCGACCCCCGGGTCTCAACAACTAGTTTGGGAGTCCAAAACAGTGAAAAGGATTTCATTGTTCCATTTACTTATATATGTGATAATTCATATCATGGGTCCCTCTATCCTATTCTAGATCTAGGAGGGTTCATTCAGAATAGCTAGTACATTTTACGAGAAAACGGACAAAAGAGTTGTGTAAGGGGAAAGGCTACAGATAAGCCTTTTCTTTACACGTTTGTCTACGAAACCAGGATTCTATAGGGTTTGGGAACTATGTTATCGATTAGGAAGGTGTTAAGCACCCGTTCTGTCATTTCGGTCTCTAGTTGTCTTATATGTTTATTCTATGTTGGAAAATTTGGATGCTTTTATTGATATTCTACTACTTTATGAAAATATCTCATGAAACCTGATTTTAGGAAAAACGGGAAAAATGATGAAAACCTTATATTTCGTGATCCGATATTTTGGTTTTGTCGAAATCTAATTACTAGTGACAAAAGTTAATCTTATCTGTTTTAAAATGAGAGTGATTCGATATTGTTTCCTCCAATAATAATATCAATTTTCTTGTTTAGGTAATTTAGAAAAGATCGGATCTTATCGGAATTAATTTGATATGGAATTGAACTCCTGAGGAGAGTGTATCATAAACATTAGTCTATATGGAAGACATAATATATCTGAGTTTAATTCCTAAGTAAAACTTTATCGGTCCAGGTTTTGAAATTTGATTTTATCTGGACGATATTTGCTTTATTTCTTCTCGTTTTACAAATGATTTTATTAGGGTTTTATTAATTTGTTTTGTTTGAAAATGATAGAATATCAGTAACTTGACAATAAGTTTATCCAACTAGAAAGTGGACAAACTAACAGGTATAAAAGATGAAAACAAACACACCAATATGTAATTTAAATACTAGGAAAAATCTACGTTACCTTCCTGGCGATATATATATATATATATATAAAAGAGAGAAAGAGATAATATAATACGATAGAGGATGCTCCAGCGGATATTATCTTTTATTCTCCAAAGATTTCTGAGAATTCGACTCCAGTAGATAACACTTTGAGTGTCGAGAATGGGTTCAGTGATTCCTCAAAAATTAGACGGCTATAGATTACACCTGATAACACTTTAAATATAGAGAATATATGGAATTTAGGCCTCTGAATTGCTGCCTTGTTACTGTCTTCGTTCCCCCTTTCAACCCTCGGAGTTTGTGGTCTATTTATACTGCTTCGAGAGTGATAGTCGCACGACATGTCCCTAAAGTATGGGAATGTTGTGCTATAAATGGCCCACCAGCGGGGACAATTGTGTTGTTCTAGACACAATGATGTGCTAAATAATGATTATGAAACATGTCGAGCTATATATGTGGTTTGGTGTGCGACAAATATCCCTGTCATGCGACAAACTCCTCTCTGAATAGGTTTGTTTGAACTATTGGCCTCTCGGAGTAGTTTCTAGTGTGTTGGTGAGACCTGAACTAGCAAAAGATGTCTTTTTTGGCCTTTTTAGGGTTCTTGCGGGAGTCATGGATTGGGGTGTCTATAAACCCTCTTGACTCAAGCTCCTCGCCTATAAGGAATTGAGGCGAGGAGAAGAGACGATGATCCATGATTCTTGCAAGAACTTTAAAAGAGTGCATGCATGTGGGAGTATTTGTGATTTCCCCCGAAGATGTCTTGTGCCTGTGAAAAGGACTTACACTGCCTCCTAAGAGGGCTTTTATTACTCTACTTACCTCTTTGGGAGGACTTTGTTTGCTCCACGTGCCTCTTTGGGAGGGATTTGTTTTGCTCCACATGCCTCTCTAGGAGGGATTTGTTTTGATCCACTTGCCTCTCTGGGAGGGCTTTGTTTGCTCCACGTGCCTCCCTCGGAGGGCTTTGTTTGCTCCACGTGCCTTCAATTGCTAGAAGAGAGAGACACGTGTGGTGGAGGGGACTCATTAAGAGTTTTATACATAAATGTCTTCCATCCTCCGGGAATCTTTGAAGTCTTTTTTGCATATATTTTATCCTCTGTAATAGGTTCTTTCTAGAAAAAATAGTTCTATGAACTTTTCATAACTTTATGTAAGGAACCATGATTCAATCATTTCGCTTGCTTCCAAGTTGTTTATTTTTTATTGTGCTGAAAAGAAAATTTGCTTGAAAGGAATCTCTGATCTGTTTTGACACTGCCAGTTATTTTTGAGAATTTTCGTGGGCTCACATCGTTTTCTGTTTTTCAATGTCCTTATTCATCCCTTTTTTAGGGAAGCTTTTCCTGGGCTTTTATGTGTTTGGCCAGGAACTTCTTTTGGCGTGATCAGGAGCCTTACTTATCCAAAATGGAACCCTGAGCCGGTTTGGCCTAGCTGTCATTCTTGGTGTGGCTCTCCCTGTCACCTATACATTTTCTGTTCCTTTTGCTTGCTCTGGGCACTCGTGCAGGATTCTTTGCTTTTCTACTTTTTCAATTTTTTCTATTCCCGTCTTATTCTAATATTTTTCTCTTTCTCATTGATAGTTTCAGTATTTTGTGTGTGATCAGAGATTCCTTTATAGATAGATTTCTCTTTCGCAATTTTTTTTTAGAGAAACAACTTGGAACCTTGCTTTCGATATCATCTCATGAGTGTACTTTCGTACAAAAAGTCAAGAAACTATCTCTGAAGCGAACTTGGGTGAGTAACGAACACACTTAACTAACTGCTTGGATCTATGCCTTTCACCTACCCTTCGCTTATTTGTCACGCGACAAACATGTCCAATATATAAACTCCCTGCTGAGCTCATTCTACCTCATTCTTTCCATTCTCTTTCTCTCTCTAGCTTTCTTTTCTCTCTTTCTTTAGTGTGGAAGCTCCGTCGTATTAGGTTTTTTCTTGACCTTTCCTACTGCTTTTCTTACCTCCATGGATCCAGCTCATCCCGATCGGTTAGAGGGTGACTAGGAGGATATCACATTCATTGATGCCTAGGGCGTCCTTCGCTGCAGCCCCCACCATGACGACTGGGACGGCGTTGACTAGTATAGTGAAGACGAGGTAGATCACGACCGTGCTGTGGTGTGCCGGGACTTGACCCGAACCACTCCTATTCCCAATGTTCCATGGCTCCTCATGGAGCCGGTCTCTCACGTGATCCGTCGCCGGACCTTGGTATGTCTGCTGAAATCCTTCTTTTCACAGGCATGTGTGTATATTTATGTCTCAATGCATGTTTTTATTCTTTTAAATACATTCTACATGTTTGTTTATTTGTCGTTTCCTACACGTTAAAACAATCCTACGTTAGTCCATGTGATTTTTCCCGATAACAATATCCGATTTTAGGAAAAAAACACATACTTTCACCTTTGAAGATTTTAGGACCTTTAGAAAAATATACATAGTCGTATAGATTTAAAAATACCCTTAAGTTTATACAATTATATAATTTTACCCTATTAACCCCATAGCACTCATAATTACACCAAAGTACCCTTAGGTTTTGGAAATTACATTTTTCACCCTTATAACCCTATAACTCACATAATTACTCCACCCTCAGGTTTTCGAAATTACATAATTTACCAATATAAACCCTATAACTCTCATAATTTACACAAAAGTACCCTCATGTTTTGTAAATTACATAATTACCTATAAACCCTATATCTCTCATAATTATAACAAAGTACCCTCAGGTTTTAAAAATTACATAATTTACCCTTATAAACCCTATAACTCTCATAATTACACCAAAGTACCCTTATGTTTTGTAAATTACATAATTTACCTTTATAAACCCTATAACTCTCATAATTACACTAAACTACTCTCAAGTTTTGTAAATTACATAATTTACCCCTATAAACCCTATAATTCTCATAATTATTTATATATATATATATCCATTGTGTTTATAGTGGGCTAGCCAAGGTTGGGTTCTCCTAACACTATTTCTGCTGAGTGGCGATAGGCACCAGCCCCTGTACAGGAGTTACTATTTTCGACTCCCTTCGGCACTTTTCTCGATGCACTGTCAGAGAAGGTATCGAGGACGGTTGTTCTAGTGATGGCCCTTCTGACTTATTGGTGGGACACTACTCATATGTTCCACTGGACTTGGGGAGAGATGACGATGACACCACTAGATCTGTTTGCTTTGATCGGGATACCCTCGGGAGGAGTCTCCATACAGATAGATGTTCCTCTATGCCTTACCTCCGAGGGTATAATAGGTGTGTTGGGTGGATTCTGGAGCGACAAGGCTCGAGTGATACCATTCCTCAGGCCGTCCTAATAACGCGCCTGGTGACGGAGAGAGCCAGATTGGCCAGTATGCCCGTGTTCTGTTGTTGCTGATGTGACATCCCAAATCTCGTACTGAGATTTTCACTTCCGGGACTCGGTTAATCACGGATGCCATACGCGACGGTGCGTTTGAAATATATAAAATCACATACTTTTAAGAACTTTTTCTAGAAATGAACATAATCTGAATAAAATTCCTTTTTACAAAATTTCGGCATGTAGAGTTTGTTTAAACAACAATCCAACCTGTTATAGCAAACCATTTTCGTACAAAGGGAAATCATAACCAATACTTTGAAATCCACTCCACATCTAAAAACCATTTTGTCAACTCTAAACAATACATGGTTTACATACTCAAAACCAAAGTCAAATGTTTGTACAAAGTTCATTTATAAATAATCCAGAAACTATAAGATTATACATATAGCTTAGTCCTTGGTTCAAGGACTATAGCAGTTAACGGACATTAGAGGCTTCCTATATTCGTATCCCACAAGCACTATCCCAAAAGTGAGACCTGATGCGCCAAAGAATTGGTATAATTTATTATGTTAATTTATAATTTAAAGAGAATATATTATTACTAATATTCATATTTTTAATGTTTTTTAGGTGTTAGAAAAGATTTGAAGAAGATAAAAAAATAGAGAAATTAAAGCAAATGAAGACACCTAAAAGAGTTAAATACTTTTGGACGCATAACTTTTTACTCGGAACTCCAACTAATGTGATTCTTGAGCCTCAATTAAAGAGAATTTCGAGAGCTATAACTTCCCTGTTCAACATTTTTTCAAATTCAGTCATCTCGAGATCCGAAATTGCGACGCAAATGCAGCAGTCAAAAATGACGAAAATTCAATTGTGTTCAAATTAATGGGCCAAGCCTTATTAGCACTCAACCAAATAAAAAAAGCCCAGTCACCAAATTTAATGAACAGCCTACTAATCTTTAAAGATCTAAAACCCAATTACCCATTAATTAGATGAGCCAAGCCCATCTACTACTCTCAGACCCATTAGGATTTTAATATTATAAAGGCACAATTGTGCAATTCATGGGGAGGCAGCACAGTGCCCTGCTCTCTCTCTCTCTCTCTCTCTCTCTCTCTCTCTCTCTCTCTCTCTCTCTCTCTCTCTCTCTCTCTCTCTTCTCCTCTCTTTTCTTTGTTTTTCTTTTTTTTTTATTTTTACTTCGAAGACTAGAAGATTGAAGACTTTATATTATTTTTTATTAATGTCAAGTAAGCTTTCTTTCAATTCTACTTGTTATTTAATTTTTATCATGCTAGCCTAAATTTGTGCTATGGTTAGGATGAATATATTTAATTGATTCAATTGCACGTGTTCATGCCAATTGACTCTACCAATTTATTGCTTTAATGTAAATACAATTTTTCTTATTGGATGCCTATTTTAATTGATAAAAAATAAAGTTGAATTCTCATTATTTTTTGTTGGATTCACCTTATGATTTGTTAAGAGCGGATATAGGGTGTGTTTTGATGGATATAGTGAGTGTTTTGATTTTATACATTAGTTTGGCTGTGGAAGAATTACAATTGAGTTTTATTAATTAATTGGACTTCATTGATTTTATTTTCCGCATCTAATAGAGTCGAGAGAGTAAATTAGTGCGAGATAAGAGTATAGTTTATGTGCATGAATACTTAGGAATATGATATTAAATATATGACTCCGAAACCCTAGTCAATTAATTCATTAATTTTATTATCTTGTTTAGTAGTATTTAATTTAGTTCTATTAATTTAATTTACTTGCTTTACTTTATTTTATTTAATTTGATTTATTTTATTAGTTTGATTCTTATCAATTATTCTTGGCTAGATTAGGAATTAGTGAAAGATTAACACGACAAAAATTTAAAACATACTGTTTGAGTCTTTGTGGGATCGACCTCGCTTATACGCTATATTATAAATTGATTCGTGCGCTTGCGATTATTAAAATTTATCACAACAAATTTTTGGCGCCGTTGCCGAGGACTCTAATCTTATCTTGTTAATTTAGTAATTACTTTCCTTCTACTAGTTTCTTTATATTTAAAAAAAAAACTAAAAAACTGAAAACAGAATATTCAGATATATATTTATATACTATAAAAAAAAAGTTTTATTTATTTATTTTTGGGGTAATTAAAGGATCTGGGCGCAAAACAATATATAAATAGTGGTGCAACTTATTACGCTAAGTGTTTATGTCCTAGCTTGTAAGTATTCTATTTTGGATAGAAGAGGTCACAAGTTCAATACTTGGCAGCAACAAGGAAACCAACCTTCTTTTTGTCTCAAGCTATTCATCCTCATTATTAACCCTTTTAATTATTCCAATATATATATTAGATTATTATTAATATTATTATTTAATTAAATTTATTACTAATACCTCTTAAATAGGTTATTATTAATATTATTTTTATTAGTATTATTATTTTATTAATAAAAAAATAAAAAGATTAATTAATAATTTTTAAGAAAAACGAAATTGTTAGTTTATGAGTGTTTGTTGGAAACGAGGAAAAGTGAGGCTTAATAGGATAGAAAACTTAGAGCTTAATCTTTTATTTGAAGAAGAATTAAAGACGGGGGATCATGAAGATAATAGGAGTTTAAAAGAATTATTTGCTCCTATATCTACTAATCCTCCTTCATGCATTGTTTTACCAGCCACTACAGCAATTCACTTTGAATTAAAACCGCAAGTAATTCAATTACTCCCTACTTTTAATGTCTTAGAGATGGAAGATCCTTATCTTCACATAAAAGACTTTTTAGAAATATGCGCTACTTTTAAATTTTAAAAATTTTCTAGTGAATCCGTTAGGCTGCGTTTATTCCCCTTTTCTTTAAAAAAAATAAAGCTAAAGCTTGGCTAAATTCTTTACCCTCGAGATCTATCACGACTTGGGATGGGTTAGTTACTAAATTTTTAGCAAAATTTTTTCCTATGGCTAAAACTAATGAACTTAGGAGAAAGATAACTAATAAGGAAAAATTCTTTGAAGCATAGGAAAGATTTAAAGATATATTACTTAGATGTCCACATCATGGTTTTGAAACTTGGAGATTAATTCAATATTTTTATAATGGCCTTTCACAAACTAATCGAAATGTGATAGAATCTATGAATAGGGGTAGTTTTCTAAGTCTAAATGAAGATGAAGCCTATCAATTCTTAGAGAATTTGTCTGAAAGTTTTCAACAATTGGACTTTTCTAAAAGGGGAACGCAATTTCAATCTAAAAAGGGAGAAATTTATGAGATTCATGAGGATGTGGAAACTAGAAGACAATTAGATAATCTAAATAAAAAATTAAAAGCCTTAACGATAAGACTGTCTAATAACTCAGTCAACAGTGTGCAGAATGAAGTGTGCTCTATTTGTGCTAATCCTATGCATTTAGCTGCATCTTGTCCATCTATGTTAGGGTACACTGTAGATAATCTAGGACAAGTAAATGCTACTAATGAATTTAGGCAAAATTACAACCCTTATTCAGAAACTTATAATCCCGGGTGGAGAAATCATCCTAATTTTTCATGGTCGCAAAATCAATCAATAAATAATATAAAAAATCAAAATAATAACCTTCGTCAAAACCCACTAGGTTTTAGAGCTCCTGTGAATATGAATAATGTCACATCTTTTGTTACACAACAACAATTTTCATCCTTAGAAGATAGTTTGAAATCATTTATGAATGAGGTAAAAAATACTACTTTAATAAATACCCAAGCAATAACACGCTTAGAAAATCAGATGGGTCAATTAGCTAACCAATTAGTAGAGCGAGAAAAAGAAAAATTTCCTAGTCAACCTGTCCCTAATCCTAAAGGTATTATTAAGAATAATATTAATCAAATTCAAAATCCACCTTTTGAACATAATCAAGGACAAGTTAATGCAATAACTACTCTTAGATTAGGGCCCAAAAATAAGAAAGGGCACCAATTTTTTTTTAATATGTATATATATATATAATATAATATAATAAGTATATGTTAAAAAAAATATTAAATAAATAAAATATCTTTCCAAAAATCTTTATTTAATAAAGTAACTTTCTAATAAAATGGCACAAATTTCCAAAGTCGGTCTCTTCGTCTTTGCCTATTTTCCATTGACCAAAATTAAGAAAAATACAATTATGCCTATTCTTTTATTATTCTTCAATCTTCAGCTCTTCTTTTTGCAATTGCCTATTGCCCTCTTAGCGTCATTTTGGATCATCTAGAAACTTTTTAGAAGATGGAAATGCACATGAAGGTTGAAGATGTAGCATATAAATACTTGAATTATCGTTGTATTGATTTTAAAGACATGTAAACCCGTACATTTTAAAATGAAGTTTGTAAACACTTTCAATTTTTAATTGTAATGTGTTTTTGGGGGATTACAAAATTTAATTGGTTTTTTTAATATATTTATTTATAAAAAATGCATCATTTTAAAATTTTTCCCAAGGCCTAAAATTGGCCAGGACCGGCTCTGGCCAGATTGATAATCAAGTTAGAATGCCAGTAAACGAAGAAAAAGTAGAGGAAAAAGAGGAGGAAACTATTCCCGAAGAGCCAATCACTCCCATGAAAGATTCTAATCCTACCATTAATCATAATAATTCAAAAGAAGTTGAAATTAGAAAATTTGTGCCTAAGCCCCATTTCCTCAAAGATTAAAAGACAAAAGGAAGGAAGCTCAATTTGAAGAAATTCAAGAAGTATTTAAGCAAATTCATATTTATATACCATTCCTAGATGCAATTAAGCAAGTTCCTTCCTACGCTAAGTTTCTTAAAGATTTAGTAACTCAAAAGAGGAAAACTAATGTTCCTAAAAAGGCATTCTTAGCTGAACAAGCAAGCTCCAAAATTCAATGCAAAATTCCTATTAAATATGAAGACCCGGGTTGTCCTACTATATCTTGTAAAGTAGGAGATCATCATATAGAGCGTGCTTTACTAGATTTAGGGGCAAGTGTAAATGTTTTGCCATATTCTGTTTATGAGAAATTAGAACTTAGAAAATTAAATTCTGCACACATGACACTTCAATTGGCTGATAGATCTATAAAAATTCCTAGAGGAGTCATAAAAGATGTTTTGATTAAGGTTGATACATTTTATTATCCAGTTGATTTCGTTGTTATTGATACTC
Organism: Lonicera japonica; assembly: GCA_021464415.1. Classification (NCBI taxonomy): domain Eukaryota; kingdom Viridiplantae; phylum Streptophyta; class Magnoliopsida; order Dipsacales; family Caprifoliaceae; genus Lonicera; species Lonicera japonica. Next base: position 84,222 of record JAKCWG010000206.1, read on the forward strand.
AACCTACTCTTAATATGAAAGGGCAAATACTAGTAATTTTAAGCAGACCATTTTTAGCTACATCTAATGCTCTTATAAATTGCCGGAATGGTGTGATGAAGTTATCTTTTGGCAATCTCACTGCTGAACTTAATATTTTTGATGTAACTAAAACATCCTTAGACTATGAAGATGAATGTGTTCGTCAAATTAATTTAATTGATAGTCTAGTGGAAGATAAATTTTCTGAAAATAATGTTGATTATTTTTCTTCAAAAGAAAATGTGAACTTTAATGACATATCATTAGAAGATTTCTTAAAAAATTGTGGTCCAATTGATGATAATATATCTTGTGAAGCTGGTATTTTTCTTGATTCTCTTCGTGATATTAATTCTAATGAGTTGGATGAAAATATTAATAATTTCTTAAACAAAGGTTCTAGCGATATTTCTCAATTTGAAAATAGTATGACAATGAACCCAAATTTTTTGCATGACAATAAGACCTTAAATGTGATTGATAAATTAATGAATTTAAATTTTTATGACATCCAAGATGAAATTAATTTATTTCCTACACCATTAAAGAATTTCAAGCGTAATTTTGAAATGTTGAATTTTAATTCTCCTTATTTTGAGCCCAATATGAATAATGATATCTTTGATGCTTATAATTCCTTTAAGAATGATCATAATTTTTTTCGTATATTTCAAGACCCATGGCCACCACCAAGTAACTATTTTTCTCCAGTAGGTCATGATTATACAATGAAATCTTATTATCTTGAGCTTAATTGCTATATTTATTTTGATTATATTTTTAAGCTTACGGTGATATATATGTTTTATTGGAATGATCTTCAACTATTTAGATTATTGATTTATGAGAAATTAAATATTTAATGATAATATTTGGCTATGAATTTATTTTCATATATTTTTGTTTGCCATTTATATTATTTGAACAACTAACAATCTTTTTGTACTTAAAGTTTTATCTAGTTTGCAGGAATTATTTTATTTGATGAATCGTGTATCCAGGTGATATCTTACATCCCTCCTTATTATTTTAAATTTTAATTTAATGTGTTCCTTTGAGGACAAAGTAACATTCAAGTTGGGGGGAGTGGATAAAATTCTTAATTTTGCCAGTCCTGCATATTTTGATTTGAAAAAAAAAATGCAATGTTTCTTTGTTTTAATTAAAATTTCCTTTCTATCTAGTGTGCTAACGATGACGCATTCGTTTTAATGCTTTACATATGCATGCTTAGTTCTCTTACTATCATTATTACTAGAAATTTTATGATTTTCGATCCTCATTATATTTGTGCACATAAGACAACTAATACATGACGAGATAGATGAGTAAGCATAACTTAAAATTCTTGAAGAACATAAATGTGGAAACTAAAGAACCCGTGAGAATTTGAGCCAATATTCATTTTTTAGGGTTTGTACATTCTAAATTTTTGAAAAGCGTAATTCGTTGTGTAGTCTCATTATTTTTTACTTTGATTGAACACTAGAAAGGTATGTCCATGAAATGCAATTTTAATTATGATCCTTGATACTAATTGAACTGAAGAATTATATGCCATAGGAAGTGATTTAGGCCGTCTTTGGTAACCTACATATTAGCCTTATCCTACCTTTACATTTATACCACTAGTCACCCCTTTGAGCATTTTATATATGAGCCTTTCTTTGTTAACCCGACATCTTTACCCTACTCCAGTTATGAGTTTAACCCATATTTATAGCCTACCCTTTTATCTAAGAATATTTTGAGATTATTTATCTTATATATGGGCAATAGTAAAATGAGCTTGGAAAAAGTATGAAAGAAAAAAAAAGTGAAAAAGAAAAAAATATGGAAAAAATAGAAGTTATGAAATCTCCTTCAAATATCAAAAGAAAAAATAAATGTGTGAAAAAAAAAGAGGAGATGTAAAAGAATGTGACAAAATTAGAAAAAAAAAGAATAAAAGAATAAAATAAGATGAAAAAAATGAAAAAGCTCATATGAAGTCAAAAGTTAAGCCCAAAGTGTTAACTTTTATATCTCAATTTATTTCTTAGATTTTTGAATCCCTTATATACCCTTCATTTGATAACCTTTACCTAAGCTTTATGTTACAACCTAAAAAGTCCTAATGATCCTTTGGGGTATGGTTTAGAGGCGAGATTGGAAAAAGGGATCCATTTATGCATTTCACTTTTCTAGTGGGATATATCCATTCATGAGACTAATATTCTTTTTATTTATAGCGTTTTTCATATATACATGCGAGAGGCTTTTGAATTTGCGTGCATCTATTCTTTATATCCCGCATGTAATCAGAGCATTTACACCCTATTCTCGAGTGTTTCATTTGTTGAGTGCATGCCGTGAGAGGGATTGAGTCAAAGCATAGTTTGGATGGAATTCGAAAGTTTGTTTTCTTTGATATCGATGATGTTATGTTGTTGTCAATTAACACACGCACGATAAGCATTGGTGAGAATGAAATATTTTATTAATCTTGCTAGTTTGAGAACTTGGATATTGCATATGTGTCACATTGTTTTTGCATGTGGGTGTTTGGATATCTTTGTTGAATTAGTTGCATTGGTGAAGAAAGGGGAATTAAATTTTAAAAACAACCATTGTATTGGAATTATATTGAAAATCTTGGATTTAAGAAAAAAAATTATTTTAAGACTTTAGCTTTGCTCGAGGACTAGCAAAGTATAAGTTGGGGGGAATTTGATGCGACAAAGAATTGGTATAATTTATTATGTTAATTTATAATTTGAAGAGAATATATTATTACTAATATTTATATTTTTAATGATTTTTAGGTGTTAGAAAAGATTTGAAGAAAATAGAAAAAATAGAGAAATTAAAGCAAATGAAGACACCTAAAAGTGCTAAATACTTTTGGATGCATAACTTTTTACTCGGAACTCTAAATAATACGATTCTTGAGCCTAAATTGAAGAGAATTTCGAGAGCTACAACTTCCCAGTTCAGCATTTTTTCAAAAATTCAGTCATCTCGAGGTCCGAAATTGTGACGCAAATGCAGCAGTCAAAAATGACGAAAATTCAATTGTGTTCAAATTAATGGGCCAAGCCTTATTAGCACTCAACCAAATAAAAAAAGCCCAGTCACCAAATTTAATGGACAACCTACTAATCTTTAAAGATCGAAAACCCAATTACCCATTAATTAGATGAGCCAAGCCCATCTACTACTCTTAGATCCATTAGGATTTTAATATTATAAAGGCACAATTGTGCAATTCATGGGGAGGCAGCACAGTGCCGTGCTCTCTCTCTCTCTCTCTCTCTCTCTCTCTCTCTCTCTCTCTCTCTCTCTCTCTCTCTTCTTTGTTTTTCTTTTCTTTTATTTTTACTTTGAAGACTAGAAGATTGAAGACTTTATATTATTTTTTATTAATGTCAAGTAAGCTTTCTTTCAATTCTATTTGTTATTTAATTTTTATCATGCTAGTGTAAATTTGTGCTAGGGTTAAGATGAATATATTTAATTGATTCAATTGCACGTGTTTGTGCCAATTGAATCTACCAATTTATTGCTTTAATGTAAATACATTTTTTCCTATTGGATGCCTATTTTAATTGATAAAAAATAAAGTTGGATTCTCATTATTTTTTGATAGATTCACCTTATGATTTGTTAAGAGCAGATATAGGGTGTGTTTTGATGGTTATAGTGAGTGTTTTGATTTTATACATTAGTTTGGCTGTGGAAGAATTACAATTGAGTTTTATTAATTAATTGGACTTCATTGATTTTATTTTCCGCATCTAATAGAGTCGAGAGACTAAATTAGTGCGAGATAAGAGTATAGTTTATGTGCATGAATACTTAGGAATATGATATTAAATATATGACTCTGAAACCCTAGTCAATTAATTCATTAATTTTATTATCTTGTTTAGTAGTATTTAATTTAGTTCTATTAATTTAATTTACTTACTTTACTTTATTTAATTTGATTTATTTTATTATTTTGATTCTTATCAATTATTCTTGGCTAGATTAGGGATTAGTGAAAGATTAACACGACAAAAATTTAAAACATACTGTTTGAGTCTCTGTGGGATCGACCTCGCTTATACGCTATATTATAAAGTGATTCGTGCGCTTGCGAGTATTAAAATTTATCACAACAAGACCCCGCAAAACTGTTAGAAAACGGGATGAGCCAAATCCGGGTTCAGTGGGAACTATATAGGTTTATATAGAAAATAATCGTTTTACGTTAATGCAATAGTTTGAAAACTGTGCAGTGCAATGCAACTCACACACACATGTGCATGCAAACCACACTAGGAGTTCTATCCTAGCCATCGAGAAGTTATCTACCCGATTAATCAGTCGTAGCTCTAACCTCCCATGACCATTTCACCCATGTCCTCCTATATCACATGTGGATAGTCGGTCTAAGATCATTTCGTTAGAACACTAGCTTCTTAAGGTTCGTTATGCTAGGAGGATCTCCTCTAAGGTGTGTGTGTCAACACCATTTCCACCTACCCTGCCATACTATCTAGAGTTATAACTATAGGGCAAGTATTCTTTACTTTCCCTTTATTGTTAATACATTATGGATTCCATACTTGGCCGAGTAATAGGCTCCATTGCTAACTAATCCATTATAATTAAGCATCCCGTCTCGCTATCCTCCCGCCAAGCTATTACATTAGCTATAATTGCCACTTGATTATTAATACATTATGTTCATTATGATCCGGATAATCACTTGTGCCACCGACTTGTGTCCTCACGCTCATATACCACATTCTAAGGTTCAATAGTTATTGCTGCTTTCCACTTCATGAGTTAATACATTATGAATACCCAACACCTTCCTATGTATTTTATATTTGTATACAAGTGTCTCCGTTGTTCTTACTAAAGATACACTCGTCCGAGGCAATAAATATATATCAATAATACCATACAATATATGATATGGTACAATAATATATATATAACATAAATAATACACATCCACAAAACATTGATCCGTATCGTATCTCTTGTATAATGCCTCGGTTTCACCCCGCAGTCTGACCAGGCCCAGAACAATGTATCCATCGAGTCCCGAAGGATTTGATGTTCTTGTCCATGTCTCCTCCAGATGGGGTGACAGCTCGGGGACTTTGTTCTCCAAGAAAGTCATTTGGAGATACCTACGCATCGGTCATTTTCCCGTGGATAGCACTCCGAATAGTTAACGAGGAGAACACCCATAAAAACTTTCATGACACCCAAGAAAAATTACACCAGGAGACACCCTAGCAGGGTGATGTCTGTTAGTAGCTCGACTACTTCTTGGGGACTGACCATTTGGGTAAGTAATGGCACACGGGACCTGCTTCACTAGCTGGGAAAACTTTATAGCCCAGAACACATAGTTCAACGGGAAGGCAAGATACATAGATTGGGCTCTCCTTTGTGGGCAACCACAACCATCGGTGGAGTCACCGAATTTATTTTTTCTATGCATGGTTTAGGGAATTTCACCTAGGGGCGGCAATTAGGCGGCCTGTCTTCGAGTCACCGGGAGCTACTCGATGCTCGGTCAATCATATCCAGCCCATATGTGTGATCGTGGTAACAAACATCATAGTATTCATTTCCCACAATGAATATCATCATCATCAACAATCATAAATCACACATATGGCTAATCAACACACACAGATATATATATATACGCAATCATATAATTGGCCACTATCCATTTATCAACATCATAAGCGTCATCATCACGCTTTACATTAATGGTCTTATTGTTATGTAATCATTCGACACTAAGGCCAACCAATTCATCATTGATAAGTTATGTCACATTATGTGTCATATGTATAAAACTATGGCCATAAGCATTTTAATAAGGATCTCACATCATTCTATCAAGCTAAGCATTTGTTATTGTTATCCAAGCTCATTTGGTAAATCCATGGCAAGTTCAACTACATGTGCTTAGAGCCATAACTATCTATAACCTACCAAACTAAGGTAGTAACCTTTCTAGGGTGTATTAAGGTTGTGTTATCTCCTTTAATCTTTACTATCATCCACATAAAGTTCTAGACTCGAAAGTCACCACATACAGTTTTCCCCTCTAAGGGTTTCTAGTGCAAAACTCAAGGGAAACACTCAATATCCCCAACTAACGACATATCTAAGTATTTTTATCATCTATAGCCCCTAATCAATCACTCTATGTGCACAAAACCCAAACACCCAAATTCAAGGTTTAACATGTGCGTATATGATGGGTTCATGGTGAATCTTGTGGTGTAGAAGTGAAAACATGTATTTAATTCTTTAATCATGCGATAGAAGTAATATTCTATTAATATCCATCATTAATCAAAGACTAATCTCACCCAAATCCCATGAAATGCAACAACCTAAGGCTTAGATAAAAAATACCCAATTTGATGTTTAAATCTATAATTCATCAATCAAGTATTTGAAAATAAGCTTTAGTATTGTGTTCCCACCTTAGACAAGCCGAATCCGCAAGTTGATGATGAGTGGAAGCCGTATCGCGAAGCCCTAGCTCAAGCGCAAGCTCCAATAGAAGGGGAAGAAGGAAGGAGATGATGAATAGTAACTAGGAGAGGTGTGCAGATGATTGAAGCTTTAATCTTTGGTGTAGAGGATGATAGATGAGTGGAAAACCCTCACTTTCTCTCTCTAGAACTCTCTAGAGTTCTCCCATGGTGTTTGGGTGTGTTTGGGTCGAATATGGAGCGAAATGGTGTCAAAAGAACGCTTAAAAACACTAAAAACTGACTTTGCCCGCTGTCAGACTGGTCTAGAAAAAGACCAAACTGGTCCGCGGTCCATAACTACCCCAAAAATTAAAGACTAGACCGGTTTGGCAATTCTCTAGACCGGTCTGCGGGTAAAAGATGTGCTTTGGCGCACTGATCTTTAATCAGCCATAACTTTCGATTGAGGTGATCTTTATGTCCACGAAAAGATATTTCAAAGATCTACAACTTCCTAGAAGAAAGCTTTCTAAAATTATGGAATGATCGTTTCCATAAATTCACCGAATAGAGCGCTCTGCCGAAGCGCTATCGAATAAATAGAATTGGTGATGGGACTACTTCGAGCAATGTTTTGACCAACGAGGAGTGTGCATTGGAATTCGGTCAAAACACAAAAGTTGTAGAATGATATGAAACCTAGAAGTAGGAATAAATGTCACCCAAATCGGATACGAGACGAAGAAGTTACGATGCTCCAAAGTTGGCTAGAAATAAAGGAATCGCGTAAGACCAAAACTCCTGATTTTTAAACCGAAACTGATTCGGACCACCCGAATCACTAAATGAACACTCACATGAGTGGAAGGAGGCTAATATGACTATTGCAAGGTACTAGAAAAATAAGAGGCTCTCCGAATCGAGATTTCACCATCCGAGGTGAAATAAGCGGACAAATGAGAGTCAACGCATGAAATGGGAATACGGGGTGTTACACCTGATGCTTCATGATCTGTTTGAGGCCCGTGGAGGAGATACAACCCATTTCTAATGGCTTCCATTCATTCATAATTTCAGTGCCATATTCGATTATGATTGGGGATGTTTTATTTTGGCTTTCCTCTACGATGCTATGGACCAGGTTTCGTAACATTTGACCCTGAACCTCAAGGACTTTTCTTTACTATGGGAGGTATAAACCTTTGACTTTATTTGTTTGTCTTATATCTGCACTTTACCTGATAACTCTTGCTAATAACTTTGTACCTTCTTTTTTCAGAGTTGGTTTGTAGCATATACCTGCGAGGGTCTCGCCTTAGTGGATCTCCTCGTCAAGAACGAGGATCAATTCCTGCTTCTCCGCCGGTTCATAGAGGGGAACTATAGAGCTCCTTATGTATATCGGACCCCAGAGACTGGGGTCACTGTTGTCTCTAACCTGTTGGTGGAGCATGTAAGTATTTATTTAAATATCATTTATTTTTAAATATATATATAACAGATGACTAAATAAGATTTATTTCTTTTTTTCTTTAAATTGAGTGGGCCCCTTGGGGTGATCTGGGCCTTCATTTTGGATATGCGCTAGCTCTTATAGCCTCAAAAACCAAACGGTTGATTCGAGATGAGTACGGTCTTCACTTCTATCTAGGAGAGCGGGTTATCGTCAGCACACACCGGCTCAGTAGCCTCAAATTCCAGCGTTTTCACCTATTTTGATGATACGAACGGGCGAGATTGACCATGTGATGGTGTTAGCTTTGGTGGACAGGTTAGATTATCATATGTTCACCGAGGAGGGTGACTACGCCACCTTTCTTGCTCGATTCCTGATGAGAGAGCCGAAGGGGACTCGGGGCCAGGTCTTTTATGATCAGTATAGAGCATTGAACGGTGGTCCCAACTATATACGGGGGCAGTACCATTTGTTGAGGACGGTCCTAAGGCACTTATTTCCTGTCCCCAACTAGAGGAACAACATTCTAAATTCCGACGATGAGGACTCAGAGGGATATAGAGTGGTACCGCCAGCTGAGGGTGTCGGTACCAGTCCCAAGGGGGAAGACTGAGGGGCAGCAGGCTGAGGCCAAGAAGGGGGGTGGTGGTGGTTTTAATGAGAGATCATGGGAGCCAATGGACTTTGATTATGATCAGCTCGGGCGGACTCCTCCTGCTACTACAGTTACACTTCCAGGTAGGGGTCCTTTGTTGAAAGAGACGGCTATGGTGGATCCTCCCAGGGTGAGGACTTTCGCGATATTGACTCCGCTTGGTCCTAGAGCTATGAGTCCTCCTACGGAGGGTACTACATCCTCCAGACCTCCTTCGTTTCTGGCTCGCGAGGAGGGTAGGTCTTCTTCTGCTTTGGCCAGAACCTCCATTCTGGTGGTCGTTCCATTGCCACATCCATAGGAGATCTTATATGCCAATATGGACCTTTGCCGGTATGCAGTGCCAGAGGTTCCTCTACCTAAGGATACATTCGGTTACTTAGGTGGACGCCCTGACAATGAGGTATCTTTTTCTCCTCTTTCCTATTTTATTTTTGTATGTACTTTATTATTTGTGCTGAATCGCTTTCCTTTTTTAACAGATGGTGATGATACAAATGGGTGATTTGCGGGAGCTGCATGCACGTTCCTTATTCATACGTTCACCGAGGAAGGTGACTACGCCGACTTTGCTGCTCGATTCCTGATGAGAGAGCCGGAAGGGACTCAGGGCTGGGTCTTTTATGATCGGTATAGAGTGTTGAGCGGTGATCCCAACTATATACGGGGGCATTACCATTTGTCGAGGACTGTCCCAGGGCAGTTATCGATTGTTCCCAACTAAAGGAACAACATTCTAGACTCCGATGATGAGGACTCAGAGGGATATAGAGTGGTACCGCCAGCTGAGAGTGCCGGTATCAGTCCCGAGGGGGGAGACGGAGGTGGGAAGACTTCGGTTTAAGAGCAGCCACCAAGGACTGAGGGGCAGTAGGTTGAGGCCAAGGAGGGTGGTGGTGGTGGTTTTAGTGAGAGATCATGGGAGCCGACGGACTTTGATTATGATCAGCTCGGGCGGACTCCTCCTCCTACTATCGTTACACTTCCAGGTAGAGGTCCTTTGTTGAGAAAGACAGCCGTGGTGGATCCTCCCGGGGTGAGGACTTTCGCGATATTAACTCCACTTGGTCCTAGAGCTATAAGTCCTCCTACGGCGGGTACTACATCCTCTAGACCTCCTCTATTTCTGGCTCGCGAGGAGGGTGGGTCTTCTTCTGCTCTGGCCAGAGCCTCTATTCCGGTGGTCGTTCTGTCGCCACATCCATAGGAGATCTTATATGCCAGTATGGACGTTTGCCGGTACGCAGTGCAAAAGGTTCCTCTTCCTAAGGATACATTCAGTTACTTAGGTGGACGCCTTGATGATGAGGTATCTTTCTCTCCTCTCTCCAATTTTCTTTTTGTCTGTACTTTATTATTTGTGCTGAATCGCTTTCCTTTTTTAATAGATGGTGATGATCCGAGTGGGTGATTTGCGGGAGCTGCATGCACGTTCCTTATACAATTAGAATCTACTGCAGTACATAGGACGAGATCCCCTCACCTACATACATTATTATAAGAGAATGATCGAGGCCTCGTTGCAGGTGGACAATCTTGTGAACTCTTCGTGGACGCAAACTGAGTCTGTGACACCCTGAATCCCATTCCGATATTTTCAACTCCGGGACCCGGTTAATCACAGATGCCGTGTGCGACTGCGGGTTAAAATATTAAAATCACAACCTTTTTAAAATCTTTTTCTTAGATAAAACTTGATCCGTTTGAAAAAGCCCGTTTTATAAAATTTTGGCATGAGGAGTTTGTTTGAACAACAATCCGCCCTGTAAAATTTAAAAACTAATTTCATACAAATAAAAATTCCAAATACAAATCCTCCAATGAGGTCCAAATCCAAGTTAAAATACTATGCACCATTTCCAATAATTATACATATAATCAACTTGAAATTTAATTATACAAATGATATTTACAACTAGTAAAAGATAAGTCATTTACTGTGAGAACCCGGACCCGCGACTGAGAGGCAGTCCTCGCTCTCGGTTTTATTTGAAAACGTGTTTTATAGAGTCGCCAGTTTGTTTTACGAGAAAACAAACAAAAGATCATATGAAGGACAATTCAAAAACGAATTATCTTTCATATGTTTAAAACCATAGTTTAAAAATATACTTTGCTAAGATTCCGGAACTACGTTACGAATTGGGAGGTGTTAGGCACCCAATTCGCCCTTTCGGTATCTTAATGGATCATGTGATAACTAATTCCTAATTTAGATATCTTGCAAGTAGTTTGAATAATTTTTAGAATAGTCCTTTCCGGATTAAATTTAGTTTAAAACATTTTATTTTGAAATCAGAGACTCGAGCTTTTGCGAGCGCCTTACGTATTCATTCATAGAAAAAATCAGGATCTCGTAGTTCCACTCGTTTGGAAACTGTTTTTGTGTTTTTTTTTGTTTTTGAAAACGTTTCTCAAAACGGATTTTTAGTTTTCTTGTGAAGTTTGAAAGGATTTATTTTGAAAGTAGTGAATTTCTTGCAAGTTATTTAATTTTCTAAATTAAAACAACAATATTAAAATGCAGTATTGGAATTAAAGGATAGTTGTAGAAAGACGTACTGATGCGCTTGAAGAAGAAATAAAAACCTTGCTTTGATTGCCTTGCTTGCCTCCTTCTCTCTCTAGAACTTTCTCTCTCTAAAGCTTTCTCTCACTAGCCTTCTTTCTCACTAACTTTCTCTCACTAGAAATTCTCTAAAAGAAGACTCTCTAATGATTTTGACTGAATTTCACCTTACTAAAAACACTAGTGAGTGTTGATGTCTAAAGAGAGCCCAAGGGTCCTATTTATAGGGAAAAAAATGTAGAAAAAAGGCCTGGGTAGCTATGCGGCTACGAGCCAACCGTACGGCTAGGGAGGGCTGCAGCTAGGGCGTGCGGCTCGAAGCCAACCGTGCGGCTTGGAAGCAACCAGACTAGTGAGACCGATCTGTAAGCTCTAAAGACCGACTAGAATGGGTTCAGACCGATCGGGATCAAGTTAAGACCGATTGGGATCAGGATAAGACCGATTGGGATTAAGATAAGACCAGTCAAGATCAGGTTAAGATCGATCGGGATCAGGTTAAGACCGATCGGGATCAGGTTAAGACTGGTTGGGATCAGGAGAAGACCGATCGGGATCAAGAGAAGACCAGTCGGGATCAGGAGAAGACCGATCAGGATCAGGAGAAGACTGATCGGGATAAGGCTATGGATATCGATCCGAGAATCCTTGGCGGGTTGTGTATAGGGGAGACATGTGTGGCAGATTTAACGCGCTCGAAAAATCAAGGTTTTTCCTAATGTTCTGATGCACGACGACTCAAGACTTGATGCGGAATGCTTGTTTTGTATGAAAACCAGATTCATACGAGAGTCGTGGATTGGGGTGTTCACATTTACGGACGTGTCTAAGGTAATCAGAGGTCCTAGACTTCACAATCGTGCCATCCCTTGAGATGTACCTGCAAAACTGGGTTGGAAAATGGGAGTGAGCCAAGCACGGCTCAGTGGAAACTATAAGGGTTTTATATATATATAAAAATATATTTTCAAAACAATGCATGGTAATGCTTTCCCATCCCCAAAATATAATAAGATAGAGATCACTAGAAAATATAGTTGAAATCACACTGATAACATAATATACCTGTAAAACTCATGTGTACGATAAAGTAAGTATCTCTGAGACATAAGTAATCTATAGCAAGTAGAATGTAGTGCCAACTCATATGTATCTATAAAACTGTTGGCTATTGTGTAAAACTTGGCACTACAATTGCGTCATCTAGAAATGTCTCACCCGAGACAATTATCCTAAATAACCCGCAACTATCCAAGCGTCCGCCAGGTCTACATTTCGTGGCCTTTCACCCATGCGGCAGCAAGGCCTCTCGTTTGTTTCCGTGCACGGTTTCGGGTCTTTCACCCAAGGGCACTTGGTCCCAACTTACGGCCTTAACCTTTAGAGACCAAACCTGGGACCTATCATGGACGAGCGTAATCAAATATGTATTTATCTCCAGACAACCCATGCATCAATCAACAGATGTACAAATGTGCCCATAAAATAATATAATCATTCCTACTAATATCCATAAACTAACCATACCATATAAAGAGAACAAAATACTATATTTGTTTCCTTATAAAATCTCTATACGCAAATATTGTATCTGGAACTGAAGAAAATATAAAATATCTATCACATCATACGATAAACTCAAATGTATACTCAACAAGGCCCATCCATATTTGTGAATGTACCATGAAATCAGTAGTGGTATTATTGTTGTATTTAGAGCCGGTCCGCTAAGTCCGTCAATTTATGATTAAATAAGTATATCAGGCATTTGGGAGGTTTAGTAGTCTTCCAAAAGTTTGGCACCAAGCCAAGCAAAATATAGCATTTATATAATATACAGGTTTTATGTAAACCTCCCCTCATAATCATAGTAATTTACTTGTTCAAAATAAACTTGTAACATTAACCAGCGTAACTACGAACTGGCCTGGCAAGTAGCAAATCTCATAAATCATGTACCGGTAGCTCAAGTACAACAATGACACTAAATATATACGTTATCATATCCCAATTATACTTTTAATTTCAAGTATAGTGTTGTGTATAAAGGGAGCGTAGATTACTGTTTAGTGTCGTGTACGTAAGTAAAGGTTTTATACCCATTTTATCCCAACACTGTATGTGAAGGTTGTATATATCATTTTAAAACATAGCATGGCTCAACTTACGAATAACACTCCATATTTAGTTCGTATCAATATTTTATAGTACCCAAATCGTTTATACGCGCTTGCGCGCTAGAGACCAAGAACAAGGGTTTTTGGCAAATCAATGTAATACTTGATTTTTTTTATAGAATCATGTAATACTCACAATATCATACAATAAACAACCATTACAATTATACAATACTAACCCAAGACCGCTAAATGTGCGGAACCTATTTCGTAGAGAGAAAATCTCACATTCATAAGAAAATTGATGATTTAACACATAAACTTTGAAAATATAATTTAATAATAGTGTTCACACCTATTGAGGGTTAATCCCTCGAAGGTTTGCGATGGAATTGAGCCGAAGATGCACTAAATCTGAAAACCCCCAGTCCTCCTTCCAACCGTGCCCTAGCAATGGAGGTTTTGATGTGAGGAAGAAGATGAATAGTGATAGGAGGATTGTTTAGTTGTTAATTTGATGTTGCTCTTGTGTAGTGATGGTATAAAGATTTGTATCTCTCTCTCAAAGGCTCCCTCTCCTTCCTCTCTTGGAAACTCTCGGTGGTTCTGAGTAAATGAGCAAAAAAGGAGAAGTGCGTATATATATACACAGTTGTTATAATTTCCAGCTACTGTTCACGCTACTGTTCACGCGAGGGACTTGCAGCGCTGTACTTTGGACGGCCATAACTTCTAGCTCGGATGTTCGATTGAGGTGATCTTTATGTCCACGGAAAGGTAATTTGGAGGTCTACAACTTCCTAGAAGGAAGTGTCTCCAAATTCTGGACAGATAATTCCCAGAAATTCGACGAAGTCAACACATTAATGTTACCGAATGAACAACTGATAGCAATTGACCTATTTTGCGCTCAATTTCAACTTGGTAAATGTCCGAATTTTCCTTTGGCCAAAACACAAAAGTTGTAGATTGTATAAAACTCTAGGGCACTTAACGGACGAAAACTCAATCTGATGAGGACGAAGGAGTTACGCTTCCTCCAAGTTAACCAAAAATTATGAAGTCGGGTAAATTGAAAACTTGCAATTTACATCCCGATTTCGACTCGAACCATTCGAAATGACTAACGGATATTCTAACATGCTTAAATATATTAATGTAACTCATCGGAAGCCTTTGAGCCATTCCGATCCTTTCAAAGCAAAATATGGCTATCCGAAGCCCATGTTCGCCTTACACGCGACATGTATCGCGATTTTTGATAAATAGAGACACGGGGTATTACAGAGTCGCGAAGGAGTAATTTCCAGCCTTCCAGGCATTTGAGGTCTTTGGTGGTTCGACCTTCCACTTTTGTCCGGACGGCTGAGACTTCTGCTATAGAGACGGCGCGGCCAGCAATTGATCCTACCAGGGTTATCCATCCACCCGAGGAGGCATCGGGTGATAGTGAGAGCGTGTCGAAGCGCGCTCAGATATATTAGTTTTACTTTCCTACATTGTTCTTAGGATTTGGACATATGTTAGTCATTAGTATTATTTTTATTTATTTATAAGTTTTAAAAACCATTGTGTAGGAATTTAGACAAAATTATGTTATCATTAACTTTCTGGGTTTCAATTTATTTTTTGTAGGAATTAAACTCTTATTAAATGAAATGCATTTATTTCCTAATGTGTGTGTAAATAAGCAAATAATAAAATAATATGACAACCCGAATAGTGTTTCTAGAGATCGTACAGCCTTTTACATAGTAAAAAGAGACCCTCTAGTACTGTAAAAGAACAAAGTAAGCATAATGTATATAGAAGCAATCCTTTTGGCAATAATGACTTCACGGACTCTAAAATAGCTTAAGGGGTGGATTTTTTCAGGTTTGTCGTGTGACAAACCTATTTGGCTATGGGTTTGTTGCCCGATAATCCCTTCTGGGAATTGTTTGTCATGTGACAAATAGGTACATTACACTCCTTTTCATTATAAATACTCCATATTCCTTCCTTTATCTCAACACTTACCTTTCTCTTCCTTCTTTTTAGAAATAGGTCTTCCTTTCATACTGATTCAGACCTAGACTTTCTTAAGGCTCGGGATGCTTTAGTTTCTTCTGAGAGTGGTTTAAACTTTGGTGTTTTTAATCCTTTAAAGCTGCATGGGGTTTTCGACCCGTAGATTTCTCTTTCTTATTCGGGGCATTGGTTTTCTAAAGTCCTGTAGATCACCTTTTCCGCTTTGGTTTAGACGAACTATGTCTTACTTTTAAGGAGTTCTCCTGGCTTCTTCGTTCTGATATCTGTTCATCGATGGCTATTTCGATAAAAGATATCAGTCCTCGAGACATGTTGATTATACTATTATTGATTCCCCCAGCGGTTTGTGATGGCTTCATTACTGGTGATTACTTGATCTTTATAAGATGGTAAATTTCTTTCATCGTTACGAGGATAAAGCCTCATATAGTGTGGGTTTCACTACGGCCTCTTTGATTTGTCTTATTTTCGATATGCTGTTGGTGATGGGCTCTACTAAAGTTGATCCGATCATTCTGGATTTGATATACCAGGCCAGAAACAGAGAATCCTTGGAGCCAATTATCCTAGCGAAAACGCTAAACGGCTTAGATGCTCTAAGGGCTGGCTCTTTGGTTTTTCTTAGGGGGGAATCCACAGGTCTTATACATGTGGTTGTTAGAGTGATTCCGTTCTGTGGGTTTCAATGGTTTTGGTGCTTTGACTATGTCTTCCTCTAATTGGACTACATGCTTTTCTGAGAACTTTCGATCCATTCGATGGAATATACCCTGGTGGAAGTTAGATCAATGGTCGTAGGTGTTGGTGGGTAGAATTACGTTTGAATTAGGGGTCTCTGGTTCACCTCATTCTACCTCCCCGAAAAACTTCTTTGACAATTCAACATATCCCAGAACCTCCCACTTGGCTTGATTAACTTTTCCTTGGAGCTTAAATTTGTTACCCCTCATTTTTCTCTGACCCTTGTACGACTGTGGCGTGGTTGGTTAACTCGGCATTTCAATCACCCTCATTTTGGCATAACTCGACCCCTCCGGGCCGACATTATCCGTTCTCGTTGGCAATTGCTGGCAGAGGAATTAACCTATGATCCGTACTAGATGGAATGGTTTCGGTTCATGAATTGCGATATGACTAAAGAAAGTATTTTTTCGACTTATCAAATCTTGGATAAGGCGTGCATCGAGTTAGCTATGGAGGATATTATCTGATTGTCTCTTGTGATTTAAGTACCTTAATAGCTCCCTTATAACTCCTGGTGTTTTGATCAACCGCTGAATAATATAAGATATTGTTTCGCCTTTATGTTACAAAAAGTTTTTCCTTTATAATAATAAATCGAACCTAAAGTCACTTCTTAAGTTGCCTAAGACCCCCATTGAAATTCTCTTTTCTTAAACAAAGTAATAAGCTGGGGCTCAAGTTTAAGTAGTTCTAATTTATACATGCCTGATTTATTGATAATATTTCTTCAGGCAATCTAGGTTGACTGGTGAGTATACCAATTGCCCATCCAAGTCTATAGGTATAACGGCTCCTCCTGTATGGATTTATTTGACTATGTATGGCCTAGTCCACTTTTGCTCGAACTTTCCCCTTGGATCCTAGCAGGCTCCTGAATCTTTTTCAGCACGATGTCGTTCTCACATATGCCCCGAGTTTTCACTTTTTGGTTGTAGGCTCGAGTGATCCTTTTCTGGTACCCTTGATGCACGGCCTTCAGTTGTTTCTCGTTTAACAGAGCTAGCTCATTATAGCGGGCCTGGACCCATTCTAACTCGTTGACTTGGTTCTCCAATATTACTCTAAGGGATGGGATCTCCAACTCAATTGGGAGGACAATTTCCATCCCATAAGTAAGGAAAAACGGTGTAACACCGCTAGAGGCTCTTTCGGTGGTACGATACCCCCATAATGCAAATGGTAGCTTATCTGGCCAATCTAGATTCTTGTTGGCAGCCTCAACTGCCCCATTAGTTTGTGGTATGTACAGAGATGATATGTGTCTAATGATGCCGTATTCTTCCATGATAGCATTGGCTTCTCCTTCGAAATGAGTGCCGTTATCTGAAACTATTTCATGGGGAACCCTATATCGGCAAATTATATTTCTTCGGATAAATTGAGCTACTTTCCTGGCGTCCAGGACTCAAAAAGATTCTGCTTTTACCCATTTGGCAAAATAGTCAATGGCTACCAATATGAATTCGTGGCCATTACTTGCTTTGGGCGATATCTTTTCGATAATGTCGATTGCCCATGTTACGAAAGGCCTATGAGCAATCATATTGTATAACCCTTTTGGAGGGAGTTTTTGAGACTTGGTATTTATAGCAGCGGCAAACATGATTGTTGCAGTCATTTTGGAGAGTAGAACAATAATGCCCTTGTTGATGATCTTGCGGGCCAACGTGTGACCGCTCATGTGAGGCCCACAATCTCCCCCATGGATCTGATCCATTATTTTGACTGATTATTCTTCGGTGAAACATTGGAGATGAGTTTCGTCATAATTTTTTTTTTTATAGCTTCCTGGCGCAAAGTATGAATCTTGATGCTAGCCTTCTAAATATTACACGTGTCTTCTTGTCTGCCTATTCAGGATACTAATAGTTCTTCAGTATATTCGATAGTCAGGCAATGAGCCGGAGTAGATCTCTTCTCTACTGTGAGGATAATTTTTTCCATCCCTTTTGGGATATCTATCATCGATGCTAAAGTGGCCAGTGTGTCGGCAAAACTGTTCTGTGATCTGTGAATGTAGTAGAACTCCGAATGTTCGAACTTTTCTGCAATGTCTTCCAATTTGATGAGGTATGGAACCAGTTTCTCATCCCTGACCTTTCATTCTTTTAGAATTTGATGTATCACCGATGTTAAATCTCTGTAAACTTGTATTCTTTTTATCCCCTTTTGGAGGTAATTTTTAGACTAAGGATGCATGCTTTATATTCAGCTATGTTATTAGTGTAGGAGAAATCCAGACGATAGAAAATTAGCGAGTGAGTTTAATCTGGCGATATTAACAGAATGCGTATCCCATTTTTATTTCGATTAGCAACCCTATCAAAGTATATTTTCCAATATTCATCAGCCTCGAGATTCATAATGGCTTCATCCGAAAACTCGGCCTCTTCCACCATATCGCCCAATATTGGGTTGTTAGCCAGGTAATCAGCGAGGATCTTGCCTTTTACCGCTTTTTGGGTCATGTATGTGATATTGAACTCAGAGAGCAAGAATAACCATTTTTCCATACGGTTCGAGAGAGTTGGCTTCTTAAAAAGGTATTTCAGTGGGTCAATTCGGGATGCTAAGATGACCAGAAAGACTAGCATATAGTGACGGAGCTTCTATGTTTCCCAAATGAGAGCGGTGCAAGATTTCTCTAATGGGGTATAGTTTAACTCGAATGGTGATAACTTCTTGGAATTAAGAAATCATTTCCGACAAAGTCAATTGTCTCTCGAAAATAGGTCTACTATTACCGACGATACAAAAAGTTGTCGAAAATAATATTAGTGCAAAAAATTCCCGCCATTTTTTTTGTTTTTCTGACAAAATTGGAACTCTTTTCCTACAGCATAATGTCCATCGGAAATAAAATATATTTTGATAAAGCATTTCCAACGACTATTTTTTGTGGTCGAAAAAGGAGTTCTTTTGCGAGGGCAATTATATGCTGTCGAAAATCTTGGTCGAAAATAAGGATTTTTGTTGTAGTGTCCTACAGCCATATACATATCTGTAAGGTATAAAATCAATGGTAACCCTGGTTGGGGTGGTGCCAATACTAAAGGATTGGAGAGATAATCCTTGATTTTTTTCGAACGCTTCTTGACATTGATCGTCCCATTCTCCTGGTGATAATTTTTTCAGGAGTTTGAAGATGGGTTCACACGTTTAGGTAAGTTGAGAGATGAATCTATTAATGTATTGCAAATTACCTAAGAATCCACGGACTTCTTTCTCAGTACGAGGCTCCGGCATATCTGGAATAGTTTTGACCTTAGCAGGGTCCACCTCAATACCTTTCTTACTAACCATGTAGCCTAGCAACTTTCTCTTTGTCACCCCGAAAACACATTTTCTGGGATTGAGCCTCATCTGATACTGACGGAGTCAGTCAAAGAAGGCCCGTAGTGCTAGAATATGGCCCTTTTTTTTATTTGATAATCATATCGTCTACATATACGTCGACTTCCTTGTGGATCATGTCATGAAAAATGGCGGTAGCTGCCCTTTGATAGATTGCCCAAGCATTTTCTAATCCGAATGGCATGACCGTGTAACAGTATGTCCCCTATAGGGTGATGAATGCAGTCTTCTCTTGGTGGTCTGGGTGCATCTTGATCTGATTATATCCTGCAAAGTCATCTACAAATGACTTTAATGCATAATTGGCAATATTATTTATTATCAGATCTATGTCAGGTAAAAGGAAGTCGTCTTTTGGGCAAGCCCAGTTGAGATTCCGATAGTCCACACGCATGCGAACTTTACCATTCACCTTTGGAACTGGCACAATATTGGCTAACCAGGTGGGATAGTCAATCACTCGCAAAAATTCCACACTTAATTGCTTCATGACTTCATCTTTTACTTCACAATCATTC